>OZ018324.1:84799239-85031739 GCA_963969495.1 Ceratothoa steindachneri
CATTCCTACCCTTAAACCATCAACCCCTGCATCAATCAAGTTCTTTGCTTGTCCTGCAGTCACAACTAGAAAAAAGAAAAAGGGTAAAAAGCAAACAATACTTAAAACATTAAAAAGCAATTAATCAAATTATCTTCAAGGTGGTAAAAAAAATGCTCACCATTTCCACCAATAATTTGCAATTCTGGGTATATATTTTTAATATACTTAATCATATTGATTTGATAAATTGAATTTCCTTGAGAAGAATCCTGGAAAAAATTAAAAATACATTTATGCAATTTATACAAGCTGCAGAAAATATGTACCACTATCAACCAATTAAGCTACTTCCAGCCTTATATGAAAAGTAAATAGTAAAACTAACCAAGATGACAACATCCACCCCTGCATTAACAAGAAGTTCCAAACGATGTTTATCTTGTTCTTTTGTTCCAATAGCTGCTCCAACTAGGAGCTGATTATTAGCATCATATGAAGCATTTGGGAAACTACGAGACTTTTTCAGATCTGTTCTTGCAATTAAAGCAACAAGTTCTCCTGTTTCATTAACAATTAGTAGTTTACCTGTCAAAAGAAAGTAATAATAAATTGCATAGCCAATATGCTTATATACTGGTAAAATTCAAATAAACTTTATGTACCTTTTTTTGACCTTTGTAGAATATCATTGGCATTATTAAGACTAACTCCAGCTTGAGCAGTAATCAACAAGTCAAGGGGGGTCATAATTTTAGAGAGAAGAACATCTGAATTAGGTTCAATGAAATCAATATCCCTAGAGGTAACAATGCCCAGAAGGCGTGAGCCCATTTTTCCATTTTCAGTAATTGGGATACCACCAAAACCATGTTTTTTTTTCACAGCAAATACATCAGATACCTATAGATAAATGGAGATAAGGGTAAATATTAAAATGCTTCAATTCAAAACTAGTCACTAGTTTTCACAAAATCATGAAATACTACCAAATATCTTTTTCACACTTACTCTATGACTTGGGGTCAAACAAACAGGATCTCTGATAAAACCATGCTGATATTTCTTAACTTTTGTAACTTCTTGGGCTTGAATTTCTGCAGTGCAATTATGATGAATAATCCCAATTCCACCACACAGCTAATAATGAAAGGAGTTTAATGATACTTAAGCTTCTTCTTACATGCCATAGCTCCCTCATCTTCCTCACCCAGCTACCTTATCCCAGCTCCTAAGCTGTCCTCATTACTGATTGTTCCTTTTTTACCTATGAGTTTAAACTGGAATACTAATGAGGCTGAATCATGCAGAAAGTGAAGATATATAGACAAAGACCTCTTGCAGCAGGTGGGTGAGTGCAATTGGGTCAAACTGCAGCCTTTGGGGAGAGGGACAGTCATTGGGTCAAACTGCAGCCTTTGGGGAGAGGGACAGTCATTGGGTCAAACTGCAGATATTAATTGGGTGCTGTTAGGGGCTAGGTACAGAATACAAGGGACAAGAGGGCCCATGCTGTAACCCTGGCAAATGAATTGTGACTCAAGCAAGCAATTTGGCTTCTGTGCCCTCTTCACTCATAAAGGTAGTCATCACTGGGGTGACATGGAGAGCCTGGTTGGTCAAGGAGCTCAGAGAACATCTCTAGCAGACTCATCTCAAGCTTCCCATCAGCAGATTTTATGGAGAAATTACCATGGCATACAGTAAACTGGCAACCCACATTACGGAGAAAGTTTGCTTCATGGAACTGGACAACTGTTTCTCTGATATCATCCTTGGGGTCCCATTCTTCCATCAACATTCATCGCTTAGGCTTGAATTTGGAGGCCCTCATTCTAGCTTGGAAGTTTCTTTGGCATCAATGTGAATAGATCCCTAGTGTCTTAATGCATCTATCTCCCAATTGTCATCCCATTGCTACCAAGTCCCAGGTGGTTCAGGGAGTAATAGAAAATAAAAAGTTGGCCATCGACTACTTTCAAACTATCAATAGGTTTACAACCTTGATGCTTAAGCACAGCCAAACCATGACAATCTTGTCAACAAGACTTTGGGCTACAAGTTCTTTAGCACAATCAACTTGCATAGTGCATAACATTATATCACATCCCTTACACCTGGATGACAAAATCTACAGTGCCTTCGAGGCTGATGGACAAATTATCTAGTTCAGGGAGCTAAACTTCAGAATCAAAAATGGGGTGGCATTTCCAAAGAATCAGATTACTTCATCCTCTCCAAATGGTTCAAAGCCAACTTTGCTGAGTTGGACAATGTCACAATTATTTTAAGGGTATACCTTAGAAGAGCATGACTAATCTAGCCTGTTTCTTTGAAGCTGCATGCACCAACAACTTAGCACATTGAAAAAGGAAAAATAAGTTCTCCAGAACACTGTCAACCTACTGGGGTATCACGTGTGCCTCAACACATACTAGGGCCAATGGGTCGCACAGTTCTCACAAAGAATACAATCCTTAATCAATGCCTCATTCCCCTTGTAAGATGAGGTTAAAGCCACAATTATGGATGTAAAGACTGTCATTATCTGGGCAGTGATTCGCTCTGAAACTGATGCTTCTGATCAGTGATCAGAGCTACTCTCAACCAGAGTGGCTGGCCTGTCACTTTCTTCTCTCGAACCTTGACACGGTCTGAGAGAAGGTATTGTGCAACAGAGAAAAAAGCTTAGGCAATCATTGAATCAGTTAAATGATGGCACCACTTCATTCTTGGATGAGTTTACCCTAATGACAGATCAGAGTTCAGTCTCCTACATGTTTGACACCCAGCACCTCAGCAAAATCAAGAATGAGAAAATGGCAATTTGGAACTTATGCTTTTCCAGTAGGAGGTCATGAATAGGCCTGGATAGATGAACTAAGCCACTGACACTAATGTGCTCCTTTGTCATTCCTACTGTTGCACATAATCTTGCATAGTTACATTAATTTCTCTGCCATCCAGATGTTACACAACTGATACATTTTGTGCGGACAAGAAATTTGCCCTACTCTCTAAAAGTAATTGGGGGGCATTTTATCAACATACAAGACCACCTACCAAGACTTAAGTCTAGGTACCATCATCCAGAGATGCACAGGCTCATTTGAGCTCACAGCCCATTCAATCAGTTGGACATCAATTTCAAGGGACTCCTTCCTCCATCTTCTGATCATCATCAACGAGTATTGTGTTTTCATTATGCTTACCCCTGTACGGATTGATTTGTCACTATCTACAGTGATCTCTTGCTTGACCCTTAAAAGGAGTTGAGATGGTTCACCTGTCCCCATCAAGAAGGCTGAGAACCTCAGTATGTATGTCCTCGGTGGGCTCCTGGTGATCTTACACAAATGGAGAGTCGCTTATAGGCAACTAAAGTGAATTAGGGGGAACCCCTGAACCTGACATAATTGGAGAGGAAGAGATTCCTTCTCTGCTAAGAGAATTGGGGGGAGGGGGGTGCAATAAACTAGAGTGGCCTGAAAGCAACTAAGTAAAAGGAAGAAACCCATTAACCCATATCTATTGGAGAGGTGGAAACATCCTTTTCATTAAGACTTGGAGAAGTCACCTCTTTAGAAGAGGAGGAGCTACCGAGGGTGGCTCAAAAAGATAAAGGAGGTGAAGCTCCTCTAATCAATTGAGGAGGGGAAACCCTTCACCAAGATCAGTGCTTAAACTAGGGGAGGGTTGGGGGATGTGCTGCTTTTATCTTTGCTTATACTTGTCAATTTTATTATGTGTTGAAGGTTATTTTCAAAAATAAAGAATATTAGGACAAAAACAGCTGACTCCATCTGTGAACGTTCCATTCAGCTGCTTTTCATCAGAGAAGGGGTTAGAAACCTGTGGATACCCATTGGTGCAGATAGAGGCTAGTTCTAAACAACAGAGTCGACATGTAGACCTAGGTGCTGGGCCACAGACATCCCTAAATAGGGGTTAACCTATGCAGGATATATCTTGGTGGGTCATTATCCCTTACCTCATCCCTTCTTGGTTCAAGGCCAGTACTGCACACAGAACACTGACTCCAGAGTTCCACCCCATCTTGGTAGACCCCCCTAAAAAGTGGGGAAGGGCGGGGATGGGTTGGTAGCTGGCAATATTTTGTTGCAATTACTGTTGGGGTCAAACCAGGACCAGTCCCAAAGAATCGAGCCTCCCTGTGAGTTACGAGCCTGGGTCTGAACCACATGTTTTAAGGGAGAGGAGGAGAGGTGTTAGCAGAAGGGAGAGAGGTGTTAGTAGAAGGGAGAGAGGTGTTAGCAGAAAGGAGAGAGATGTTAGCCTAAGGTAGAGAGGAGGCTAAGCTGGATGGGGTACTGAGTCTCGTCAGCATGGCACCCAGGTAAACACATCGCCATGCCCTTATAGGGGATGGGGGCACACTCTGGAAGGGAGAATAAGCCATCCACCAGTTGTCAGATTCTATATAGGGTACCCCCATGCAGGTAGCAGCATGATAAAATGAGCTGATACTGATTACACAAAATATATATAATTATCACAGGCATGCGTAATTTGTTCTCCAATTATAATCATCGTTATAAGATAACATAAGCATCAATGTATGTGAAAAAGTAATTGAAAAGAGGAAACTACTTCTATTATACCAATTTACAGTGAAACAGATTCTAAAATACAAGGTATATGCACATTGAAATAGGCATCAGATGGTACAGGTCAGTGATTAAGACCCTAAGAAAAACAATGGTCATCTCCAGAGGTCCTCTCCAAAAATAATGGTCATCTCCAGACATGACAGCTGATTCACCACATTTTATCAGGAGAAATCCCATTTTTTTTGCATATGGTGACAAATTACTATATCTGAATATTTAGAAAGAATTTTATCAAATAATAAAACTTACTTATAAAAATTAATAAACTTTACAATCCATATGATATTAGAAATATTAAACAAAAAATAAGGATCATAATATAGTATCTGCTATGAACAAAATTTGAAACATTTTTTTGTTGTACTGTTGAGAATGTCTGAGTTATCTTTTATTCAAAGACCATTTAAAAGTAGAAACAAAACCTACAGATACTTAAGAGTAAGGGATAACTATCTGGTCAGTGTAGTTCATAAAAGTTGACAGCCAAGGTGTGTACCAATTGTTTACTACATTTCACAGTTGAAACAAGTTTTAATAAACAGATAAGTACTTACTGCCATAGCAATAGCCATTTCTGATTCAGTAACTGTATCCATTGGTGATGAAACGAGTGGTGCTTTGAGATGAATTTTTTTGGTTAGGTGTGAAGTTAAATCCTTAAAGAAAAAGAAAAGTTTTGACAAATTCAAGGGAGGGAAGACAAGTTTTATATTTTGCACCCACTTTTCAATACTTTACCCCTTCATCTGATATAAAATTGAAGAAACCATCCAATACTTACGACTTCATCTGCTGTGAAATCAATGAAACCGGGCAAAATGATGAAATCACTGAAAAAATAAAATAAGAAAATCTAAGGGAAAATATAATATTGTAAATGTCGGAAATTAACTACATTAGAAATATTTTTTATACTGGGTTAAAAAATAAATTTGACCATAAACTAGAAAGTAGTTAGAAAGAACTAGCAAGTAAACATGAAAAATATAAATTTTACCATTCACTAGCACAAGGGAAAAAAAGGGGGAGATATTACCATATTTTTTTTATTTATATATATATTACTAAGTGATAAACTTAAACAAAAATATATAAAGCATACAATTGACACAATGAGTGCATTATCTTTTTCATTGATGGGTCAGCTGATGATAAATAGTGAATGTTTTTAGAGTACTTGTAGTTATGCTACTCAGGATTGCCCACAAGCATTTGTAGTTATGGAATTTTTTCATATGAACTCAACCAAAGTATGGAAATCTCCCATGGTAACCAATTCAGATTTAGCTGAAGTTGTGCTGGTACCTCTCTAAGAGAGAATGAACATGTGCCAAATTCTAGGCCAAAATTCCAAAGGGTTTCTGAGCTGTGACTTCACAAAAAGGGGTTGCACCCAATATTGACACTCCAAAATTGTGCATGTTCATGCACACCCACTTTTGGATGCCAATATCTCTGAAATGGAATAAAATGTCTGACTGAAATTTGCTATACTATGTAATTTGCACCCAGGCTTTTTGGTGATTTTTTTATGAGTGAAAATGAAAATTTCAGTTCAATGGGGGCAACTGTCAAGCTAGAATGATTCACAACAGGCTATTGAGGCTGGATATCCTCTATGTGAGGACATGACTATCTGCAATACTAAAGTCTTAATTTAACCACATCAGACAAATCCCTTTCAATCTCTTCCTCTTTCAGGGCATCGAATCTGTTAGTCAACCTAACAGGTTCCATGTCCATCTTACTCACACACCTAACCTATCCATTCTATCTATACTCACCCACCATTCATCTTCACTTACATGTCACTTCTTTCTCTCCAGTCTCTAGTCTAGGCCTATCTTCCACTCTCCTGGTCCCAGCTACATTCTTCATGCATACACTCGCATCCTTTCTCACTTCATGCACCAACTCACTTAATCTCTTGCACTCATCACGCAGCTGACTCACCTCCTCTACCAAAGCCACATTTGCCTGAGACACTACACAAGGGGCATTCAGGTACATTTGCTCTTCTTTCAACACCACAAAAATCAAACTACATACACACTACTTACATCAATGGGCATACTCACTTCATCCAAAGCAATAGCCATACTGAGAAAACTTTTCAAAATCCATTAATTAAGCAATCAAGAAAAGTGTCAACAAAAAAGGGGAAGAAAATTAGGTCACTCTGAAATGTAAGCAAATGAGAGCTATTTCAAGATTTAATTGAAAATATATTTAAAAATTCTTGAATATTTTGTCTAATACAACATTAACTATCTTCCCAAACTTAAATACATTTGTAGGTTGTGATCTTTAATTGGGGTATGTGATGGGGAAGGTAGACTAAAAGTATATGAAGGTTGTACTTGTCTAAGTGTAGGGCTCATGGGGCTGAAATGTGGGAGTGACTAGTGATGTTGCTTTGAGGTAGTCTTTAGTATAAATGCAGATACCAGTTTTGGAGTCTCCTGAAGGCGAGTCATTACTGAACAAGGTATAACTATGAATGTGTACTGTAGGGGCTTTGATTTTGGGGGTCAGCCATGACTCTGTTATACAAAGTATATCTTGATCATGATTATGACAGAGCTTAATAGCTAAGGAAATTTTACCAGAGAGACTATTTATTGGGTTGAGGAATAAGTTCTTGTGGTTTTATCAAATTTATTCATTACCATTAACAATTTTAAAAAAACTTCATTTTTAATTGAAAACAATATGCAATTTAATCAATAATGTATTCTCCATTGTTATTTATGACTTTTTCCTAACTAGTTTTTCAATGCCTCTGCAATATAAATCGCTGGATTTTGACTCAAAGAATTTGTCTAACCAGGTTCTTAATTCCATATCAGTATTGAACGAAACGCCGCACAAATTGTTGGAGAGCGATCAGAACAGATGAAAATCCGATGGGGCCAAGTATAGTGAATATGGAGGATGCGGCAGGATTTCCCAACTAAGCGTTTGGATGGCGTCTTTTGTCATATTGGCAATGTGAGGACGAGCATTGTCGTGTTGCAGAAGGACTCCATAACGTTGATGAGGTCACTTTTCACGAATAGCTTCGGTGAGTCGATACATTTGTTGAATGTAGAATTCTGCATTGACAATCTCATTATTTGCAAGGAGCTCATAAAGAATGGTGCCTCCACAATCCGACACACACACACAGCATCATCTTTCGTGGATGAAGTCCTTGCTTTAATCGCGGAAGTGTTTTTTTATTGGGGCTAAGCCATTGTTTTTGATGGTTCATGTTGACATAAACCCACCACTTTTCGTCGCCAGTGATGATGCAGTGAAGAAATCTATCCTTATATCCTCGAGTAGCCTTGTGACGAGCAAGCAAACCTGCGGCAATCGTGGAGTGTTGAAGTTTGTTGCTTTCGCTCAAAGCGTGCGGAACCCATACCCCGAGTTTTTTAACTTTCCCCATCAAATGAAGGTGATTCATTATAGTTTTCTGATCACACGCCAATTCTCTAGTTGAATAACGAGGATTTTCATGAAGGTCGTTCAATCGATCTTCATCCAACTTAATGGGGCGACCAGAACGTTCTTCGTTATTAAGATTGAAATGACCGTTTTTGAAACGTGAAAACCACCATTGAGCTGTCCTTTCTAATAAAACATTTTCTCTGTACACAGCGCAATAATCGCGACGAGCTTTGGCTGCGTTTGCATTGTTCCCGTCTCGATTGAAAATTAATGACAACAAGTGTCAAAAATGTGCCTTTCTTTCAACTTGACATTCCATTTTGAGGGTACAGAACAAAAATTAAATTAACACAACTTTTAAATAAACCACAATGACTTATTACTCAACTTTAAGACGTAGCCTAAGCAAAAGCCTAATAGTCTACACTGTTAAGAGACGTAGCCTAACCTTTGCAAATTTTGCTCTCATTATTTATTATCGTTTCTTAATATGTGCACAAATCACGTCAACAAAACTTAAATCAACACAACATTAAAAAAATGCAAGAACTTATTCCTCAACATAATACATTGGCGTGGGCAAATTTCAGGGTGGTAAATGGTGAGGAAGTGGAGGTTTTTAGTTTTTTGGAGGCTGTTGGGCATCCCTTGTGGAGGTAGGTCTCCAATTGCACCATATTCTGGTGTACTTGGTGGGGTGGCAGTCATGGTAGTTGGAGGTTTGGTTTCCTGCTGAGACTGCCTAAGTCCTATTTTCCTTAACACTTTGACTGTTTCTGTTGCAGCTGCGGCATGTATATGAGCATGCCACATGAGTGCCAAATAACTTTCAATATAGCTGTGGCAACCACATTTGCTTGCCAGTGAAGGCAAATACCTATGTTATTTGAATAGTGTGGCCTGTAAGTAAAATATTTTGTAATTTATCCACCGTTTAGTTTCAAGCAAATTTTTGAGATTGAATCCAGGTTCTGGCACGAGAAGCCAGTATTTTTTTTAGTAAATATAAACAATTTTTTAAGTACTTTTTATTTTTCAAAATTATTTTATTTTATTTATTATGATTTTTTACTAATTGTATCATTATTTTGGTTTATACTACATCATTGCCTGTGGATGGATTTGAAGCATGACATGTAGAGGTATGGTTCACCTGGGCAACCTTTGCAGAATGTGTTCAGTTTTTGATAAACTTCTAGCTAGATTTCTTTCACCTTCTGCACATTTGGTCTCATAGCATCTTTTTGTATTTTCTCCTCACTTTCTTCCCACATGCCTTGACTCTGAAATCTAGAAAATGATTAGATATATTCACCTGTTACAAATGTGGAGGATGTGTATCAAAGCTCAATAGCTTTTCAATCATTTTCTCTCTAAATTTCTTGATCTTTATAAGCCTTCCTGTTGCTTTTTTTGTAGATTATGAAAGCATTTACTATACAAATTCCAAATAGCATTTTGATCGCCAACTTCCTACACCATTTTATCCCTTTTCTCAGGAAGTCTCATAGGATTTCATTTGATCAGATATAGCAATGCGAACTTTTCCTTTATTATATGCCACGATTGGCAGTGGTTTCTTCTGCGTTCGTCTTCTAGTTGGTCCTTGTCCATCTACATCTTCTTCTTCTTTGGCCTCTTCCACATCCCCTACATCAACAAAATCAGGTGTATGCTTGGTGGTGATCATTCTGACATCTTGGGTATCCTTCCATTTCAAAACAATTATGCCATTGATGTCTTCCATGGTTACCATCTCCTTTCTTCAATTTGGCATGCATAACAAATATAACCTAAAAACCAATTTGAGCAAATTCATGTCATAATTTAGCCTATTTTCTATGTGACACTCACATTGGCATACCATGGCTGCACTGGATATATACAAAAAAATATTTAAAAAATACTATATCTACAAATTTTAGAAGTTGTTGGCAGAACGATTTATACTATGCAACTTCCCACACTCATACCAATATAATTAGCAAAAAAAAATACCTGCAATGACATTTTTCCTGTTATGGGCTTGGCAGTCAATATGTTAATGGCTTGTCTTTGTTTATAGGTAAGGTCCTTTTTAATGAATAGTGTTGTAAGATGTTGATTCCTTCAGGGTAAGTAATATAGTAATTCCTTTTTTGTCCAGTCATTAGTAATATTTTCCCCTGTACTAGATTGTCATTAATTGGGACAATGTTAATCAGATCAATCATTTTTCCTAGGCCTAGTAAATGTTCCCCAATTTCTTTAATTCTCATTTTAACTGTTTGAGGATCTTTCCATAGTCCGCTAACAACCACTAACCTGGCTCATTTTTCCCTCTCCCTTATTTCTATGGTTTCCTTATAAATATATTGTTTGATCTCTGTGGGACTGGGGTTTAGTGTGTTAGTTGGTGGGGGATTTGTTGCATGTTGGTTATTTAGGATTGAGTCAACCTTAGCGGCTAGTTTGGTAACAGTTTCAATGTTTTTAGTTTCAAAGAGCTGAGACTGACAAACCTTTTGTTCGCCTGTTGTGTTGGGGTTGTGTCTAGGATTTTCACTAAGTCTACATGCCATGCAAATGTAGGTTATGCCTGTATCAGAAAATTCTACGATGGTTTTGAAGGCACGAGGTGGAAGGACACAGCACATGGTTGTGCCATGTGGCCAAAATGGAACCTAGCACATTCAAATGAATCCTCCCCTACAATATTGTTGTTGCATGACCACAAGGGTATTTGGGCTCTGTGCTTTGACCTGAAGCAGTTATATCTAAGTTGGTATGATTCCCTCCCATACCACTTTGGCGAGGCATACTCTTACCTGATCCCTGAGCACCTCTCCTGTGTCTGTCAGTCATCTTTCTGTTGTATACTAGGCCTACTTGGTATTAGATAGTTGGAGGCAGTTGATTTAAGGTGGCAAGTCCAACTCATTTTGTTTTCTATATTTTCTTCCAAGAAAAGTAATTCTAATAATTCTTCTTTGTTTTCTTTGTATGGCTGGTGGTTGAATGTCTTGACAGGTGATTCACCTAGATACACTGCAGTGGATAACTTAATTTCTACACAAAAATAAAACAATTACGTGGAATGAAGTGAAGATATGTTCCAGCAGTCTCTCTCTCTTGTTCCTGAAATTTACTTATTTATTTATATACTTATTTTTTAAAACAACTTCAGGAAAAACACTGCAAGCAAAGAACAAACAATGATGCATGATTTTTAATCTAATTCCAGGTTGATACCTGGGGCATTCTCCGTGAGATCAACCAGAAAAATTGCAATTAATACCCTCATCTCTCAGATTTGGCTGAAATTTGGTTAATATAAGTTTGGGGGCCCTAAAACCATTTCTGAAATTTTTTAAGGTCAATCCGACCCAACAATTCAGGAGATATGACCTCTGGGGTATCAAAATTGAAAAAAAATTAAAAATGAAGGCATATATATGCTTTGGCTATTAGAATCAATAATTAACACATAAATGAGCACTATATTTTTAAGTTGTCCATCAATTCTACATATTTTTCACACCTAAGCTCTCAAAGTGACCTATAGAAATTGAAATTATAATTTTTTTGCATATAAAAAACAGTCAAAGGTCTTGGCTATTAGAAACAATAATAAAAAGGTTGTTTATACTATTACTTTTCATGAAGCTAACTTATGTTGATACCATATTTATAAATTACAGGTCAATTTATGAATTTATTTTAGCTATTAGTTTGACTTGACCTAAATCTCCAAGAATAAAAAAATGATTGTTTCACTGATAATCCTCACTGACTAAATAATTACAATAATGATAGGGAAGACTTGTTAACCTAATACAATTTCTTTCTGAGAAAAAATATATTTAATTCTGCCGCCTCTTAGTGTAGGACAACTCATGACAGTTAATATATGATGTCCTGGCACTGCACATGAATCCTTATTTGATGGATAATGATCTGCACTTGCTCTTGATGACGCAGATGGATGTAAAAAGTTCACTGTGTAATCATCAAACTCCTCACAATATTTCTCCACAATTCCATACCAAACTTGCCCATCATAAATGCAGCTAACATACTCTCCTGGTTTGACACATTTTAGGTTATCAACCATTGCAGGTTCATTAGTAATGTGACTTTTCCTTATTCTTTTCTTTTCTCCAATGCCACTTGAAATGAGATACACCATCAGTTCTTCCTTGTTTATGGAAACATCTATGATATTTCTGAGTTCCCAGAATAGCCCTACTGTCCTTGAATTGATGTTCTAACCATTAATCTGCATCTTTCAAATCAGATATAGTTACAAAGAAAAATTTTATTGTCATGCTCAAGTTTTCTCCACTAACATAAAAGTTTGCTAAAAAGAATGATGAATTAACATAATAATCAGAGCAAATATGAGTATATAGTGAAAGGCCACAAAAGGCCCTCAAGCAGTTCAGTTACATAGTACCAGTTCAGTTACATAGTACTGAATCGAGGGCATATAAAGGCCCTTGGGTGACTAATGGGTTAAGCTACATGTGAGCTTTGTCTTCTTTCACTTTAACTATATATTATTGGCCGTGAATTACAATTTTTATTGAACTCAGAGTTCAAGATCAAATTGATATCAAAAGCTATAAAATTTCAATGAATTGACAAACAATTTGTAAATATGGTGTTAATTTATAAGTTAGTTACATGAAAAATACCAAGATAAAAAACCTTTTTATGGGTTTCTGCTTACCTTAGTGAAAATTAAGAGGCAAGGGAGTCAGAGCTCTATAAAGTGCCTCTTCTCTGGTTTTGAGTCTTGTACTGGTCATACCTATTTTTCAAGGTGTTAACACTAGGGTTACTAACTATATACTCGGTGAGACTATTCCACTTTTTTGTAATCCTCACATTGAAGAATTTATTTCTCTTGGTGGTCCTGTACTGTAGCTTCTTCAACTTCAGACTGTGTCCTCTGGTCTCTGGGTGATCACCTCTTGGAGCAAGTTGGAGAAAGCTCCCGTCTCCCACCTTGACCACACCATTGAGTATTTTGAAGGCCTCGATCATGTCACCTTGGACCCTCCGTTTCTCAAGTGTGCTAAGTCCAAGGTGGGCCAACCTCTCCTCATAGGGCAAGTCTGCCAGTTCTGGCACTAGCTTGGTAGCACGCCACTGGACCTGCTCTAGCCTCTTCATGTCCCTCTTGGAGTATTCGAGCCGTGGCCTGATCAGTGCCTTATACAAGGGTAGGAACATTTGGGTGTCCATACACGTGTAAGTTTTTCATGAGTCCCACGATGGAATTTGCCTTTGAAACCTGCAGAGTGGGCTTTAGGTCCTTTGAGATGAGGACTCCTAGGTCCTTTTCTGCCTCTGATTCCTTGAGTAGTGTGTCCCTGATGTAATACTCATATCCTGGGTTGTTCTTCCTGATGTGTATGACCTTACATTTTCTGCTGTTGAACTGCATTAGCCATTTCTGGCTCCACTCTAGCAACTTGTTAATGTCTTCTTGCAGAATCTCACCATCCACTGGGGACTTTAATCAGTGGAGGCCAGTAGGTCGTTTATGAAGACCAGGAAGAGTACTGGTCCAAGGATGCTGCCTTGAGGGACTCCACGCCAGACACCCAGCTATTCTGAATGAGTTCCTCTTACACTTACCCTTTGGCTCCTACCAGATAGGAAGCTTTGTATCCACCGAGATACCTCATCACCCACTCCTATTGCCACCAGTTTGACAAGTAAGAGTGTCAAAGGCTTTCTTGCAATCAAGGTAGACAACATTGACACTGTATTTCCCATCGGTGGCATCTTCCATCTCCTCCAGATACTCAAGAAGCTGAGTCATACATGATTTTCCAGACCTAAAATTGTGCTGGTTGGTACTCAGCAAGTCATTTTCTTCTAGATGTTCCATTAATTTGTGTCTTGAGTTTCTCCAGGATCTTGCATGGGACTGAGGTTAGACTTACTGGATGATAGTTTAATGGGTTGCTCTTGTTCCCACTCTTGAAGATGAGTGTCACATTAGCTCTTTTCCAGTGCCCTGGGAGTTCTCCTGTGCTAAGCGAAGATCTGTAGATGATCTTCTCTCTAGCCAAGAGCTATACCTTTCTTTTTTATATTAAAAAAAAAGGTAATTTTAATTTCTATAGGTCAAATTATGGGTAAACCTGAAGATCGGCGGCACGGCCGATAAGATGCAAAATATTTTGTCCCTGTTACAAAAATTTTCACCTTTTTTGAGTAAATTCAAAGGGACTGCTTGTGGGGGAGATATCATGACAGGGCCCACCCCCCCTACAATGATCCTGAGTTTCAATCAATTTGGGGAGAGTCTGGGAGACACCCCACCCCCCAGTATATAATCATAATTATTTATAGAATAATATTCCAATTTTTTTTTAACCAAACATGCATGAATATTCATGTGCAGGTGAACGAAACATAAACACAACTTAGTGTCATTTTAGCGGAAAAAAACTTTTTCTGGCGAGCCACCAATCTTCAGGTTTACCAAATAATGAGCTTAAATGTGAAAAATATATAGAATTAACAGACTTATAAATATGGCACTCACTTGTATGCTACATGAAAACTGCCAGCATAAACAAACTTTTCCTTTACTAATTCAAATAGTCAAAGCATATGCCTTCATTTTTCATATCTATAAAATTTTTCCATTTTGATACCCCAGAGGCCAAATCTTGACATCAAATTTTTGCAAATGCATGACTTTATTTTTCATCTAGAGTTCTAAAACTTTCATATTTGGATTCCTTGTCAGTAATACTACATATTAGGGGCCACACAGTAGGTGGCGCTGTTAGTAAGCTACAATATATGTCTTATGATGTCAGACGGTAGCTTTGGATGTGACCAATCACGGTGTTATATTTCTTTGTTGTTTGGGGGGTTTATAACCTTTATTCTGTATTATTTACTAAATATCTGCGCCTCTGATCATTTATAGTTTTTTCTAGGTTAGGTTTCGGTAATTCTGAAGATCCATACCCTGTGAGCTTTCCCGCTCGCATTCCCATAATATTTCTTCTACCTCCCAACATGTTTCACCCAACTGTGTGATAAACTTGTTTTATTACTTGTTCCTGAGGGTGAACGTAGCGAGCGGGGGGTATGGAGGGCATAGCCCCCCATATAGCAACCAAAAGTACAGCTTGTGCGGTATGGATCTTCAGGTTTACCAAGGTTTCTTGATGTCTTGTTTTTTTTCCTATTTTTTTGTTTTTGTATTTTTTGTTTCGCTGCAAACGATAACAGCTTTTTACTGGCAACATCATAGCTATAAATAGGACCCACTGCGCAAATGTTTCTGTTTTATCATGGCTTCTTCGTGGTCTAGTTATGCTTCTTTGTTATTCATATTCGGGTTTATTTTGCAGGACCGCGAAAAACTTTTAGATTTTTTAGAGGCGCATAAACTAATCTAGAAAACTATAAAATGCCCAAAATGCAGGGGGGACCACCATATGATGATCCTGAGTTTCAATCAATTAGGGGGGGGGGGAGGGTCTTGGAGGTTACAGTCCCTCAGTACATACTCATATACAGAAAAATATAATGCCGTGATTGGTCATATCTGACGCTACAGTCTGATGTCATAAGACATATATTGTAACCCAAAATTGTAACCTATAAACAGCACGACCTACTGTGCACCCTTAAACTGAAGTGTTACTTCCTTGTCTTTTTCTGATTTTAAATATATATACTTTTATATAATTACGACCAGTATTACCCTAGTTATAGGTTGCCAAATGTTAGTGACCTAGCATGTGACCTCAAATGCTTAAGGTTATATCTCCTGGACCGTTGGTCAGATTGACCTTAAAATTTCAGAAATGGATTTAGAGCCCAATAACATCCTATAAACCAAATTTCAGCAAAATCTGAGAGATAAGGGTCTTAAGCACTGATTGATCAGAGGTTATTATAGATAATAACCTCTTTATGTTCAATCTCAACAATTACCAAAAATGTCATGTATTTAAAACGGTAAATATGTAGATTAGCGGTCCGGCCAGGAAAAAAATTTGTGTAAATATTATCATTCACTTGTGTCGGAATATTCATGCGCGTTTGAGTCCTTTTTGAATTATTATTCTATAAACAATTAGGATTATATACTGGGGGCTGTGCTCCCGAGACCCCCCCCAATTGATTGAAACTCAGGATCATCGTAGTGTAGTCTCCCATTGTGTTTACCCCCTCACGAGCCGTCAACTTAAATGTACTCCAAAAACGTGAAACATTTTGGAACACGGACGAAATAGTACGTCCCATCGTTCGCGCCGATAATCTACATATTTACCTTTAAAACCTATTAAGGGTGAGAATAAAGCATGTTACTTACTGATATGTTAAGCCTTCTCCAGTTCCGAACAATTGAGGGGCAGTCAATCCATCTTCACTTACATAACTGGTGCAACTAGATATTAAGTCGGTCATGGTGATAAAACTTGGGCTTTTTAAATCAATCAATCAAAGAAATAAGGATTTTCTTTTTCTTATAAGTTTAGCAACCTATTTAACCGTGTAGGGGTTTTAACAGGATATGATAAAGGTCTGCACAACAAACAAAATAGTCTGGCAAAAGAATCACATGTTGGATCGAAATCTTTCTTCTTCGAGTTCATATTTGGTCGCTGTTACTGTCCTATGGAAATAACAGGTAACCCAAGAGACTATAGAGACTACGCAAACATGTATTAAATCGTTTCAGGAAATAATATAAACAGTATTATTGCACTATTAAAGATCGCTAATATACTATTATTATTGTCATGTTAGTTTCCTATCGAAGATCACTAATTGACTTACTCTTGAACTTTATTCAACATAAATTACAACATTATAAATTAGAACAAAAGATATATATATATATATATATATATATATATATATATATATATATATATATATATATATATATATATATATATATATATATATATATTGTTCTATTTTTTTCTTTTGTTCTAGGATATAACGCGTTGTAAATTATGCTGAATAAAGTTCAAGAGTAAGTCTGGCAAGAGCCTTACTATAGTAATCAGTTTTGTAAATGGGAAGATAGACTTCCCGCTTTGTATTAATCTCTTTCGCAAATAGGAAGATGGACTTCCCGCTTAGTATTCTCTCTTTCTTGTATATGGAAAGTTAAACTCCCCAATATTATATCTTGTAAGTAAAGGAACGAAAATCCCAGGGTACTCGGTCAGTGAAGGAGACTTCCGAATTCCCCAAAACTTTACCTCCTTTGCCGAGAATACCCATTCAGTATCGTGTGCTGGATCCGAGCTCTGAATGAATGCTTAAAAATTCGGAAAATGTATTTCAGCCGTGTGTATGTGCAAACCGTTTTAGCGTTGTTCACTTTTTAAATCTAAGGTCTGTTATTCCAAAAATGAACATAAGTATGACGATTAAATGTATCTCAATCCTGATTTGTTGAATTTTGTATTATTTTGAATAGATGAAATGACTATGTGTCCTTTTTGTGAAAAAAGCGAGTACAGAAAGAGTTATCATTATTATTCAAGAAGAAAAGTTGTCATTACTGGTCGCCATTTCTAGGCTTATTCCAGCTATTTACCAAGGAATAAAGAATCCAGTTATATATATATATATATATATATATATATATATATATATATATATATATATATATATATATATATATATTAAATGGATCCGCTAAAATAGTAGTATTTCCCCACCTCCTAAGTCCTAAGATATTACTTTGGGAGAGAAAGCGAGTCATTCCCCCCTCCCCCTCCCCCTCCCCCTCCGACTTCACCCTTTTTAGACTTGCCACGAGGTCACTGAGAAGTTCACAATGAGGCTTAACGCTGATATTGAATGCTACCTCCCCACCGTCTTAATCCCCCCCCCCCCCAGCGCGGGAGATTACTCCTCTATTTTGTAGGGTTGCCTCGAACAGCTTTTCTGGCTCCAGCCGCTGGTTGTCCGGTCTGACCCGCTGATCCCAGCCTCTTACACTTACCCGCAAGGAGACGCTCGGCTGTCACGGCCGATAACGAGGGTTCGAGAAGGCCCCTCTCTCTCTCTCTCTATCTCTCTCTCTCTCTCTCTCTCTATCTCTATCTCTCTCTCTCTCTCTCTCTCTCTCTCTCTCTCTCTCTGTTTTGGAGATCTCCGGGTTTTATATTCACCCGACCAAAGATTACCGACAGATTCGGTTAGACGACACTTTCCCGAAAGGAGTTCGATTCAACGACGCTCTCTCCCGAGAAGTGTTTAGTGGCGGTCGCAAGCAACGGAAGAGCTGGACATTACACCGGTATCTTCGGGTCAGAGGAAAGAGTCTCGTAAGGCAACGTCAGCCTTTCTCAACCGTCTTCATATCAAGGATTTAAGAAACCGTCCTCCGAAGTTCTTCTGGTGACCTCTTGAGGACAGGGGGCCCGATAGCTCGCTCGAACCGAGTTTGGAGAAGTCACCTCCCCCACCCCACCTTCGAAGTTCGTCCGATGACTTCTTGAGGATAAGAGGCCCTCATCTCGCAAAACCCAAGTTTAGAGAAAGTAGCACAACCCTCCGCGGGTTTTCGGCTCCACTCGCGGATAATCAAGTTTACCAAGACCTCCCCCATCCCCCAAGTTCGCCCCGCTTTACTCTCGAGGTTCAAAGAAACTAAATCACTCACTACCCTAAATATCCTATTATAAACATTTAGTAACCCTGGTTATCCAATTAGTATTCGGAACTTAATTCCGTCTTATTCATAGCCTAATGGCCATGATTTTGATACCTTTTTTAATAATTTGAATAATTTGCATGTCTCCATCAAATTTAAATATGAATGGGAATATGATAATAGATTACCCTTTTTAGATGTCCTCATTAATAAAGATCACCATGAATTAAAACTTGACGTGTATAGGAAACCAACCCACTCGAATGCCTATATACATTATTTTTCGTTTCACGATAATACTGTTAAAAAATCAGTAATTTCTAACCTTTTCCTTAGAGCATACAAAATATGTCATCCTTCCTATTTAGATGAAGAAATTGTCATTATCAGGACCATTTTTTCTAATTTGTATTACCCCGATTGGTTCATATCGTCTACCCATTTTGCAGCTAGGAAAACATTCTATGGTAATAAGCCTTCCCGCACTAACAACTTCAACAAATGTATAAAATTGCCATTTAATAATAAATTAAATAGTTTAAAGGACATATTTAGAAAAGCAGGTATTAATCTAGCCTTTAAATATAATAATTCCTTAAACCAATTGATGATGGCCAGGAAACCCAAAGAACATCATAACATAGGAGTATATGCAATACCATGCAACGATTGCCATAAAGTTTATATAGGGGAAACGGGGAGAAATCTAGACAAGAGATTGTACGAACACAAAAGAGATATTAGAGTGGGCAGCAAAAGCAGTGGAATATTTTGCCATGTTAGAGACATGAATCATACGATCGAATTCAATGAAAGTAAAATCGTATTTAAATCGGCTAACTATGTTAAGAGAAGAATCGTAGAATCGAGCTTGATATCATCAGTTCATAATTTAAATCTATCTGAGGGTCAATTTTCTTTTAATCCTGTAATAAGAAAGCAAATAGACAAAATAGTAAAATGTCAGCCCTTCAATATGTTTAGGCCTACCCCCCCCCCCCCCCGATTAGCCACAATTAGGGGATTGGGGGAACAAAGAGGGGATCTTGTGTTATGCTTATATGTACTTCTCTTATATTTTCTACCCAGTGTCAGTTGAAAAAGGGTGTGAGATACACCGAAACTGTTCTGAATTAAATTGTCTTCGGAGAATGTGGTTTAATTCCTCATATATATATATATATATATATATATATATATATATATATATATACGAGGGGGAGTCAAAAAGTTCTCAGATAAATGGCATAAAATTTTTATTTGTAATAATACTGTAATCATTTTTCTACATAAGCTCCATTAACATCTATACACTTTCTTAATCTATGAATCCAACGGTAAAGACCATCTTTGTAGAATTCACGGGGTTGTCTCTGGCACCAAGTAATGACCTGCTTTTTTGCTTCATCTAATGATTGAAACCGGGTTCCTTTTAGGTGTCCCTTTAAATTTGGAAACAGAAAAAAGTCAGAGGGTGCTAAATCAGGGCTATAAGGGGGATGAGCAAGAGTTTCCCATCGAAATTCCCGTAGCTGAGATCTCACAGCTTTGGACGAATGTGCAGGGGCATTGTCATGGTGGAACAAGATTTGCTTGTGGAGCTTTCCTCGTCGTTTTTTGGCTATTGAAGTTTTCAGCTTCCTTAAAACTCCTTCGTAATAGCTGGATGTAACAGTTTTTTTGTCCTTCTAAGAAGTCTATTAAAATAATTCCCTCCGAATCCCAAAAAACTGTAGCCATTATCTTCTTAACGGACCTCTCTGTCTTGAACTTGATAGGCCCTGCTGCCCCCCTTGGGTGCCACTCTTTTGATTGATTTTTACTTTCAGGATCAAACTGATACACCCAAGTTTCATCTCCCGTTACGAGGCGCTCAAAAAAACTATCCTCGTTTGCTTCAATCTTGGTCAAAATAGCCAAAGAAAGGTTGGCCCTATGATTCAGCTGGTCTTCTCGCAACGCTTTTGGGACCCAACGTGCTGAAGGCTTGCTCAGGCCAAGATTTTCAGTTAGAATTCCAAATGCTGAGCCATGAGAGATTTCACATGCATTGGCAACTTCATCAATAGTAATACGGCGATCTTTATCCACTAGATTCCTCACAAGCTCGACATTTTCGGGGTTAATGGAGGTGGAGGGTCTCCCTTCACGTGGATCATCTTCAACTTCTTCTCTGCCCCCCTTGAAACGCTTAATCCAGTCGTAAACTACCGCTCTACATGGCGAAGAGTCACCATAAACCTGTTGTAGAGCGTCAATAATCTTAACAGGCTTCCAATCAAGTTTAGTCAGGAATTTAATGTTCGCTCTTATCTCAAAATTTGCCATTTTATGGGTTCAAAAAAGTAACCTTTTTGAAGCACATCTAATACAAAGAGTCTCGACAAATTGAATGACGAATTTTGTAGGAATTGTTCAGAAAACATGAAAGTCGTGTTTGACCCTGTATTTACTTGTACAAAATCGAACATTTCAATAATCTGGCATTTGTCTGAGAACTTTTTGACTCACCTACGTATATATATATAAATATAAATATATATATATTTATATATATATATATATATATATATAGATATATATATATATATATATAAATATATATATATATATATAAATATATATATATATATATATATATATATATATATATATATATATATATATATATATATAATATATATATATATATATATATATATATATATATATATATATATATATATATATATATATATATGTATATATATATATATATATATATATATATACATATATATTTTGTGCCTTTTATTTAGTGTGTATTAAAATCTATTTTTGTCGTTGTGTTTGGAATATTCCTTGATCACGCAGTTGCAGCTATCTATTCAAATCGCATTCTTAGAACAATAACAGTTGTTGCCTTGCTTAGCCTAACCTAAAGCCTGTGTGCGTATATTGCCGTACACTTGGCCCTACCTTGACACACACACACACACATATATATATATATATATATATTCATTTATCCTAAGGAAGCTCGCTGATCACATAACCAAACGTACGAAACTAGAAGAAAAAATTCGTTACCCAGACCCTATAACCCATGTTAAATGCAAGTATTTACAAATTTCTTCCCCCAAAATTTAATCCTACAATCATTGACAGTGCCCGAGGCCTGGCTTAATCAGGAAAAAAACAGCTGTGATATGCATGTTATGCTTATTGCACCCCATGAGTGCATCCGATTGGTGGGATTCATATTGGCTGCAACGATCAGCCATGATCGTTGAGGGAACACCAGAACGAGCAACCCATGTTGGGACAAAGGCTCGAGTGACTGTTGAAGCTCTGATGTCAGAGATAGGAACTGCCTCTGTCCAACGAGTAAAACGATTATTCATGGTGCGAGTAAGGAAGATGACCTACAAGATCGACGTGAACGGCGTCAAAACGCCACAAAGAAAGAGGGAAAGAGACCAGAGGAGCTTTTATGTTGAGATAGACTTTGGCGCGCTGGCATAGGAGGCCTGAGCGAGTCAATTTTTCTACGTCAGCATTCATACCTGGCCAAACGAAGTGTTGGGAAACAAGCTTTCGTGTGGTGTTGATACCAGGATGAGAGAGGCCTTGAATTTGATCGAAAATGTGACGGCGGTTAACGAGAGGAATGAGAGGACGATGACAGTGAGGTATTGAGTAGTCAGCGAGGATGCGCCTGGAAGGACTGTCTGGAAAAACGATTTCACGAAGGACGAGTTGAGAAGAGTGACGCAACATTTGCGTGTTTTCATCTTGTTCCTGGGCAAGCGTTATCGCTGCATGATCGATGGGCGCAATGTAGGAGAGTTGCGTGCCCGAAATCGCTGAAATGCGAGAGATCGCGTCCTGTACGACGTTTGAAGAACCGGGAACATGGCGAATATCGTTCGTCAACTGCAGGATGAAATCAAGATGACGAGTGTCAACTGCAGTATGTACTTAAGAAGTACTACTAGAAGAACTAGCAACGACCAAAGGATTATGGTCCATAAAAATGGTAAAGTCACATCCTTCCAAGTATTCTCGGAAGTGACGGATTGAGAGGTACGAGTATATCACGAGGAGCTCTCGATAGAATGTACTATACCTCTTTTGAGATTCCCTTAGAGAGCGAGAGAAGAAAACAAGAGGTTGCCATTGGTCACCAACTTTCTGCTGCCATGTTGCACCTACGAGGGTTGAGGATGCGTCGGAGGCAACGCTGATGGGGGCTCCTGGAGAAGGATAAGCCAATTCCGTAGCTCGGACAATAGCCTCTTTGATGCGCGAGAACGAATCGTAATCTTCAGCAGACCATTCAAGAGGAGAGTTCTTTGTGGTCTGGCTGAGCAGAGAGTTGATAGGTGCATGAGCTTGGCACGATTAGGTATGAATCTGTTTGTGAAATTAACGATGCCACAAAAACGCCTAGATTGCTTGCGTAATATAAGAAGAGAAAAGATGCGCATCACGGTAATTTATCTTCAAGTGGGTTAATCCCTGTACTCGAGACATGGTAACCCAAGAAGGAGAGATGGGGGACACGAAAAAGACACTTGAAAGGAACGATACCGCACTCTTTAAGTCGAGCGAGAACCTGATGAAGGTGAGACAGATGCTTCTCTAAAGACGAAGATGCTACCAGGAGGTCGTCTATGTAGCAGACGACAAAAGGCAGGTCTCTCAGAACCTGACCCTTTAAACGTTGGAAGGTCGGACCACTCTTACGAAGACCATAAGGCATCCTGTTCGTGACGAAAGAACAAAATGGCGGGGTGATAGCAATCTTTGGGATGTCATCTGGATGAATAGGGATCTGGTTAAAAGCACGTACCAGATAGAGTCGCGAAAAGATCGAACTCGAAAAGAGTAGAATTGAAATCGGACAGATAGGGCAGAGGATAGCTATCGGGGATAGTACAAGCATTGAGCCACCTGTAATCACCTACAGCTCTGTACTCACCGGGGGTAGATTTGGGTAAAATATGAAGCGGATAGGGCCAAAGGGAAGTAGGGGGGCTAGTAAGGCCAGCTTCCACCATGAAGGTAATTACTTCATTAAAGCGAGTTTATCTGGGGCTAATCAACGGGGGCGGGAAAATACACGCCCTCCAGTCGTCTCTATCCGGTGAACCACATTGTGTTTAATAGGCCTGGCTTTAGAGGATGGTATGCTAATTGCAGGAAATTCCAGTAGCAAGCGCTGAAACTGTGTATTGGCTGAAGGTAACTAGATAGAGAGAAGAGAACTCTATGACGGGGAAAAAAAAACCCCGAAACTGTGAACATTGTAGTGCGATCTATAAGCTTGCGGTTACGAGGGCTGACCAAAAAGGCGTCGGCTGAGAGAAAATCTAGGACCAGAATAGGAATGTTATAGATATAGGGCCATCGTGGAATGAACCTAGATAGATTCTTCACATCTCAATACACCTATATCTATAAGTTTTTGAAGGGAGTTATTGAATCATAAAAAAGGCTCGGGCGGCTAAGCTTATGCCGAAGTTAGGCTTAATGGTTGGACACGAAATCGTTAAGGAATAGATGAAATACAACGAGAATAGAACAAAATATATATTATCATAGATTAACAAGACTAGAAAATATCTTAAATTATATTGGTTGAATTTGAATTTAATTATACAAAATGAACATGAGTTTAATACTGAATTTTCGTCGTGACCAAGCTTGGTGTAAGGTAGATATGTAATGGCAAATAGGTAGCAAGGTAGTTGTAAATATGTAACAAAGGTAATGGTAAGTAAGTAACGAGATAAGGGTAAATGCGTAACAAAGGTAATGGTAAATAGGTAACAAGGTAATGGTATCAAGGCCATGGTATGAGGAGATGAAGGAGAGCCTCACCAGGTAAAAAACTAAGAAACAGTATTCAAATATTCTTACTTTTGTATTATAAAATAAGGCTATATATATATATATATATATATATATATATATATATATATACTCAATAATCAATATCGTATTATAATTTTGGATTTATCGTTTATCATCTTATCAGGCGATAAATTTATCGCCAGTTATCCATTATCGTTATCGCGCCCACCGATGGAAATTTATGAGAGTCTAGAAAGGAAATATAAGGAATTAGACAGTGCTTTTGTTGGTAAAATCTAATGATTAAATGGAGAAAGAATTCAACTGACCTTGACTTGGAGATGGCGAGGGATCAAGTAAAATTTTTTGTCTCCCATGCGTTAGTCGTGCATGTAAAGGTTGCCCAAAATGTTGCAAATTGTTTTTGAAGACTTTTTTACAAATATATAATATTAAAGAAAAATTATATAAAATCTTAGTTATTTATATATATATATATATATATATATATATATATATATATATATATATATATATATATATATATATATATATATATATATATATATATATATATATTTGTAGCTGCTACAACGTCGACTTCGGCAACAATAAAGGTCCATAGAAAAACTCCTCGGAGGTCGAGAGCCAACTGAAGGATGCGCCTTCCATAAGTCCTTATATGCGATGAATTAGCGGTTTTAAGGAAAATATCAGAGGAGGAACAAGCTTTATTGTCCAGTGTAGGAGAATCGTCACTCCCCCTTTCTCTCTCAGTGGAGACCCGGGAGGATAACCGCAAGAACATCCGGGCCAGGCAACGCGGGTCATGTTCGTAACCACAGACCCTCGTCACTCGTCTCTGTGAAAAGCCGAACGGCTTTAAACTGCAAGATCTCCCCTAAGAGAGTATATTCAATTTCACCTCAAGTAAGAAATTGGAGATGCGTTTCTCTCAAGCTCGAAGGCTTACGGGAGCCGAGGTAAGACTTAGTGAGAAAAACCGTTGGGATAAGAACCTTCCTGGGCCCGTCCACAAGCCTCCTCCCCCTCCTACCCCTACCCCCAGTGGGGTGACGAGATATAAATAAGAAACACTTAGGAAAAACGTGGTAGAATACGTCAGTCTCCAGGCTACGAAGTCCCCGGATAGAAGCCGGGCTACCGAGACTGGATAGGTAGAATACTTGAGTCGCCAGACTACGAAGTCCCCTGCAAGAGAGGCAGGGCTACCTAGGAGGCTAACAAGCAGCTCATCCTTGAGCTAGTCTCTTGTTATCAAACCGAACGTTATGTTTATTTGTTCAAGTTCAACTTACTCTCGTTAGAGAGACTCCTCATATCCTGGTGCATCGTAAAGCCCAGGGATATTCCTCGCCCTTGAGGAATTACGAAAAGAAGAGGAAAAAGGGTCCACCTCGAGCCCTTTACCCGGTAGCCACACCAAACTCATAAGTTAACTTGGTTGAGGAACCAAGCTCAACTTATTCTTGTCAGAGAAACCCCCCTCCGTTATCCTCGCCCTTGAGGAAGACTGGAACTATGAAGAAGCTCGTCTTCGAGCTAGTTCTTGGTTACCAAACCGACCTTTAAGTTAACTTGTTCAAGTTCAACTTATTCTCATCAGAGAAACCTCCCCCTCCTCGATCCTCGCCCTTGAATAAAACCCCCCAAGTACAGTCCTCGCCCATGAGGAAGTACGTAACGAAGGAGGAAAGCTCCCCCTCGAGCCCGTTACCCGGTGGTCGCACCGAACTCTAAGTTAACTTGGTTTAAGAACCAAGTTCGACTTACTCTCGCCAGAGAGCCCCCGACTACCTTGGTGCCGCCTAAAGCACCGTGATTGTTCTCGTCCTTGAAAACCACCCCCCTTGAATACCGTGTGGACCCCCATCTGCTACACTCGCCAAAGTACCTCGTGATCTCGACCACTTCCAACAATCTAGTTGAAGCACGCGTCAAAGGACCTCCCAGATTCCTGTGGTGTCTGGGGCTCATTGAGTTTAAGGTCAAACTCGAACCCGCCGCCAGAACAATCACGGTATTTAAACTCTAGTAGAGACAATTAGCCTAATTCTTGTATATTGAAGTGCGTATCGAATTTAGCCAATTTTAGAGGGTCAAGTTAATTGAAGTAATTATGGTGTATTTTAATATTCGGAGTATTTCTGTGGTTCATGTTTAATTTTTGTGTAGTAAATTGTTACATTTAAAATATAAGTTTATTTTGGGGATTCCTGTGCGCTTCTCTATATCCTTACGTGTTTGAAGCGGCCCTTCTTTAAAACAACAAAATTAGCAATTTTAGAACAAAGCCTACTTCATCAAAGAAGTATATCACGACCACAAAGAACCCCACGACAAAATTGGTGTCAGGTGTGGAGTGATGAAAAAGGGGTATTCTGCTACAAAAGCGGTGTCAGGTGTGGGGTGATCAAAAGGTGCATTCTGCTACATCCAGTAACGCTGGAATAACACTACATTGAGCAATAGTGTCAACTAAATATGAGAAACCAGAGAGTGGGTCATAAATGCAAAATGGTGGATCGACCTGAGATGAAGGAACGGCAGAGGTGATAAACCCATTGATCACTTGCGTTCTCAGTTTAAATTAGTCGAAGAATTTGAATTAAAATGATAAGAGTGAGTTAGAGCATTAGTTGGAGGAGAGTGAATAGATTCTTGATGTCAAATTGGTGGAATAGCGTTAGAGTGAGGAGATACTGGTTGTAAATATGTGCAGGGCTGTATACATTTTACGGCTTGTGCACCATATTTGTTGTGGTACCAGCACCAATTAGTTAATTGGATGAAAGTAACATTATTATTAGAAGAATGAATTTGTGAAGAGAGAGCATTATTTGATTGAGAGTGAGACTAGGATGATAGGTAGTATTGGCAAGGCTGTGTACAGTGTACAGCTTCGCTACCATATTTCTCATAGTACCAGCATAGACTCCTATTTTGAGAGTGAGAGAATTTAGGAGCAGTGGGATAGGCGAAAGAATGAGCAGGGGAATGCTGCACCTCACCTCTTTTGCTGGAAATAGATGGATTAGAGGGCGGAATGGGACATTTTGGGACAGTTCCTTAGTTTACGTAAGGATCGCTGCTTTGGCGATTTCACCCACGCTCGTGTGCTCACCAATCATGATGGGAGGCCTAATTTGGTCAGGGATCCCAAGCATGAAAATCTCCGTTAGAAGCGAGTCAAAAAGCTCTGACGAAGCGCCCTTCGCCCTGATTAATTCTTTGAGATGTATAAGGAAGCTGATGGGACGCTTAACACTCATTTGTTGAGTATTTAGCAGTTGCCTTAAGTCTTTAACCTGAGATTTCCAAAATTCAAGCTTGAAAGCTTGCCTCAACTCTCCACATTCACCATTTCTCCCACTTTGTAAAAAACTTCCCCGAAACAAAGCAAAGAAACTAACTGGGACTTTTTGCGTGATGCTTATTATGCGCTCTTGATCGGTTATGGATGTGCCATCAGAACCTTGCATATTTCGAATCACGTGATCGGATCGGTCACATCGAAAGCGGGAAGATTGATTGATGTCTGGTTGATGCCTCGGGCGATGACATTTTGGTTTATTGCTGCAGGATGACTAACTGCCACAGGTGACGCACATGTGGTCGTGAAAGTTGAGGAGGCCTGGCTCGCTAACGTGGTCGAGGCAGTTGAGGTAAACGTCATAGTTTGACTATTCATGGCTAAGGGATGTGTGCCTTTGAAACTTCCCGCTTAGAAAAAAAATGAGCTTCAAGAGCTCTCCTATGCTAAGTGAGAGAGAGAGAGCAGTAGCAGGGATGAGGAGACAGGGAAGACTGGCGACCAAAGCCAGGAGGCCAACGAGGAGGCCGTCAAGGAGCTGAAAAGCTGCTTCAAGACGCTTGAGAGGTAAGAAAATCGCCGCGCCGCTATAGTTAAGTAGCAAAATGAAATGTAATAATTTAGTGAATTCACTTCTTTTAATGATTTAAAATTTATAAATATTAAATTTATATATTTCAATTCAAAAAATTGTCAATGAAACATTTCTATCTCTTTCAAATTCCATGTCTTTGACAAATTTGTGAGGGACTGATGAAAAGGTGCATGGGAGGTCTCTCAGGAAGATGCACAATGGCCTTGCTAAGTGCCAACATCCTGGCTGCAAAGGCAAGAAGGGGTCTAACTACAGCACCCACCCCAGGAACCACCTCAAGCAGCATTACAAGAATGTAAGTTTAAATAATTGACTAAGTTTACAATAAATAACTGGTGCCGCTAGTCCTGCGACTTTATGCAAGATTTAGCAAAGAAAATTAAAGGTTTTATTGCAAAGTTAAAAGTTAATATTTTTATATCAGATGCACAAGGAACAGCTCCCTCAGCTCAGTGCCGCCATTAGGGGGTTCAAAAAGTGCGGTCGCTCCCAGTCAAGGGAGAGTGAGGCCTGCTGCAAGAAGCGCCAGATGTGCTTGGAAGAGAGCTTCAGGGCTAAGTTCAACCAGGAGATGGCCAGGCAGTGTTACACCAGGTTAAAAAAAATCAGAGAAATAATAGTAGCTATTTTAACTTTATTTTTAACTAGTAAAATAGCGTCTTGATGTTTTAAAACAATTTTATTAAAAATTTAAAATATATTTATTCATATATTTCATCTTTAGGTGGTTCATTAAGACAGTCACGTCACTGGTTGTAGCTGACCATCCCAGCATCAAGAGGATGTTCTACCTCGTCAACCCTGAGTTCCAACCCACCTCTAGGAAGAATAGACAGGGACATTGACAAGCTGATGGAAAGGGGGAGGATTCAAGTCGTCAATCTGCTCTTCCACCAGAAATTGGTGACCACTACTCCCGACACCTGGACCACCCATAACAGGGCCTTCTTGGGGATGACAGTCGACTGGATTGACAGGGACAGTCTCAAGAGGCGCCATGCAACTGTGTCGTGAAAGGAGGTGAAGGTAAGAAAAGTAAAAAGTTAAATTTTGTCATTCTGTAACTTAGGCACTAAAGGCTATAAGTACCAATGAGAACATATTTAGTATCTTCAGTCTATCCTCATATTCAAGGTGCTTCAGGGAAGGTATTATTTTTGTTGCCCTCCTTTGTACTGACTCTATCAGGTTGATATCATGTCTAAAATATAGATGACCATGCTTGTATACAGCACTCTAAATCTGGCCTGATATATGAGTTGTATAGTTTAAGGATAACCTATTTACTCTTGTAGCTAACATTCCTCTGAATGTATCCTTGCACCCTATTTGGTCTATTTTTTGCCTCAATAGACTGCTTTAAAAACCTAAGTGACCTATCTACTACTACGTCTAAGTTCTTCTCATCCTCAACTGAATTAAGCAAATGCCCATCCATCTCGTAGCGGAATTCCCTATTATCTCTCCCCATGTTAATAACTTTGCATTTATTAAGGTTAAAAGTCATCTGCCACTTCTGAGCCCAAGTAAGTAACTTATTTAATCCCCCTGCACTTTAAAGCTACCCTCAACTTCTTTGACTACAGCTACCAGTTTAATGCCATCAGCAAAAATTTACACTTTGCTATTTATACCCTCCCCTCTCCACAGAAACATTTGAACTCATTATGTGTGTTTTGATATCCTTGCCTACTCGGATTCTGAGAGTAGGTAAGACATCTCAATCCACCTATCTCTAAAGCCCTCACTTTAGCCTGTATACATTATACTCCTCTGTGTGGCCTTTCCTTCACTGCCACACCCTGAGCCACGAAATTTCCCTGACTACTATCAGAACCTAGTTTCCTGCCCGAAAGGACCAAATAACACTATCAAACTCCTGCCACAAAACTTCAACCCCATCCCGGCTCAGATGGAGCTCATCCATCGCATACAATCCCTTATTCCCTATAAGGCCCTTCCATACTTTTATAAACACTATTCCTCACTCTTCACACAGACCTTTCACTTGTGTAGATAGAGAGGAGTAGGAAAGGGGTAAAGAAAAAATAATAGCGTAGGTGAGTTGCGAACAGCTTCGTTTGAATGAGTCTCAAAAAGGGACTCATTCAAACGAAGCTTTTAAGCCGCTCGCCTGCACTTCTCGAACGCTATACACCCCCCACCTCCTCCTCCTAGAGTCGGAGCGTATTTTGAAGAAATGAAGAGAGCCCGTTTGGAAATGTTATCCAAGGGCTAACGCTTCCTCTCCCCGGGTCTAAGCACCATTGTAGATAGAGGAGAGTATGAAAAGGGGCAAAGAAAAAAATAATAGCGTAGGCGAGTTGCGAACAGCTTTCCGTGTAGTTGGACCATTGTTAGCCAACGGCGAATGTACTCGGCCATCCTGAGTCTCAAAAAAGACTCATTCAAACGAACCTTTTAAGTCGCTCGCCAGCACTTCTCGTACGCTATACTTGCAATGTTTTATTTTCATTTTTATAAGTAACTTGATTTTTAATGTTGAAAAGGAAAAGCTGACAATTCTTATTATATTTTTTTTAGAATCTGCCCATCTGAAATATGTCTCTACATAAATCAGGAGCACAAAAAAGGAAAGAAAAAAAGAAACGTGATGACAATGAAAGAAGAGGATTACAGACACTCTTTCAATTCGATATGAAAAGAAAACAAGATAATGTGGAAACATATACGGATGCAAATTTGGGAGAAGCGGAAAGTGTAGGTGTCAGTCGTGAACAAGAGAGCCTATATGGAAATGAGATAGAAGCTAATAAAGAAACAAATTGGGGGGCATGTTTCAAATACGATGGATATAGATATTAATTCAGAACCTGGACCTGGTGGAGCAGATAAGAATGTAGATTCCAAAAATCAGGCAGACAGTGCAGCATAAATTTCTAAAACAAGTAGTGAATTAATGAAAGTACTTCAAGATAAATTTGAAAAAAATAGCACTGGACTTGACATTGGATTCCTCACAGGAGAAATTCCTTCTTAATCAGACATAGAGAATTATGTTACCAGATATCATATTGACTTTCCTTTAACAATGCCTAAATATGGTAACAATCAAACATTTCCAGAAGGTATAGTGAAGTTCAGAAACATTAATGCAGAACAGCATACCCGAGACTAGCTTATCTGGAGTCAGCATAAGGAGTCTATGCCGGCTATTCTGAAACAGTGTTTGCTTCAGGCTGAGTACTGCATCCAAATCTGCATTTGCTACAGCTGAAGGTTGGCCAGTCAGTGCTAAGTGGCAGAAATTATGTAACAGGGTTCCCGAGCATGAAAAGAGTAATGGATATAAGAAATGCTATCTAGCTTGGCGTGAATTAGAAAGACGTCTGTCATTGCAAGAAGGTATTGAGAATCTTTTAACGAGCATCAATTAAAGTGGAATCGGAAAAATGGTACAGCGTTTGAAACGAATTATTGATGTTACCCTATTTTTAGGAGAACGTGGCCTTTCTTTCCAGGGTTCTTCGCAACGCATTGGTGACTCAAATAGTGGAAAACTTTTAGATCTAATAGGGTTGCTTTCCCACTGGGGCCCCATTCTAATGGTAAAAGAGTCACCGAAAAGGGGTGAAAGACTGCAAGTACATTACTTCGCAACAAAGTCATTCAAGCTAGCGATGCGACTTTAGATATGGAAGTTGCAAATATAGAAAGCTTGCTTGCACAACTAGTGGCTCTGCGGGACAGTTGGAAAGCAATGTGGAATGAAGCTACGCTTGTTGCATCAGGCCTGCAGATATAAGTAAAATTGTTTAAGGAACGTAGTACCACTGCCACAAAAAGAACAAGATTCCATGATGAGGATACACCTGATGAAAATGTGAATGAAATAAACGAAGCAGATGAATCCTCTGAGGAAGTCCACTTCCGAAAGCACCTATTTTATGTAGTATTGGATAATGTTATTTGGAGGGCTTACAGTTCGTTTCAGTGCAGCCAAACAGATTTCTGACACCTTCAGCTTTCTTTCGAACTATCAAAATATGTCAGAAGAGGAATTGAAGGGCAAAGCAGTTAAACTAGTGGAGAAGTATTCTAAAGACATTAGCAGGGAAGACCTTGTGCAGGAAATTAATCACATAACAATGGATCACAATGCCAATTTTGGTAGAAAACAGTTGGGTGCATTGGAACTGTTAAATGCTTTGAGGGGGAATACAGATTAGAAAGTATATTTCCCAACCTTAGTGTCAGCTTGAGGATGTTCCTTACGGCCCCAGCCACAGTAGCATCAACAGAAAGGAGCTTCAGCAAGCTTAAGCTCATAAAAAATTATCTCAGGTCCACCATGGGTCAGGGTCACCGGAACAACCTGGCTAGGCTCAGTATTGAGTCTGACATTGCAAAACATATAGACTTTGACATTGTAATTCGTAGTTTTTCCAAGAAAAAGGCACGCAAGGCAACCCTGTTTTAATAAAATTAGTCTATTTACTAAGTTTATTATCATATATATATTTTCTGTAGAGTGTAGCCTTCATGAAACAGTGAGCATTTAGGTGATGAATGATTTAGTTATATTTCTAAATAATTAATGATATGGACATGCATTAAGTGTGAATTGTGATTAAGATGTACATTTATGTATATGCTTACTAGAAATTGCAAATAGCAAATTTGATTTTAATGTTTTTCTATTATCATGTATGAAATGCTTGTAAATTTTATGTTCATTATTAAGACAAGAAGTAAAAATACAGGGAGTTTTTGTTAAATTCTTGTCCTTCTATTACTGGTATTAAGGTAATAGAATTATTAAATTTGTTTTGCTAGTGAGAATTGCTATACTATTAATGTTAAATTTAATATATAGTTGTGAAATTCACAAAGCAACTGTGTTATGTGTATTGTTTGAGATCATCCTGAGACATTTTGAAATTAACTAATACATTGGTAAATGGTTATAATGTAAAACTATAATAAATAATTCATATTTTCTAGTTATAGTATTGAAAAGCTGATGAAGCTCTTAATCATTTATGATTTATAATTTATAAGGGGGGGGAGGGCTAAAAAGGTCTCGCACCAACACATTTTTTTCTTCTTATGGGCTCTGAGCCGCCTTCCACGCCTTTGGCGAGGCCAACCAGTACCAGGAAGAACTTCCTGTGGACCTTGAGGACCCTGACCTGTAGTTTGTAGATCTCCAGGTGCGCCTGGTGGCTGAGTGGGACAACCCAAATCTGCTGCCTCACCACTGCTGCAGGTACTAAAAATAGCGACATCTAGTTATAATATATTAAGAAATAAAGATTGAAGTCATTTAACTAATCATGAATTTATTGAATATTTAAATATCTTATTGTTTCAGCGCCCACACAGTTAATCTGTTGGCGACAACAGATGTTAGGGATGTCCAGAACTGGAGCATGGGGGGAAGCAGAGTGGAGGAGGACCACTGTCAAGACCCAGGCCCTGTGGAACCTTCAGAACAGGTCCCCAGTGGTGGCCAAACAGATCAAGGAGGCCGTCAAAAGAAAACTGAAGACTCCAGTGGCGACTAGGTACTATTATTAAATTTAGCATAAGAAATTGTTGGCGATTATATAAAATTGGATTTTTTAAGTTTCTGATAGTTTTATTAAATTAAATGTTTTATTTCTACAGATGGAACTCCCTCTGTGATTGTGTGGTGGTCCTGCAGGAAGTCCTGAGTGTTGCTGACCAACAGAGTTGGGCGCGTTCCTCGATTTGGGGTAGTGTGGTAGCGTTCCTGCGTTCCCCCGGCCGCGGTTAGTGCGTTCCTAGAATAGCATTCCTCAATTTTTTTGCGCTCGGTGCGTTCCTGCGTTAGCGCAACCAAACCATTAAAGCGTCCATCAAAAAAAGTAGTGCGTTCCTCAAAAAAACTTGGAAAAAGTAAAAAAACACTGCGTTCCTCAAAAACACTACTGTGCGCATCAAAATAACTATTCCTCCACTCAAAAATAAAAGAAAATACAAGGTAATAATACATCAGAGCTTTATGCATTAAAATATACATATGTATATTTCAGGGGTTTTTTGCCAGTTTCTCTGACTATATTACACAAAAATTCACTAAATCAAAAATATCACTTAAGTATTAGACTTATTTAGTATTTAAACTGTATTTTACTGCATTCCACTGTATTTTCCTATTTTTTACTGTACTGCACTGTATTTGACAAGTAGACACATAGTTTCTAAACATTTTCATTATTCATTATTTTGTATTACAGTATTACACTAATTTATTAAGTTTATTTTACTATAAATCTGACACAACGATTCAATTTTCGTTATTGTACATGAAGATTAAAGACATTAGGACAAGTTACAACACTTTTTAAAGTTTTTAAAGAATTAAAATTAATGCTGCTCCTCCACTTCCTTCTCCAACTCCTTGTCCTGCTCCTGCACCCCATTGTTTTTTTGTTTTTGTTTTTTTTGTTTTTTTAGAGCCCATATGGCCACTGCCCACTTGGGCATAGGTCGCCGGAAACACGACAGCCTAGAACTAGGCTACTTTAAAATAAGAATATGAAAACATAACAATGATAAAAATTGGAAAAACTTAACAATTAGGAAGCAATCTTCGGCGTCGGTGGGAGGTCTCCCTCACCCCGGTGCAGGAGCGTGCAACCTACAAAGAAAACAATAACAAAAAAACAGAAACTACTTAAATAAAGGGGAGAAGCCCGGCCTCCCCCCCAAAAGTCAACAAGTCCATAATTCAATGTGCACGAACTCGTCCCAAGTACAAGAGACAGGCGGTAGCGACCCCGCCCATTCCGGTACCGGAGCAGGTAACGTGCGCGAGATCACCCAGACTGGGACATTCGACAAGAATGTGTCGAACAGTCTGGGAGACGACACAGTCGTCACAATAGGGCGCAGACGAGTGCTCCATAAAATAGCGATGCGTCACACGAGTGTGTCCGATTCGGAGAGGGAAGAAAGCAACGTGAACCCTTCGCGGCATTGGGGGGTAGGTCCATGGGAACAGTCGCGGCGCAATAGCACGCAACCTTAAGTTCCCTTCAACCATCTCCCATCTTCTTTGTCAAGCAGTCCGAAGAGCTGCCCGTATTCCTGCCATGTAGTCTGTGTGAGGAATAGCGAAAGGCTGGTCCGGTCGCAGAGTCCTCGCGGACTTTTTGGCGCCCTCATCGGTGCGCTCATTCCCCGCAATTCCTGCATGTCCAGGAACCCAGCAGAAGATAATCTCGACATCCGCCCGGCTCGCCAAAACTGCGGCGTCACAGATATCGCGAACCAGGGGATGCGGAGATTCCAATGCCCCGAGAGCACTTAGGGCGCTTTGTGAGTCGCTATAGATCACAATCCGGTCCCCGAACAGGGCACGTCGCGTAATCTCCCATACTGAGTAGTGTATTGCAACCAGTTCGGCCGTGAAGACAGACGCAGCGCCTGGCAGAGCCCCGTTTACTTCAAACAGAGGGGATACGGCGTGGAAGCCGACCCCCTCTTGGGACTTGGAGCCATCCGTATACACTGGCACGGTTCCAGCGTGACCGAGGTGTGCTCCAAAAAGGTCGAACGCAATAGTTCCGGCGCCTTACAAGCTTTGGGAGCAGAGGTGTGGCGACAAATAGCCAAATGTGGTACCCTCCAGGGTGGCGTCCTGGGCAGAACCAGAGGCGCCACCGGCCCGAGAGTTATACCCAGCTCTCGAAGGAGTTTCCTGGCCCTAAATCTAAAGGGCTTAGGGTATGACTGGCGTCTCTCGGCGGCATAGGCACCGTCGAGATCAGCTGCGGATGCAGTGAAAGCTGTTGGCGACTGAGGCGTACGTTCTTGGGTACGTACGCAAGAACGCACTAAAGGAACGCACTTACCCAGCTCTTATGACCAGCTGTATGCCATCAACACCATCCTAATTAACAACCCCAAGGGGGAGGGGGGTTCTCCCATCACAGATGTGGACATCCAGGTATGCATAAAGTAGCCCGATAATAGCGATTGCTATTTTAATATTTTTACTTAGAAATGAAATTGTTCTAAATTTAATTATATAAAGCTTAGTTAACTAAACAATATATTAATGTTCATTTTTCAGGTCCTCAAAGAGTACAAGCTGGTGATGCAGCCTGTGGCGCAGTGCCTGGGCATGCTTCAGGGGGTGAGAAAGGCCTACATTGCCACCCTACTCCCAAGCCTCTGGTTGATGAAGGCCAGCCTGGAGGAGCAGAGCCAGAATGGCGACCTGTGTATGCCAGGCTCTGATGCAGGCCCTCTTCAGGGGCTACGAAGAGAGGTTTAGCCACCTCTTTGAGGATGGCGACCTCATTATGGCCACATCCGTCCACATCAACCTCACCCCCAAGGCCCTGGAGAGCATTGCCCCTGACAAGGTGGAGGAGATCAGGGACACAATCACCAGGAAGCTAAGGACCGCCATCAAGACCAGGGAGGAGGAGCAGCCGCAGCGTCACCCTGGCCAGCCAGAAGTGCAGGAACCCCAGGACTTGGCGCTCGCCTCTTCAACAAGTTGTTTGTTAGAGGCCCGGCCAACCAGCAGCAGGGTGTGAGGGAAGTCCTGAGGAAGTCCATGGAGGAGTGGGTACTCTCTAAAGGCGTGCTGGCCTGGTCCCTCTTCCCTTACCAGCACAGGCAAGTGTGGGTGGACTTACAATACCCACCTCCCCAGCTCTGCGGCTGTGGAGAAGTTTCAGTACTGCCGGAGACGTCTTCAGGGCCAAGAAGTCCTTCCTGGATGATGTCAACTTTGAGGAGCTTGTGTTCCTCAAAGGGAACATGGACCTCCTGGAGGAGAAGATGGGTCAGGAAGACATGGAGGAAGAGGAGGGTGACCTGTTAATATTAGTTTAAGCTGTGTTTTAACTAAAACATAATAATAAAATATGTGTTCTTCTGCGGAGTCGCACTGGGGTGGTGGGGGGCAAAAGAGAGTCGCAAAGTCGCAATCGCCCCAGATCCGGATGCAAAGTCGCACCTGAAAAAATTAAAGTAGCACCCAGCTATGGTATTTATAAATACAGTTCTAAATACACAACTGTATTTAAATTCATATGTATTTAAATACTGCCCAGCTCTGCGGCTGCTGGAAATACTAGATAAATTCCTTAAAAATTGATTGGAAAGAGACTCAACAAACACCTTGAGGAAAATAATCTAATTTCACAACACCAGCATGGGTTTAGGAAAAATAGAGGCACAGAAACGGCACTGGCCTTACTTGTTGAAACGATAACTAAGGCAAAACAAGAAAATAATTATACGGATCTAGTGCATTAATGAGCACTCTCGATGTTTTTTCTTCTAGTGCAATACATTCATTTAAAAAAAGAGATGAATTCTGGATTTATAATCCACCATCTACAAGATGGAATAAAAAAGATAGTTAGAAGAAGAGAAGTTGCCAAAGGAAATTAATTAAGGCAAAATACACAATGGTGTATATATATATATATATATATATATATATATATATATATATATATATATATGATTAACATTGCAGATACATGACCACTGAGTGACTGAGCGTGTGGCGTCAAGCTTGCCTCAGCCCGCGCTCTGAGTAGACACGTTAAGAACTGTCTTCTGATTTTGCCGGTACAGGTTGGAGATCCCAAATCCGGCTTCCTCGGGACCAAGACCATGCCGGATTTTGGATTTTTCTGGATTTCGGATCACTAAATCCTAGGCCTATTTAAATTAAAAAAACATTTATCCTCAAGATATCCCTGACAATATCCGTTTACGTAATTTGGTGCATTTCCATCCATAATTTCTGGTCGAAATTATCGATTAAATAAAATTGGCCCATTTTTTAGCGAATATCTCGGGAACTAACCTGCCGATTTGAACGAAACCAAGGTCATTCGAAAGGTGAAGAAATTTCACATCCATTAATATACCCCTTATCAAGGTTGTACCTTAATCCTGGTTTTTATTCATGGTTTTGTTTTTTTGTCGGGTTTTCGGCAATATCTCGCAAAAAAACAAGCTGAGGGAAGAAGTTGGAAATTTTATATTTTCGCATATAACGCTTATTTTCGCCCTGAGCGACCACGCGATAGATAATGTGTTATACACCGTTAGATGGCATATTCTAATCTTTATTTAATGTATAAATCCCTTACGTGTCCAATGAAAATTTCCAGGAGAAAATTAGGTTTCAGTCAGACTGGGTGCTAAAATGTTCGACCCGATTTTTGAGCTTCGAGGCAAGGTTTGTCCTGTAAAATAAAACTAAATTTTAGAGTATCAGATATCGTTACACGCGGGGCGGGTACTTACATTCTTCAGGCCGGTGTATGAAAATCCACCCTTTCCCGAAGATTACCAAAGTTATTGACGCTGAACCTTCGCTCGAGGGCCCAAAATCGAGAAAACGACCCTTACTCGGTAGGCATAATTGAATATAAAATCGCTACTACTTATCGTACGGAAAAGATTTGGATATCACTTTGAAGGTAATATGATCTCCCATACGCACGAAGCGGAACTTTCGGCCAAACGTACTGTTGTAAAAGTTGGAATAAGCAATCATTTGGCGTCCAGGAACGGGTTAATCCATTTTACATTGATTCCTATGGGGAGAATTGTTTCAGTTTTCGAACTTTTCGGTTCTCGAACGGCCTTCAGGAAATAATTAAATCCGAAAACCAAGGTTCTACTGTACAAGTATTTTAGCTCGATTCGCCAGACCTTGTCAAACGGTTTTTGCACTAGATCCGTATAATTATTTTCTTGTTTTGCCTTAGTTATCGTTTCAACAAGTAAGGCCAGTGCCGTTTCTGTGCCTCTATTTTTCCTAAACCCATGCTGGTGCTGTGGAATTAGATCTAGTGCAAACAGCGAAATCTTCATCAAGTAAATTTGGAACCATAAACCTAACTCTACATAAAAGAGCTACGAAGATATGGGAAAAGCTAGAGGTACTTCTTAGTTATGAAGTAAAGAGAAAATTAGAGATTCCCATAGAATACCGCGATAACAACAGAGGTAACTTTAGGAGCGGGAAACTGATTGAAGAAGTCAACCCCGAACCAATATTCACGTAATAAGAATATCACGATCAATAGTAAAAGAAAATAAAGAAACATTAACAACTTCATATTACTCAAATACCCCCCCCCCCCCCCTTCCCCAAAATTCAACAAGGAATAATAGATGCGCGAGAGCCTTAACATAAAGACCGAATAAAAAAAAGAATAAAACGAAAAATAAGAAGCACCAGGAGATGACTGGTCACTCAGCGAACAACACTAACTCTTACTCATTCCTTTTCACCACTTTACCTTAACACCTACTGTCCACTCTACTCTCACTAATCACTTTATCTTGCAACCTTTTTCCAAGACGTAAAAGTGGGTTTAATGCAAAGTATCGGTTGATGTCGCGTCATTTGACGGTGGAGTATTCCCATGGAGTATTCCTACCCCTTCGAGGTGGTAGTTTCAACCACCCTAGTGTATTACAATATTTAAATATACTTATCTACGAGATCGCCAGGCCATTACGAGAGGACAGTGTGGCTTCTCGAATATCAGAATAGCGGATGTAAGCGTAGTGAAGATTCGTCTGGAGTAATTGTACTTCCTTTACAGGACACAATTCTTTATACATTTGTACATGCTTCTTCACCAGAATTGTGCGAGGTTATCAGAAGAAAACTGGCACTGATGCTTCAGTTGTCAAGTGACAAGTGAAACTAAATAAACTTTTGTGTGTTTTACGTTCACAGCTCTACATAATAAAGAACGAATTAAGTTGAGAGCATCTGTAAGTACCAAATCTTAGCATTGACTAAGCAGATGGCCTGCATTCAAAATCATGGCTATAAATTTCCATATTGAAGAAAAATGTGTATAGCTACATTAAAAACGCACACACTTTTTTTGACTCCGCCCAACAGCCTACAAAGGAACAAACGAACACTTCTGATGATTAGTTCCGCCCCGCGCCTAGATTAAGAAGAAAAGAAGTCACGCCCCCTTGAAGTAGGTGGTCCTATAAATAAACCGACTTAAACGTTATGAACAAATAGAGAGACAAATACAGATAGAGAGAATCAGTTAAGTCATTTGTCAGTATAACCTATTGGCCATTTGTTATTATTAGCGTCATGAGTCCATTTCTCGCCCTTAAGTCCTGCTGCATTAGCCCCAGCTACCTAAAATTAGTGAAAAAATTTACACACAGCCGCCTAGGACTCGAACTATTTCGCTTCCTTCAATTAGAGCCTACTTATCGCTGCTTTCCTTTTAAGTCCATTCCTTTAACCACCGTGGTAACCAAGGTACCTTCTGGAACCCAGCCTAGAAGCGGATCCTACGTGAGAAACTTTGGGAGTCAAAGAAAACTCGACTTGAACACCAAAATTAGGCCAACTACATGCAGAATCCAATACCCCCTCCCCCACCTTTATAAACCTCGATACCTTTCCCCCATAAACTGGTGACCCCGTTCAGCAGGACAGTGAAAGTGACAAAGAGAAATATGGACGGATCGGACCATCAACAAGCAGGACAAGGAGAGACGGAGATCGTGAACGCCATCACCACCAAGCCATCCATCTTTAATGAGGCAGCAGTTGCAAGTTGGTTTAAGGTTGTAGAAGCCCAGTTTCACACTTTGAGAGTTGGTAAGGAGGAATCAAAATACTGTCATGTCTTGCTACATTACCTCCCAAGACTCTCAACCGACTTTCAGATGCAGGCCTGTCTACTCAGAATTACCAGGTCTTGAGGAGCGAAGTAATTGGGCTCTTCGAGAGGACTAAACCGGAGCTCTTCGACAAGCTCATTGCCTTCTCCACACTCACCAGTCGACCTTTAACCAACCTGGAAGAACTGAAGAGGACTCTTCTACAGGTAGGCGTTGGAGAAGAACTCGTGAGGCGCAAATTTATCCAATCCTTACCAGCTAACATCGCTCCCATAATTGCTACACAAAAGGACCTAACCTTGGCCTAAGCTAGGAAGCTTGCTGATGAACTAATGCCATTTTATAGAGCAGTTTCTTAATGTTAATAATGGAAGTGATTCCATAGAACATAGTGCCACTTCTCTGTCCGAAATGTGCATTCCCAATTTAAATAATAGAGGTGATATTCATGTGAATAATGTGAAATATACGGGAATTGAGCGATCAGTGCCCATAGGTGCGTACCCTAATGGAAACCGTTCCAATTTTGAACAGCGTATTAATGAATACAGTGCCAATAGTGAACCGATAGGACTGCGACCTCTTCTTAGGAACCAAAGACCTGTCGCATGCCATTCCCATTTGTATTTTGGTGAAAGTGCGATATCCTGCGAGCCCTAGTGCAGGGGGCCAAATAGAGGGGAACACGTTCAAATTCAACCATCCTCCAGGCCATCTTCGCCAGTCTCATCGGAAAACTAGCAAGGCTTGTCATTGCAAGTGCAACCGCTGGTATACCATCCAGTTTTCAACGTCGCCGCAAAAGTGAATAAATTACAGGGCGAGTATCTAATTAATACGGGGGCGAGTGTGTCGATAATCCCGGCTAAATTGGTGCGAACAGATGAATTACACGAATCTAGTGTGAGCATTACGACTGCTAATGGCGGGAAAATAAAAGTGCACGGCGAGGTACACACGGATATAGTTATCCCTAGTCTTCGCCGGTCATTTAAGTGGGCGTTTGTGGTCACGGATACTACATACATCACCGTTATTAGGAATTGACTTTCTGGGACAATTTAATATCTTGATGGATTGTGAGAGCGGCATCCTTGTCGACAACCAAACTACGCTCAAATCAGGAGTGAAATAATCCTGGGAGCATGCGGTAGCACTAATCATTAATGACTCCCAACACCTACCGTCTGGTTGCGAAGCTGTGTTAGGAAGGAATGAAGCTTTGTACAGCCCTACGCCCACTAATCCGTCTCCGCCACTTCCTAACCCCGTGACGCACTCAATTGAGACTGGCAGTGAGCCACCGACATTCGCGCGACTAAAACTTCTTCCAATGGTGAAGCTACAAGGGGCCAAAGCAACGTTCTAAACACTATTGAAGGAGGGGGGCGTTTGCCCGTCGAAATCAGCATGGGCTTCGCCGATTCACACGGCCTCTAAGAAGTCACCGGGCAAGTACAGGATGGTCGGCGACTTCCGCGAGCTTTATGCGATCACAAAACCCGACAGATATCCATTGCCGAGAATACAAAGTGTGGCAAACCACCTCCATGGCAAGACAATTTTCTCAAGGTTGGATCTGCTTCGTGCTTACCATCAAATCCCCTTGAACCCGACGGACATGGAGCAGACCCCGGTGGTGACTCCGTCTGGTTTATGAGAATGCGTGAAGCTACCCTCTGGCCTCCGGAATGCAAGCTGCTCATTCCAACGACACATGCATAACCTGTTTCGGAGATTAAGGTTGGTTTATGTATATATATATATATATACCACATCCTGATAAGTTCGGACAATCTGTACAATCATTTGGATCATTTAGATCAAGTTTTCAGAATCCTGGTCGAGAATGGTCTACGGTTATCCCTGGAGAACTACAAACTAGTGAAGAATGAAACTGATTTTCTAGGGCATCACCTTTCGGCGGAAGGAGTTTGCCTACCGGGCAAGAAAATATAAGAAATTTAGGACATGCCGTTACGGAAAGATTATAAGGAACTACGACGATACTTGGGCATGTTGGGATACTACCGAAGGATGATTCCCAATTTCGCAACAATTGCAGCCTCATTGACGGAGCTTGCAAGCCTGCAACCAAAGGCTCGTGAGCTCGAATTGAACGATGATGCACGATAAACATTTGATAGTACGAAATCGGTTTTGATCAACTCCGGCAAGCTCTGTCACCCACTACTCAATGGTTCGCCATATCAGCTGGTGACGGAATGCTACCAATCCGCGGCAAGTGATGCCATTCACCAGATGGTCAATGGATCGCCGTGGCCAGTTGCATTTTTATCGAACAAGCTAAGCCGCACACAGCAAGCATACTCAACTTGCGACAAAGAGCTCCTAGTGGCGTATCTTGCTGGATCCACTTCAGGCACATGATTGAGGGTCGCCATGTTACCTTATGCACATACCAAAAAGCACTAGTATCGTCTTTGTTGTCACTGTTGTGTGCCAAAACGGGCAGGCAGCAATGCCATTGGACAGCTATTATAGAATACATCAGCGATATCACATAGGTGGGTGGTCAGGATAACGTAGTTGCTTACTGCCTATCGAGGAACGTCAATTCGGTCCAAATTGACTCATTTGACCTCCGAGCTTTGGTGGCAGCGCAGAATAATGGTGAAGAAAAAGGAGAACTTCGTCACGATTATAATCTTTTCCTAAGTCCCGGAGAAGCTCAACTATAGTTTGAAGTATCATCAATAAACCCACGACCGTTCGTTCCTACAGCGTACAGAAGGACTATCTTCAGTCAGTTTTACAATTTAATACAACGTGAGATCAAAGCATCTCTTCGTATAATTAAGTATCGATACTTCTGTCCTAATATGGAAAGGGATATTAACTCCTGAACACGGGAGTGCATATCACGTCAATCATCCAAAATCTCCAATCCTGCCCATTAATATTCCATCGTCTAGATTCGAAACTGTGCGCAATGATATCGTTGCACACTGCTTGGACAATCCTATGCATCGCACAATCGGTATCTACTATCGTGCATTGATCGGGATACAAGATGGTTCGAAGCGTTACCGATTCAGGTCATAAGTGCTGCAATGTTGCGTTGGCCTTCCTAGACTGATAGATTTCCAGATTTAGAGTCCCATTATACGTGGTAACCGACAGAGGAGCCAAATTCGAGTCTGAATTGTTCAAGGAACAATTGGTTGGTTTTCACCGTCTCCGCACCACGGTGTACCGCCCATACAGGAACGAGATAGCGAAAAGAGCACACAGAACTTTGAAATGCTCTATAATACCATTCGCTCCATGACTAATGACTCTGGATTTTCGCCTTTCACAGCAGTGACAGGGACTACACTAGTGTGTCCAAAACCCTTGGTTTCATCTTCAACGTCGAAAACCACATCGAAATTCATTAGGGAATTAGCCACAACCATGGTACAAGTCGACTTCACACAAGAATCCAAAGATCACCTGCACTAGCTGGGCGAGCCTTTAATTTTTCAGGTGCGACTTTGACTTTGCGACTTTGCCGCCAGATCTAGTGCGAATGCGACTTTGCTACTCTATTTTTGGTCCCACCCAGTGCGACTTGCGACTTTGCAACTGCGACTTTTTTCCCGGTGTGACTCAGCTAAATTACAAAGTAAAACTTAGCGCGACAACAGAAACCTGCTACTATAACGCAGAAAAACACATATTTATTAGTATTTTTTAGTTAAAACACAGCCTAAACTAATATCTACAGGTCATCATCATCCTCCTGTTCCTCCATGTCCTCCTGGCCCATCTTCTCCTCCAAGAGGTCCATGTTCCCTTTTAGCAACACAGTCTCCTCAAAGTTGACCTTATACAGAGAGGACTCTTGGCACTGAGGACATCCCCGGCCGTGCTAAATAGCCTCTCCACAACTGCAGAGCTGGGGAGGGGGGGGGTGTATTGTACTCAATGAATAAGTACACCCACACCTCCCTGTGTTGGTAGGGGAAGAAGGACCAGGCCAGCTCACCTTTAGAGGGCACCCACTCCTCCCTGGATTCCTTAGGACCTCCCTCATATCTTGCTGCTGGTTGACCGGGCCTCCAGCAAACAACTTGGGGTTCCTGCACTTCTGGCTGGTCAGGCTGACACTGCTACCGCTCCTCCTTCCTGTGTTTGATGACAGCCCTTAGCTCCCTGTTGATCGTGTCCCTGATCTCCTCCACCTTGTCAGGGGCAATGCTCTCCAGGGCCTTGGAGGTGAGGTTGAGGTGGACGGCTGTGGACATAAGGATGTCGCCATCCTCAAAGAGGTGGCCAAATCTCTTTTCATAGCCCCTGAGGAGGGCCTGCACCAGGGGCCTGGCATACTCCAGGTCACCATTCTGGCCTTCATTAACCAGAAGCTTGGGAGGATGGTGCCCATGTAGGCCTTTCTCTCCCCCTGAAGCATGCCCACACACTGCGCCATAGGCTGCATCAACAGCTTGTACTCTTTGAGGACCTGAAAAATGAACTTTAATATGTTGTTTAGTATAGCAATGCCCTCTAGGCATTCCTATAATAAAAACCTCTTGGGAAGCTTATATATATATATATATATATATATATATATATATATATATATATATATATATATATATATATATACATCAATTATTATGTAATATTCATGTCATGCACTCCTTTAACTTTGTCAATTTAATCGTTCAATTATTTTACTTAACTTTTATAAATTAAATCATATTTTATGTACAACTTAATAATTAATTAATTCATGTATTTTACTTGTCAATTCATTTAACGTACTACTGTTTTAAACATCATCTCTCAAAATTCCACACACAAACAAACAAACACACGCGTTCAGCTCGACATTCTCTCGATATTCTCCGTATAAAGGTCGGTAATCATTCCTTCTACTATTAGTGATTCACCTCCAAACAAATCGTACTTAGTTAATTCCACTTTCTCTCACAATTCTTTGCAAACGACCATACGAGAGTAGGTCCTAATTTTATTTACTTTTCATATTGCTGTCCCTAATTTACAGTCCATCATACTCACCATATTATTCCACCATATTCATATTTATTTCACGTACTTCATTTCTCTTCACATCTCGTTACTGTAAATCATATTTTACCATATCTTACATTGTATATCTAATCCAACTTATCTCATTGTACATTCGTTGATTCTATGAATATATTTATATTAGTTTAATTGTTTTTCTTAAAACCCAGTTCATCATTTCAAAATTTATTTCGCTTTCGTCTTAAGCCTAAAAACTAGCAGGGGACAACTTCGATCAAACAAATTTATGGTTGTGGTTTTCGAAACGCTATTTAGGCTGATTTATTAGCGGAAAATAAATCCCATGAATAACCATATACTATATTTAGTTAACTAAGCTTAAATAATTAAACTTAGAACAATTTCATTTCTAAGTAAAAATATTAAAATAGCAATCGCTATTAACGCGCTACTATATGCTTACCCCGATCTCTACCTCTGTGATGTGAGAACCCTCCTTGGGCTGGTTGATCAGGATGCTCTTGATGGCATCCAACTGGTCCCCAACACTCAAGATCTCCAGCAGGATCACCACACAATCATAGAGGGAGTTCCATTTGTAGAAATAAAACATTTTCTTTAAATAAACTATCAGAAACGTACAAAATCCAATTTTATATAATTGCCAACAATTTCTTATGATAAATTTAAATTTTATAATAGTACATAGTCGCCACTAGTGTCTTCAGTTTTCTTTTGGCGGCATCCTTGATTTGGTTGGCCGCCACTAGGGACCTGTTCTGGAGGTTCCACAGGGCCTGGGTCTTAGCTGTGGTCCTCCTCCACTCTGACCAGGGCTGGAATTAGATTTGATGAGGCATTAAGCTATTTGAGATAATAGGGCCCTTTAGATGTCCTATGTCGGCGACAAATTGTAGCTGGTTTTTTGTGTTTAATATTTTTATATGGTAATTTTTTTGACCTAATAGATATCTAAACCATTTGCACTTGACATAATATGTATTTTATAAAAGTAATTGTTGAATTGAAATACAATTAAGAAGAATTATATTAATAGTGAAATAATTATTAACCTCTAACTTAAAATTATTTCTATTCATAACAAACTTACTAATGCAAACACTTTGGTAAAACAAAAGTTCCTTTAGAAACACAATTTACAGAGGCTTATACTCTAGTCTCTAGAAACTTGCTATAAGGACTAATTACATTAATGTATAGGTTTTAAATGAATATTCAGGCAATATCCTAGATAGCTCTTAGATCAAAATAAACATAAAAACCTATATTTCGTTATTGAAAGGAATGAATCGTTAAATGCTAACGCGATTCTAGATTTTGCAGACGAATTTCTTAGGCCTAATCTGGGACGACGTTGGGAAAGTCATGAATTAAAAACAGAGAGTTTTGAAAAAATTATATATTATTGAATAAGCAGTAGATTATTTAAAGGTGAATTTATACAGTAACAGTTTATGACATAATTACGCGTGAATTAAATTTGAATGAGTTACTGGGAATGGATTTACAATTGATAAATATGGTTTGGTAAATAGTTGGTAAATAGATTGGTAAATTAAATTATAACGTAGTTGAATGGGTCTGTAAATGAGACAAAAGAATCAAGCATTAATTAGGGATTATTTTGGGAAATATTTAGATAAACAATTACAATTTAAATATTTGTAGACCTGTTCACCGATGCAGCACAGCTAAGCGAATGAAGCCTCATGGCTTATTTTTAAAACGCTTCGGAGAGCGGGTGTACCAATCTTCCGATTTAAGTCAGGGTTACTAACCCTTCTTGAAATATTATATATATATATATATATATATATATATATATATATATATATATATATATATATATATATATATATATATAGTAAGAAATAAATATTTACATTAGTAGGGGTGTAGACTGCTACAAATGCATCTACCCAATACCCATTAAATTGCATAATTTTTTCAAGATTTATTGTATACCGTGTATACAAACAGAACACAAACATGATCTAAACTAAAATACTTTCTTCCTTGCCTTTGCCAAAGCAAAGTCACTGATGATATCATCAAATGATAAACTGCGTAGTTTGTTACTTTCTCTGCACCAGAGACTGAGGGAACGTAATTTATCTTGAGTCATTGTTGTTCTAAATACTTTTTTTATCCTCTTCAGCTTATAAAGGATCTCTCTCCAGAGCAATTTGAAATCATCTTACTAGGGAACATTCTCGTAATTGCTTCGACATTAGGAAAGGTAGAGGGTGTTTTTTCTTTAATTTTTTTTTGGACCCCCCCAAAATTTGAGGTAAAATACGTAATCGGCAAAACTGTTGCACGATGTAGGTTTTATTTATTTTTTATCGTATATTTTGGAGATACACACCCCTTTTTTTCTTTAATTTTTTGGGGGGGCTCCAAGAAAGTGGGGACCCTAAGCTATAGCTTGTTTAGCTTATACGTAAATCCGGCACTGACACTCTTTACCCTTGCTCCAGCCCTGGACATCCCTAACATCTGTTGTCGCCCACAGATTGACTGTGTGGGTGCTGAAGCAATAAGATATTTAAATATTTAATAAATTCGAAGATTAGTTAAATGACTTCAATCTTTACATATTTCTTAATATATTAGCGCTAGATGTCGCTATTGTTAGTACCTGCAGCAGCGGTGAGGCGGCAAACTTTGGTTGTCCCCCTTAGCCCTCAGGCGAACCTGGAGATCCACAACCTGCAGGTCAGGGTCCTCAGGGTCCACAGGAAGGTCCTCCTGGTCCTGGTTGGCATCGCCAAAAGCGTTGAAGGTGGCTACATAGTTGGCGTCATTGTCCGTGGTGTTGCCACCACCTTGCCATGGATGCTAAAATCCTGGTGAATCTCCGTGATGAGTTTCACCAGGAGTTGGTGCGTCTGCCTTTCCTGAAGACAATAATTTATTTTTAAAAAGTCGTCTTTGTTCCTGTTCAAAGTCGCGGACAATTGGCGGTGCGACTTTACTTAGTCCGACTTTTTCAAAACGTTTTCGACTTTGAAATTCATAGTGCGGCCAAGTCGCAATTCGTTTCCGCAACGCCCAGCTCTGATATTTTGTACACAATAACTCTCCTGCGAACCAAAGTTTATTCATCATATATTATAATTGCGGCATATAGTATAATCATAGGAGCTAGTTAAAAGTCCCGAATTGTTAAATATATATATATATATATATATATATATATATAAAGAAAGAAAGAACAAATACAAGTTCTGCGTGTGGTAACAACCATCACAGGGCTTTTGCCATATCTATTTTCTACATTTCAAGGCTATTTTGAATACAGAAAGAAAAATGCCGAAACTTTGTTTTGCAGACTATATAACAAAGAAAGAAAAAATTTGACGCGAATAAACGATGAGACAAGAAACAGGCAGGTTTTTTAAAGGTAAGAGAAAAGGTCATTAGAAGAACACTTAGGATCAAAGAGGTCAAAGGGCGGCACAATGAAGGCAATCCTTACTGAGAAGACAGAAATTACGCCAGGGAAAAAATGTTTGAAATTTCTGGCCGGGACTCGAACCCGGGTCTGCTGATTGCCAGTCAGATGCTTTACTATTAAGTTACCAGGCACAGTGACTCTACTTCGCCCAAAGCGTTACCCTATCAAACCTAGTATATCCCTACGCAAGAAACATCCAAGGATTTTTGATTTTTATACCATACCTACAAACTTCAATAAGCCTTCCCCCCCCTTATAACCCTCGATACTTCTTCCCCATAAATCACAACTCTATAACATCAGAAAAAAAACTCCACCGGAGAAATATGATAGTACTGCAATCGCTATTAAAAATGGTATTCAGTACGCCAATGAACCAGAGGTAGATGAGGTATATGCTGATGTGACACTGGAAATGGAATACACTCCACTCATAATATCAGCAGCTTACCAGACCTCTCGTCCCTCTTACATTCTGACCCACTCAGTAATGAAAATATTCAACAGGAATAATCCAACCATGATGCTGGGAGATCTAAATGCAAGATTGCCGGAATCTGGATACCGGAGCCAAAACAACACAGGACTAAACCTAGAGGTCATAATGTTCAGAAATATACTCAAATGAGCAGGCTCAGAATTCCCAACTTTCATTAGAGGAAGAGCATCGATCAAACCCGACATTGTATTAACAAATACCAATTTCCCTTCAGTGGCGGATCCAGAAAAAGCGAATTTGAGGGGGGGGGGGGAGCGATGCCAGGATTTTTATGAGTGAAAATTTATTAAAGTTGCTCATTATGGTACATAATTTTAAGAGTATTACATCTATGATCGTACAAGTAATCATTGCTGAATACATAAGAATAAGTTATAGGCCTAAATAATGAATATGTACATGTAGTGTAGACTATAATGATGTAGACTACTTGCGAAGTCATTTCGCCCACTTAAATAACAAGGCACATAATGTCCCCCTTCATTTGCCTAAGAGAAGAGGAGACGACGGTTTTTCTCCGCAAACTTTTTAATCACTTGATCATTCGAAACTTTAATGTCATTGTGGACGGCGAGTAGTGCGAAGCCGTTGAGACGATCCTGGCCAATGGTGCTCCTCATGTACGTCTTTAGCCGTTTCAAGACAGAAAATGAGCATTCGGCATCTGCATTTGAGACCGGCAGAGTCATTAAGATGGTCAGGAGCTTCGCATTGTTCAGGAACATACGGGTCTCGGTCTACTCAATCGCATTCTTGACAGTCTCGAAGACCGGACGGAATTTATCCAACGCTGCACCTCCGCCTGCACAAGCACTAGTGACTCAACATCGCTCTCGTAGAGCTTAGCGGCATTAAGGACGGCACCCACGTCTGCTTTTGAGCCCTTGAGAAGCTCCTTCAACCGGAGAGCAACTGGCAGGGCATCGTCCTCAAATCTTCTCTTCAGCTCGTCGATCACTTAGTCAACGAACAGAATATGGACCGAGCGTCGTTAGTACTCTTCAGCAGTCCTAGCCGGGATTTCGCTGTGTCTGTCATGCACAGACTCGGGGAACAGTGACGCCATAGTGAGCTGAGTCCAATTCAATCTGGAAATGCAGTGTGGAAGTGCTCCTCATCATTATTTCTGAACTTGGCAGAAACAGTCTCTATCTCACGAATCAGGGCGTACGCAGATGCCAAGTCACCGTCCTCCTGCAGGGTCCTGCTCGGCTCGAGCGTGTGGGCCAAAACTGACTCCGTCACAACCAGCCCAATAAGAAAGCCAGGGTTTCTAATCGCTGTGAGTAAGGTTCCAGCATTGGCATCCAGCTTCATTTCCTCTTCCATGAAGACCACGATGTGAGGCAGAAACTCGATGAACTCGAGGACTGCATCCTGCCGCTCAACACATCTGGTGGGACACAAGGGCACAAACTTCTCCCGCTTAGCTGAGGAAAGCTTCACGATTTTGGAAAATCGGAGCGGCCGCATTTTGCTGGAATAAATGAAGTTATAGACTTCGTTGAGCGTCTGAAGGACGAGTTTCACTTCTTTCACATCCCAGACCTTGGTCAGCACCAGGTTCAGTCGGTGATTAAAGCAGTGATTGGTTTTGGGTGAGTGGGTATTGCTCCATGATGATGACGGCACAACCTCTGAACTTCCTCATCATAATACTCGCTGCGTCGAAGCCGAGGCCCCGGCAGTTTGACATGCCCAAATCAAGGCCATGTACGGTGCGAATGAACAGTTTGGGCAGCATGGACGAAAGTGAGAAAGTACTCCTTGATGTCCTCTTCGACGTTTCGAAGGATAATGGGGGCTTGCTCCTTCCCTGAGACGTCCATGGTCTCGTCTATTAGCACTTTGAATACCCTTGATACTCCGGCTAAGACCTCTTCCAGCACCAAGCGAAATATGATTATGGTGACACCTGCTCATAATGTCAAAATAGCATGAATTCTACTTTTGGAATAAGATAAATATTTTTTGGACCGAAGTTGCACTGTCACCCACCCACCTGTGATATCGATCAGCTTGTCCTGAATGGTTTTTCTAATGAGGGTGTAGTTGGCTCGGCTGGCCAAGCTGGTGAGGAGCTGGTTGGCGTCGGCATCTTCTTCCTGGGCTCGATAACGCAGAAGCCCTCTGAAGACTTGTTTTTTTTTCAAGTTTGAATGGAATTGGTGTGTTTTTTACCATTTGACCTAGGCGCAAAAGTCAGCTCCAGAAATTCTGTACTGCTCAAATTCCGAGAGTGCGTGAGACACGTTGGAATTTTCAAACTAGAATAATTATTGTAGTACGTGAAAACAGAAAACAAATAGAGTGCTTTGCTAGTAAGCAAAATGAAGAAGGTGGGATCAGAAGAGCATTTGTGAATCTCTTGGATTCAGGAAAATTTGGGAAGATGAAGAATTTATTTTATTTTTAGAATATCAAACATGTTGATATTCTTTTTGGACTCTTACAGTTTAGAAAAACAAACAGCAATACTCCTAAAGAAGCTCTCAAGAATTTTGAAATGGCTATTATCCACCTAAATGAAAATGTGTCTGAATATTCCAATAATAGTTACCAATCAAAACCAATAACAGAAAATTGAACATCACAGCAAAGAAAAATGCGTAAAAGGGAAACATCTCATCCTTCTGTTTCATATTTGGAATTATGTGCAGAATAAGCGTGCAATAAAATTATAGATGAATTAAAAGCAAACTTCCAAAATTCAGATATGTTTCATTCATTTACTATAGTAAATCCAGGTGATTTTAAACTCTACAGAAATTATTTTCCTACCGATCATATTGAGACAATTTCTGCGAATTATTCAATTCTTAATAAAGCGAAATTAAAATGTGAATTATCCGTTTTGTATGCTAATGATACCTTCGCTAAAATTCAAATCATTAGTAACTTACTGAAATTCATAAGTGAAAACAGCTTTAATGAAACATTCTCTGAAGTATCCAAATTGTTCGAAATTGTCCTGGAGACACCAATTTCAACTGCTGATTCAGAGAGATGCTTTAGCAGAATGAAGCGAATAAAGACCTTTGTACGAAATACCATGTCACAAGATATGTTGAACAGTCTCGCATGCCTATCCATTCATAAAGAATATATAAACGAAATCGGAGATTACAACAGCAGAGTAATTAATACCTTTGCTCAGATGAAGAACCGAAGAGCTGATTACTTATACAAATATATAAAGGTTTGTATGTGAGATTTATTTTAAAAAAATGAATTATATTATTTAAATAGTTAGGTAGTATATATATATATATATATATATATATATATATATATATATATATATATATATATATATATATATATATATATAAGAAAGAGCAAGTACAGGATCTGCGGGTGATTATACAACCACCACAGGGCTATGCCATTTTTATTTTCTGTCTTTCAAATAAATTTGAAGACAGAAAGAAAGATGCAGAAACCTTGTATAGCTGACTATAAATACATATAGTAAAGAGGAAGAAGAATTGGACGCGAATGAGCAAATGAGACAAGAAACCAGAGTTTTTTTAAAGGCAAGAGAGAGGGACATTAGAAGAATCCAGAATCAAAGGGAGCAGATGGCGGCACAGTGAAGGCGATCCTTTACCGAGAAGACAGAACTTTTTTCCTCTAGCGTTATTTCTGTCTTCTCGGTAAAAGATCGCCTTCACTGTGCTGCCCTCTGCTGCCTTTGATTCTGGATTCTTCTAATGTCCCTCTCTCTTGCTTTTAAAAAAACTCCGGTTTCTTGTCTCATTTGCTCATTCGTGTCCAATTCTTCTTCCTCTTATATATATATATATATATATATTATTTATTTTTATTTGTCTTATTAACACCATGAGGACACAAATTTATGACGGTACAGTCTGACGAAGACGAGGCACTGGAATGAGCGAAAGTGGTCCCAAAGAAGGCGATGTGTTTCGGTGATCCTACCGAACTGGCGTTTAGCAAGGCATGGTCGTTTGGAGAATGGTTCACCGTGGATGAGGTAGGAAGTGGCAAAGGGATTTAGTCATAACTGACAAACGCTCTCAGCAAGGGTTCCTGCAATAAAAGAGGATGCGGTAGCGTTCGGGAAGTAGGGGTAGGTACATTAGAAGTGATCGGTGGAGGGATTAAATAAACGTTACCGGGCACTACTAGACCATTGAGAATATTAGTAGGAGAAAGTTGCTGTTTAGGGTGAGATGTGTAGATAAAAGCGTGCTTTAGGTGATTCATAGAGACAGCATCCTGCTTGGTGCCACGCTGTAGAACAAGGAATTTCGGCTTTCTTGATAGGACGAGAAAGGATTCGTTATATGCGGTTAATATGAAACATAAAATGACCACAGACACTGCATAAGTTCCTAGGGGCTGAGCATCGTGTCTCGTCAGGAAAAAAGTTTTCAAAGAATATTTCTAACGCTCCCCAAAAAGGAGTGCATCATTCTAATCTTACATCGTCTGCCTTGTTTATTGTTACAGAACATGGGCATCATTCTTATTGATTTCCACCGCTGTCTTCGCTAAATACTTTTATAAAATTCTAGAAACTCGAGACAAATTTCACCATATGTCGCATCTGATTAAAGCCTACGTTCAAGGGAAGACTTTCTAAACATCCTCAAAATCTCCAAACGAGCCGGGTTAATATCTTCAATGGACATCGACTCTTTGTTTAACAACGTTCCTGTGGACAAAACCATCGAGCTCATTAGTCATAAAATAGACCACACCGAAGATAATACCTTACTCACTGTCGATAAAGAGATTCTGCGAGAACCCTTTCAGGCTTGCACCAAAGAGGCGCCTCTCTACTGCCCCGATGGTGGCATCATGAACAGATCAATGTAGTTTGCGATGGGGCTTCTATTCGCCAACTTCTACATGGAAAAAGTGGAGGATGCCATTTTCAAGAACATTCTTCCCAGGGCCAATTTAACCTAGTAGCACATGTGTACGGGCCCGCAGGGATGTAAAATATTAGTAATAATTAAGTTTTTGCCCTTATGCACAGAAGGCCGAGTCAAAATAATTATTCATTTTCCTGATTTCTATATTATTATTATATATGATATTACTTTATAAAAGAAAAATATAGAAAACTTCACTAGAGCATATTGCATAGTATAATAAGTCTGGCATTATGTTATAATAATACACGGTGTTGTTCTTTAAAAAAGAATAAAAAGTGTACAAAAAAACCCCCTCTTTTTAGTCGCAAGCGAGGCTAGTCGCGGGTGACTCTTTATCTCACTATGTCGGTCGGTCGGTCCCCGTTTTGCGTTTTTGTAATAACATTGTAGCTATTGGGCTTATTCTAACGAAATTTGCAATCATTATGTTTTTTTTCATTCTCTTTCGAATTATATAATTGCCAAAGTCCTCCCAAAGTGAGCCAGGGAATTATTTGGTTTTGGTAATAACATCATAACTATTCGTCTGATTCTAGCGAAATTTGAAACCCTTATGTTTTTTTCATTCTCTTTCGAATGATACAACTGCCAAGGTCATCCCAAGGTTAATATGGAAATTATCGAAAGTCTTGAAGGTCGTAAGGTCATAAATCAGAATAAGTGAGAGCACGCGATCTTTTGGTCAACAGACTTAGTTTCAATTGAAGCCTCCCAGCCATACTAGCATTTCTTTTAAATTCCTCAGATACCTTTTCCCCTCTCTGTAAAGGAAAAGGAGGGGTGGGGGTGATACTACAAATATACATAAATACACACACACACATATATATATATATATATATATATATATATATATATATATATATATATATATATATATATATATATATATATATATATATATATATTATATATATATATATATATATATATATATATATATATATATATATATATATATATATATATATATAATATATATATATATAACTTATCATCATCACTTCACTAACTCTATAATTTAAGAAGGGGATTTTTTTTTAGTATTTGAATAATAATTTCATCTTAGTTTGGTTATGAATTATGTTTTTATACGAAAGTTATTTCTAATAATTCTTTTAGAATATCAAAAACGAAATGGTCAAGTTCATAAAATTTATTTTTTATATATCTTATTCTATTATATATCTTCTGTAACTCTATATTTTAACAACGCGATATTTTGAAAGGTGGGAAATTTAGTTTAAAGTTCCGTTTTAAAATTATTATAATTGTTGAAGTTTAGAAAATTTATAAAAATTTAACCATGGCTGTTTTTTTTAGATTTTAAATTTTAATCTCAGTAATGAAGCTCCGAGTGTTTTCGTCTTTATTCTTAAAGTCCTTTTCAAGGAATAAACAGGAGGCTGGACATACATTGCTTAAATAGTGGAAGCGGGATTATACTACCCACCCGTTCTGAACCCTAATTAGGGGGTACAAAATCCTCAAACAACTTTATTTGAGATTTTATCTATGTAGTGATAATGGGGTCTAGCGTGAACAAACCAGGGATAAGATTAAAATTTGGGAAAGCGTTAATGAAGATATATTTCTCCAAATATAATTACTGCATTTTACGACTGTTTTGGCACTGTTCCAGTTAATGCTATGGTCAAGATTGTTCACTGTGATTACGTACATTATCCTGTTAGGTTTCAAAAAGCGATAAGTTCCCCTAGTAATAATAAGAGCATTCGTGTTTGTAAGGCCGATAAATCTGCCGCCGTTGAACTAATTGACAAATCCCTATATTTAGATAAGATGAATATCTTACTTTCGGATACCTCCACCTATGAGACCCTTAGAACGACTCCTAATGACCAGGTAAACAGAGAATTTCACTCAACTTTTTGCTCTCTACTTAAAGGATCCCCTGACCTCATTACCAAATTTAAATCTTCAAATGCTCCCCTTCCCTACCTTTATGCTCTTATTAAAACCCATAAACCTGATAACCCAATGCGCCTCATCATTAATTCTGTTGGGTATGTTTCCTATACCCTATCAAAATGGTTAACCTCTCTACTAAGCCCTTTGGTTGGGACCATTTCCTATTCACATATTATCAATAATATACACTTCATTAGTAAACTTACTGAGCTCCCCTACCCTGATAATTTTAGCCTGGTTAGTTTCGATGTTTGTTCCCTCTTTACTAAAGTTCCCGTACCCGATCTCTTGAATTTCCTTGAAGAACACCTCGACACAGTTGCTCTCCCTATTCCCGCTTCTACCCTTATTAAACTCATTGCTCTTTGCATCAACAATTGCAAATTTACCTTTAATGGAAAATTTTATCGCCAAATCTTTGGAATGGCAATGGGGAATTGTTTGTCCCCTGTACTCGCCAACCTATACATGGAATTCTTCGAATCTAGAATACTTCCCCAAATTAATGAAACCCCTATAGCCTGGATGCGATATGTGGATGACATCCTTTGCCTTTGGCCTAATAATTTAAATATTAATACATTTCATACTAAAATTAACACCTTAGTGCCCTCGATTAAATTTACTTTAGAAGTTGAAAAAGATCGCACACTCCCTTTCCTAGATATTCTAATTCATCGGACAAACCATTGTTTCAAATATGAAATATATAGAAAACCAACAGCCATAGACTCTTTTACACATTTTAATTCTAACCACTATAATAGCATCAACCAAAGTGTTTTCTCCTCTATGTTTTTGCATGCCCTTAGAATTGTCTCACCAGAATACCTAGACAAAGAAGTCGATAGAATATATAAAATATGGATGAATTTGTGCTACCCTTTGTACTTTCTCGACAATTGTTATAAGTCCGCCAAGCTTTCCTATTATGAAACTAATGTTAATATCCCTAAGTTTCAGGCCAAAAATTTTAGTTTTACCCTCTAACAACATTTCCATTAAATTACCTCGTTTACTTAGGCCTCTGAACATAAATGTTATTTTTAAGTACAAGACTACAACTTATCGCATCCTTGTCAAAATATCCCCCGCCCCCCCGACCTGGCATTGTTTATTCGATGGGCTGCAACAACTGCCAAAAATGTTATTATGGACAAACCGGGAAAGAACTAGATGTCCGGGTTAAGCAAAATCAAGCCAATATACGTAATCACAGTGAGCAATCTGCGCTTTTTCCACATATGTACAACCTTAACCATAGCATTAACTGGAACAGTGCCAAACCAGTCGTAAAATGCAGTAATTATATTTGGAGAGATATATTAGAATGTATCTCCATTAACGCGTTCCCAAATTTCAATCTTAGCCCTGGTTTGTTCACGATAGACCCCATTATCACTATATACATAAAATCTCAAATAAAGTTGTTTCAGGATTTTGTAGCCCCTAATTAGGGTTCAGAGGTGGGTAGTCTAATCCCCCCTTCCACTATTTAAGGCAATGTATGTCCAGCCCCCTGTTCATTCCTTGAAAAGGTCTTTAAGAATATAGACGAAACCGCTCGGAATCGTTTTTCATTTTTCCTTTTTGAGTGTATTTGCATATATATATATATATATATATATATATATATATATATATATATATATATATATATATATATATATATATATATATATTTCCAGTGCGATGGCTTATTCCCATGTGAGAACAAAATCTCTCTTTCAATGAGCGAACCGTACTACCAATATAGGTTCCTTGCAAACAACAAGGACAAGTAAAAGCATAAACAACACGGCTGCTCATTTCTAGAGGAAGTTTGTCTTTTGACGAGAAAAAACTTCCTATGGAAAGTGGGTTAACAAAAGTGATTTTGAAGTTGGTATGAAAGAAATATTTTTTAAGTAATTTGTTGCATTTTCTAGTGAATAATTTATTGTAAGGTCCCATTTCTGGTACTACGAAAAATTTTTCATTTTTAGGAACATCATATGAGAGAAAGGATGGAGAGTAAATTTTGGTAAGAAAATTATTGATTAGTTTGTCAACCAAAGGTGGGGGGTAACAATTATTTTTAAAATAAGACTTTAGAGTCTGGAATTCAATGTGCATTAGGGAATAATTGGAGGAAAGATGGTAACCTCTATATATTAGAGATTTAATTGCACTGAGTTTGTGTGACAAGTCACAATGGCTGAAAAAATTGATTCCTAGGCCACTAAAGGTAGGCTTTCTGTATATTGAGGTAATTAGTTTGTCAGTTTTTTCTATAATGACGTCTAGAAAAGGAAGATTCAAATGCCGCGAGAGCACTCAGGGCGCTTTGTGAGTCGCTATAGATCACATCCGGTCTCCGAACCGGGCACGTCGCGTAATCTTCCATACTGAGTGATGCATTGCCACCAGATCGGCCGTGAAGACAGACGCAGCGCCTGGCAGAGTCCCGCTGACTTCAAACAGAGGGGATACAGCGTGGAAGCCGACCCCCTTTTGGGACTTGGAGCCATCCGTATACACTGGCACGGTTCCAGCGTGACACGATGTGTGTTCCCAAAAGGTCGAACGCAATACTCTCGGCGCTGTACAAGCTTTGGGAGCAGAGGCGTGTTCCAATAACTTAGGCCGATTTTAAATATGAGTTAAGTTTAAGCGTCTAATGAGTTTTTTCTTTTTCTTTCAGATTTAACAACTTCAGTCTTTGGCAATTTCAACCATGGAAAGATTAACAATCGAACAACGTGTTAAAGTTATCGAAGCCTATTAAGAAAATGGACCTTCAAACAGAAACGCATTTCGGGCACTTCGCGATTTTTTTGGTCAACATAATTGACCAACCGAGAGTGCAATTAGGAAAATTGTTCGTAAATTCAAACAAACGGGGTCGGGGCAGATATGAAAACGCCATTGCGTGCTCCTTTACGCCGTTCAGCTGAAAGCATTGCTGCAGTGCGCGAGAATGTGGCCGAAGATCCAGACACCTCTATTCGTTATCGCGCGCAGGAATTGAACCTCTTCACAACAACGTTACATCGAATTTTGACAAAAGATTTGTCTCTACACGCTTACAAAATTCAATTGACACAGGAACTGAAGACTGCTGATCATTTGAAGCTCAGTACATTCGTCAATTGGGTGCACGAGCAAAGACAAGTCGATGATGATTTTTCGCAAAAAAATGATCTTTGGTGATGAAGCCCATTTTCATCTTGGTGAATTCGTTAATAAGCAGAATTGTCGCATTTGGGCTGATGAAAATCCCAGGAAGATTGTTGAAAAGCCACTGCATCCACAAAAGGTCACCGTTTGGTGTGCATTTTATGCTAGTGGAATCTTGGGCAGTATTTCTTCGAAAATGATACCGGGAATTCTGTTACTGTGACAGGTGAGCAATACCGTGCCATGATAACCAACTTTTATGGCCTGAATTGAATTCTATGGATGTTGAAGGTTTGTGGTTTCAACAGAACGGCGCCACATGACGCACAGCCAATACGACAATGGTTTTATTGAATGAGAAGTTCCCAGGTCGCATCATCTCTAGAAACAGCGAGGTCAATTGGCCACCACGATCGTGTGACTTGACGCCTTTAGATTTCTACCTTTGGAGTCATCTCAAAAGTAAGGTCTATGCCAACGAGCCAACAACAATTCAACACCTGATGGAGGTGTGTCGCCGAAGCCTTAGTGTACATTTAGGCGATATTATTTTTCAAACATAATTACCATGACTCAAATAACATGATCCAATAGTGAAATCAATAAATTTTCACCAATAACACTGTTTTATTTACTGCTAACTTCGATCCGTCTTAATGGAACACCCTTTAAACGTGAATGATTTAACATCATTTCTGAGACTTTAATAGTTTTGTGAATTATAATGAGGGTGTGGAGGGGGGGGGGGGGGGTCTGACGTCAGAAATGAATGAAGTGAAATTTTATTTTGTTTTTCACTTAATATCTTTTAAATATATTTTTCCCATTTTACTATTTTTATTACTTTTTATGCATTTAAATATACCTAGCTAGATCGTTTAAAGGAAGTAGTTTTTGTGGAGCCTTTTGGGTGTAGGAAAGACGATTTTTAGGCGGTAAATTCAGTTTGAATATGGCTTTCGTATGTGCAATTTGCACTTCGCGTATTGTCTACCTTTGTGCTTTATTTTCGGATCGAGATAAATTAACCTTTTTAGACGATCATAATTTACTTAAGATTAAAATCGATTGCGAGGTTTGTGGCCAGGCATTAGAGATTAACGATAATTTTGAATTTAGATGTTCTAAAACTAAACGTGACTCGTGATTGCCATTATTTTAAGAAATCAGCATCGAATGGCACCTTTTCTGCAAAAGATTCCTTTTTTACCAAAACGTGAATTAAACAAAGATTCCACGCTTTCCTCATCGGTATTTCAGAAGTCTACTCACCGCAATAAAGTAAGTAAACAGCGTCTTTCGTTTGGTTATTTTCGGGCATTTTGGTACAAATATGGCGCCCGATATATTTGAACTAGGACTCAAACTCGCATGAATAATCATGCACTGGTGAACGAAATATAAACGCTTAAAAATCCACTTTTTCGGGCACGCCGCCGATCTAAATGTTTACCGAAGTTTTATAAAATCTTATAATGGGCTCTGAAAAGAGCAGTTTCCGTATCGTAAATCACTCTATTTTGGTTTATAATCAATATCTCTTAACGTAAAAGATTAAACAGTTGTCATCGTAATAATTTGTTTTGGATTAAATTTATGACTAGCCTGTGCTTCTTTCTTTTAGTATGTATTACTTTGTTTAAAGTAAATTTATGAAATATATTTATTGTTTACGATAATGTATGAAAGTGAAGATCTTGCAGTCCTCTACTAACTGGAGTCCTAGATATGTCAAACCAACATTATTCCACTTATACATTGCCATTAATAATTCTGTTTGTGAAATGGACGTGTGCATATATATATATATATATATATATATATATATATATATATATATATATATATATATATATATATATATATATATATATATATCAGGCGACAACTTCGATCAAACAAATTTATGGTTATGGTTTTCGAAACACTATTTAGGCTGATTTATTTATTAACAGAAAATAAATCACATGAATAACGATATACTATAAAGTGGTGCCCATAGTTTAGTAATCTCCCGTCAATCAATAAATAAGTTTAAACTTAAAATAATTCTTAACTCCACGTGTGAATTTTTTTTCCAAATACTCGCATGAGCATTTTCGTCTCAATTTGTTCATTTTTTTTATATCGCATGTTATCTTTAACATCATTCTTCCAATTATCATCGTCATTTTAATTTAATAATATCCCCTATATTCAACGAGCGGACAATTTCCTTTATTTCGCAATTATTTTTTATTTCTCCATATTCCTGTGCTCGTGACTAATTTACACACACATACGTGCAAACAGCCACTTCTCACGTCAACACCTTCATTCAACTAGCACAAGTATACATAAAACAGTGACTATGATGGACCAAACACACCAGTTAAGGGCATCAGTTAGCGCCCAACCTCATCATGACCAACCATCTGCATCGAACGCACAGTCCGCCCATAGACAACCACATGCTTACCTCTCTCTTCCCGTATATGATCCTGCAAACCCAATTGCATGGTTGGAAGTCTCATCCCTCCTCTTTAAACCACAGAACATCACCGAGGAGGAGGAGGAGGTAGCAGCAATAATCCAACGGTTGCCCATAAGTACCTTTATTCAATTCAGGGAAGTGCTAATTAACGGGGGACGGGCTGATTTAGACCGCCTGAAGTTGGCTTTCCTCAACAAATATGGTAGGTCCCAAATAGATGACCTGAGAGCACTCCTGAATACTCAGGAAATGGGAGACAAGAGTCCTACTTCCTTTTTAAGTCAGCCGAAGGACCTTATCAGGGTAAAGGTGCTCAAATCGAACTTTTTAGCCCTCTCCTCACCAAAATTTTCATGAGAAGAGTTCCCCGAGGGAATCAGGCCATTAATCCTAATCTCGAACCCCATGAGTATTGAGGCGGTCGCTGCGCCGCAAATAAATTGTATAAAAGTCCATATTTGAATTGGGGCAACGGCCAAACTCACGGCCCATTTAACAATACTTAAATTTTGCAGGTTCAAGGCAAGTCGAGCTCCTCTGACGAACGGGCCGAGCGTTCAAGGGTTCCATCTTCCCTATCGAGACCTTGAAACTTCAATACGGAAGATGGAAGCAGAAATCCAGCGGTTAAAGCTGCAGCGTGAACCACAGAGCGAGCCCGGACACGGGTTTGGCGATCGAAGGCGCAGGTTCCGCTCTGAGTTCACGAAAGAGAAACCAACGCGGGCATCCCGATGCAAGAGGTGAGAGACAGCGAAATTTTCAACCTCATTCTTCCAACTATTCTCACAATCTTCCACACCATCAGGGCCTACGCTGGTATCATCAAAGGTACGGGCACAACGCTGTGCACTGTATATAGCCTTGTAGCCACCGTTATTCTTCTTCACATACTGCGCCAAGTAGTCTCCCGAAGCATAACGCTTCCTTTTCCTATCAAAATCAATGGTGCTGGTACCACAACAAATATGGTGCACAAGCTCTAAAATGCTTGCAACCGTGCACATATTTGGACCCAGTACCTTCTTCAAATCTCAAACTTCCAGTTTTCTCACTTCACCCAACTCAACCACTTTCTCCAAATCCTCAAGTAGCTCGTCCATTTCGTATTTTTGACCCACTTTCTGAATTTTCATTCCTGGTGGACACTGGTGCTGAATGCAGTCATACCAATTTCTAAGGCTCACAAAGCTTCTGCCCCTTCAGATTTAGTTCTGAAGGCAGCCAATTCGACCAATATTAGGACCTATGGAAGGCGTAACCTTCAGGTCTCACTCGGTCTCCGTCGTTTTTCGATGGACTTTCATCATGGCCGAGGTATATTGTCCAATATTGGGCCTCGACTTTCTTTCGGCTCACGACCTTTTGGTCGATTCTCGACAACGCAAGCTTGTCGACCGCAAAACTCTCCTCACTGTCTCAGAGTTCCCTCCTCTCTATTCGTCTCCCATCCACCGTTTCAGCGCCTCCTTCAGGAGTTTCCTGAGCTCACCCTTCCACCTTCGAAGGACAGGCCCATTAAACATAGTGTGGTGCATCGGATCGAGACAACAGGAGGTCCTGTATTCTCACGGCCACGCCGTCTAGCACCTGATAAACACTGCTATGCGTGATGAATTCCAATTATTCATGATTGATTCAGGCATTTGTAAGCCTTCCTCTTCTCCGTGGGCCTTTCCACTTCACATTGTGCACAAATCCACGCCGGGGGAATTCAGAGCAGTTGGGAATTACAGAGCTCTTAACGCTTTAACAATTCCTGATCGTTCTTCCTTGCCGTACTTAGCCGCTTTTACCTCTTAACTCCCTGGCTGTACGATTTTTTCTCGCTTGGATCTGGTTCGTGCTTTCAACCAGATCCCTATTCACCCAGATGATGTCGCAAAGACTAACATCACAAATCCGTTTGGTGCTTTTGAAATAGTCAAGAAGCCATATGGATTGCGTAACTCTGGTCAAACTTTCCAGCACCTTATGGATCAAGTCCTTAGGGGTCTTCCGTTTGTATTTTGCTACATCGATGACCTCCTAATATCATCTTCCTCGCTGGAGGAACACCTTTCTCACCTTCGCCAAGTTTTTTCTCGTCTTCAAGAGTACGGTATCGTACTAAACACCTCCAAGTGCCTCTTTGGTGTTCCGCAACTCTCATTCTTGGAGCACCATGTCGCGAGTGCAGGGATTAGCCCACTCGAAGATAAAGTTAGCGCGATGCGAAACTTTTCTCGTCCTACATCACGCAAACAACTCAGGAGTTTCTGTGGTATGGTCAATTTCTACCACAGATTCATCCCTAAATGTGCCCAGGTCATGCAGCCTCTCAACTCTATGGTCACCAAGACCAAAAAGACCTCTTCTCTTGAATGGTCCGCTGAGGCGTGCGATTCATTCTCTCGCACCAAAGAGGCTATTGCCCGCGCTGTGGAATTGGCTTATCCTTGTCCAGGAGCCCCCATCAGCGTCACCTAAGATGCATCCTCAATCCACGTAGGTGCAACCTTGCAGCAGAAAGTTGATGACCAATAGCAACCTCTTGCTTTCTTCTCTCGCGCTCTTACAAACCCTCAAGAGATATTCAACGTTCTCTCGAGAACTCCTCGGAATATATCTCGCTCTAGCCACTTCCGCCATCATGCATCTTGTTATTGTAAAGCATATCTTACATTGTATACCTAATCCAACTTATCTCATTGTACATTCGTTGATTCTATGAATATATTTGTTTAATTGTTTTTCTTAAAACCCAGTTCATTATTTCAAAATTTATTTCGCTGTCGTCTTAGGCCTAAAAACTAGCAGGGGACAACTTCGATCAAACAAATTTATGGTTATGGTTTTCGAAACGCTATTTAGGCTGATTTATTAACAGAAAATAAATCACATGAATAACCATATACTATACTTATGTTCTGTTTATTTCAGTGAAATAAAGCCGACGTTCGGAGAATCCTTTCCTTTGGGCTCCTTCAATTTATTTCACTAAGAAGAATGGAACGTGGTCTTCGTCCTGATCGTTTGAATGTTCTTCCAACTGCACCTGTATTTAAACACTGGTTGTTTGTCTTCTCAGGGTAGAAAGCGCCAATTAAAGGTACAAGCGATTCGTATTTAGGGCTCCTAACCAATTCAGTTTCTTCTGAAAATTTCGAGATAATTTCCGAATGTACTATTTTCGACGATGCTCTTGCTGCCTTCATTTAACCTGCCAATGAGGTTGTGGCGCGACTCCTAAACAATCAGATGGTGAAACAATTCATGAACATGTACGTGCTCTTAACACACTCAGTTTTGATTGCAATTTCAAGGCTGTGAATGCCGAACCGTATAGGAAAAGGGTATATTCTAGATGCCTTTAGTATCATAAAAAATCCGAACGAGACTTCTAGAAAACAAAACTCATACATTATCTTCAGCTGTTGGTCGCGTAGCTTCAGTAGAATCGCATGGGCTGGACGCTAAGTCGACTGTTCTAATACTAACGTTTCAAATTGTGCTGCAGTTCCTTCGCTTCAAAAATATAAAAGTTATTATTGCAGAAATTCCTCGCACCAGAACCGTGCTCGCTGTCCGGGAAGTGATGTTACTTGCTTCAAATGTAAGGACATTTTTCGAAGGTATGCAAGTCATCTAAAATTGAAGTCTCGGCATTAACCTCCAATCCCGTTCTCGCTAGTGTGCCACCAATTTTGAAAAGGTAATTTCTAGACGTGGAGGTGAATATGTGTGTTCTCACGGCTCTTCTAGATACCGGCAGTTGCGAGGACTTAATTTCAAAAGATGTTGCGAACTAGTTTAATTTCCATCTTAAGCCTTATGAAGGCACTATATCTAAGGCCTCTACAAATTTAACACCTATCAAGGAATGTTGTGAAGTAGGTATAAAAGTCGGAAGCCGTGAGTACCATACTGTACGTTTGCTCTTATACCTGAAACTTGTGGACATTATTTTAGGAATCCCTTTCCTAAGTAAAGCTAAACTTTGGATGTCCTCAACTTGACCTCGAAGTGTGCTCTCTGGCTTCTATGATTACGGATCCTCCAAGAGTTTTCACCAACTTATCATCTGATTGCAGAAATCATTACGAAGTCACACAAATTTAAAACGTCTGACCCTAAATTTATTCGTTCTGAAGTAGCACGCATGTTCAAGGAAGACATCATCGAACCGAGGACTTCTTCCTGGCGAGCTGAAATTCATGTTGTCGAATCAACCAAATAAAAGGTTAGTAATTGACTATTCTCAGAAGATTAACAAATGTACTTACTTGGGTCTGTATCCATTACCCAATGTTGAAGAATTGGTTATAAAATATCGACCTATAAGATATTTAGCACCATCTACTCGACCTAAGTAGTGCTTATCATTGCGTTCCTCTTTACCCTGAGAATAAAATTTACACTGCTTTTGAGGCGGATGGGAGGCTTTTTCAATTAAAACGCTTAAGTTTTGGTCTAACCAACGGTGTTTCCTGCTTCCAGAGAATTATGGACGATTTCATTCGAATAAATAATCTTACGGACTCCTATGCTTACCTAGACGATGTTACTGTTTTCGGCCGCAGACAAGCGGAATGATTAAAACCCAAGTTTCTCGAAACTGCTGAGAAACATAAAATGACCTTAAATAAAACAAATGCACATTTTCAACTAATACTATGATGTATTCTAAGTTATCAGGTTTGTCAGAATGAACTTCGCAAAGATCCTTCCCGCCTTGCTGCTCTCAAGGATATGCCCGTACCAACCAGCCACGAATGATTATCTCGATTAGTTGGATTGCTTGCATACTACTCGCGGCGAGTTCCAAGATTTTTTTCAACGAATTCGTCCCCTAATTAATTGACAGTTTCCACTTTCTGAAGCTACAAATGCAATCGAGCAATTAAAATTAGCTATTATTAACGCTGTTAAGGCAAAAATAGATGAAAGTTTACTGTATACACTGGAAACTGATGCCTCAAGCAGCGCCATTGGGGACACTCTGAACCAGAATGGACGATCAGTTGCCCCTTTTTTTTTTGAGATCCTTAAATTCTTCCGAGAAATCACTGCTCTGTCGAAAAAAAAAGAGGCCTAACAAAAATCTGTATCTACATGTTTGATTCGTCCTAGGAGTAAAATAAAGAACGAAAAGATTGCTAGATGGCGTTTAGAATTGATGCCCCTTTGTTACGAAGTTATACATCGTCCTGGTTCGCTCAACAGAGCTGCTGACGCCCTATCGCGCACTTTCTGCTCAAGCACCACCCACAATAATCTTGTCAAGCTTCACAAAGCTCTCTGTTATCCAGGGATTACACGATTTCACCATTTTATTCGAGTACGAAACTTTCCTTATTCTGTAGATGATAAACGAATGGCGTCAGGGTGCAAAACGTGTCAAAGGTTAAAACCTCGATATTATCGCCGAGAGAGGCAAGAGCTAATCAGTAGACGAATACTTGCGTTTTCCCTTTGATTTTCCTTGTAAGGATATTTCTTCATCAACTGTTATACAGTATCTTACTACATTGCTTTCTCTTTTCGAGTTACCAGGGTACGTGCATTCGGATCGAGAAACTTCTTTCATGTCTGCCGAACTAAAATCATTTTTGCACGAGTCGTTCAATACATTATCATCCTACCGGGAATGGACGATGCGAACACTATGTAGGATGGTATGGAAAACTCTTACCTTGGCGTCTAGAAACCTGAGCATTAACCATTGGGAACACGTCCTCCCGGATGCTCTTCATTCCATGCGTTCTTTGTTATGTACTTCAACAAACGCCACTGCTCAAGAACGTTTTTTTTCATTTTCTCGAAAGACTACGACGGGAATGAGTATACCTAACTGGCTTGCTTCACCTGGTAGAGTACTGCTGATTTTTTTTTTCATTTTAAGACATCATCTGGCGACTGCTTGCTTGGGCATTAGTCGCTGTATTCAACACTGCGTAACACTAGGCATCTTTGAAATAAGATGCAAAAAGAACAACAATAAAAATACAAAAAAGGAAAAAGGCAATGAGCAGGAAGCAAGCTCCGGGGTTGGGAGGATTCCACCTCTCCCCGGCGATGCGAGCTACTAAAAGAACAACAAAAAAACCCCAACTAGTTAAATAAGGGGGAGAAGGCCGGCCTCCACACAAAGGTCTATAAGTCCACCAGTCAATGTGCACGAACTCGTCCAGAGTACAAAGGACAGGCGGTAGAGACCCCGCCCATCCCGGTACCGGGACAGGTAACGTGCACGGGGATCGCCCAGACTGGAACATTAAACAAGAATGTGCTGGACAGTCTGGAGAACAACGCAGTCTTTACAGTAGGGGGCTGGCGAACGCTCCATCAAATGGCGCTGCATCCCGCTAGTGTGTCCAATTCGGAGACGACAGAAAGCAACCTGAAGCCCTCGCGGCACTGGGGGGTAGGTCCAAGGAAACAGTCGCGGCGCAATGGCACGCAACTTTAAGTTCCCTTCGACCGTCTCCCATCTTCTTTGCCAGGCAACCCGAAGAGCTGCCCGTATTCCTGCCATGTAGTCGGTGTGAGGCAGAGCAAAAACGTTGGTCTGGTCGCAGAATCCTCGCGGGCTCTTTGGCCCCCTCATTACCCGCAATTCCAGGAACCAAGCAGAAGATAATCTCGACATCTGCCCGGCTCGCCAAAACCGAGGCGTCACGGATAACGCGAACCAGGGAATGCGGAGATTCAAATGCCATGAAAGCACTCAGGGCGCTTTGTGAGTCGCTATAGATCACAATCTGGTCCCTGAACCGGGCACGTAGCGTAATCTCCCGTACCGAGTGGTATATTGTCACCAGCTCGGCCGTGAAGAAAGACGCAGAGGGGATACGGCGTGGAAGCCGACCCCTTTTTGGGACTTGGAGCCATCCGTATACACTGGCACGGTTCCAGCGTGACACGAGGTGTTCTCCAAAAAGGTCGAACGCAATACTCACGGCGCTGTACAAGCTTTGGGAGCAGAGGCGTAGCGACAAATAGCAAATGGTGCTACCCTCTAGGGTGGCGTCCTGGGCAGAACCAGGGGCGCCACCGGCCCGAGAGCTATACCTAGCTCTCGAAGGAGTTTCCTAGCCCTAAACCCAAAGGGCTTAGGGTATGACTGGCGTCTCTCGGCGGCATAGGCACCGTCGAAATCAGCTGCGGATGCAGTGAGAGCTGTTGGCGACTGAGGAGGGCGCCGGGCTCGCGCGGACAGGCGAATAATGCACTGTGCACAGCGTAAAGCGAGTGGCATCTCCCCAGCATCGATTAGTAGGCTCTCAATGGGGAAGGCGCGGAAGGAGCCGGTCGCCAGGAAAAGGCCGGTGTGGTGGGTCGAGTCCACCTTCCGCGACACACGCTCAGCTGTGGATGCATAAAACTCGCATCTGAGTCAAGATTTGAACGAACAAAGGATCGATAAAAAACTAAGGCAGTAGCCCATCAGTGCCCCAGGCGCTGAACGTCGCAGAAAGCAGAATATCCATGGTGCGGATACACGAGACCCTAAGGCTATGAATATGAGCTTCCTAGGTGAGGCTGGGGTCAAATAGAAGACCAAGAAAACGATGCTAGTCCACCACTTACAGGCAAACCCCATTTAGAAACAAGTCAGGTTGGAGCCGTTGATTGGATGAAGGCACAAGTGCACCACCTTAGTCTTAGCCAAGGAAAACCGAAGCCTGTGCGCTTTGGCATAACGAGAGACACGGTTCAATGCCTGTTGTAGTCGACGCTCCAGACTTGTCATCTGGGGCGCCCCAAAAGAAATCGAAAGGTCGTCCAAATAAAGCATAGTGAGAACATATTTCTGCACCACTGCATCCGTCCACGAGTCACCCAGCCTACCATTGAGTGTGGGGGAGGAGCCGAAGCTCCTTTAATGCTGTACTAATTTTGGGTAACAGCTTTCAGAACCCTGGAAGATGGCCTCACGACCAACTTCAGGGGTGTTGCCTCCTGTGAGTTTAATGACTTGGTGGAGCAGCGCGGCCGTTTTGCCTTACGGGAAAAGGTCACGCGGGAGAAGCCCTAGTTTCAGTCAGGGCTGGGTCTGAGCCCTTTGTGGTGCCAGCTCTACCAATGTGCTCAGGGTGGATATAACCCGCTTCAGGATTCCTAATGGGCGTGGAAACGACTGTGCTCGTAGGCCTGGAGGGCCCAGCAGCAGAGCGTTTCTTTTTTTAACTTAGATGCATAAGACATCCCAGACTGCGCCGGGTGCGCCAGGACCATGTCCTGAGCTTCACGAAGTGAGAGACAACCCTGGGCCAGAACGGCCAGGATTTCATTCTCAAAGAGATACACACTGCATCAGTTAGAAGAAGCGGGGTGTGGCTCTCTGGAATTGACACTCTTGGCTATACACAATTTGGACTTATCGTGTGCAGCCTTGGAACAATTTACACAGACTTCAGGTAACCACGACTTTGCACGCCTACAGGAGCGATTTGTATGGCCAAAGCGGTGGCAATAGTAGCACCTCCGCGGCAGTGCACGAATGCCTTCACGCGGTAGCGATACCAACCGGCACGCACCGACTCAGGGAGCTTGTCACAGTCGAACATGATGAAGAGTGTATCGGTGGGTCTCGAGGCCCCTCCCTGTTTTCTCATCACCTGTTCAACCTTGGCCGAGACCCCTAACATTCTGAGGTTACAAGGTGCTGGAGTACCTACCCCTGTCTCTTCCTCGATGGATGCCTTTTTGCAGGCCCCAGACGTGGCAAAAGATACCTCAAATGGGATCCTCCAATATTATTTATAGTATCTATTCCATTCGTTAAATAATATTTATCCAATAAATTGCCTATTCCTCTTTTACTGAGTTGCCTAACGCCGCCAATTTTATAATTATATTTTTAATCATCATAATGATAAAAAAATTGCCAATTTTGATCAAGTTAAGAATACAAACTAAACTTCTCAGTTTTAATGCGAGGTGTTAGAAGGATTGGATCGCCTTATAAAACATGCTTACACAATAGGCCTATCCAGTGGTGGGATTAACAAATTTTAAGAACAGGTTCTCTCAGTATGACTCGAGCAGCAAACCATTCTGGCTGGCTCGATATACATGCAAAGGTTGATCTTTGGGTTGTTACATGCTATAGTCTAGCAAGTGGAATTATTAATTTTAGTTATTTTCCCAACTTCTCAGGTTTAATGAAAATCCAAGAACAGGTTCGTATGAACTGGTGCAAACTGGCTGAATCCCACTACTGGATCTATCCATCCCCGGAATGAGAGGAGCCCCTTGCCCTCTTGCTCGCGGGAAGGAGCCCAAGGCAGGATGAACCAACTTCAGCAATCTCTTCTGAAATGGGGAAGTCCATGGCTGACAAAGGGAGCACCAAACCCACTCCTCTAATCGGGGGAAGAGGGCTGTGGCGCTTCAGTAAGAGTTTGCAAAGGGGCGGACTTTGGGTATGGTGTCACCCCCATCCAATAAAAAGGTGTCTGTGATCAGGACTGTGGACTCAAGGGTCCTCTGGCCCATTGTAGTCGCCATTGGGACCTTCCTGCTGACCTGCATTGGGCAAAAGTAGAGAACAGCATGCAGGAATACACCAATAGAAAAGTTGCCAGGAGGCAACTCTGAACTAATATTTTTTAAGGCACACATCTATCGACTAACAGAAAGTGCATAAGTCGCCGCAATCAATATGAGGCTGAACGAAATAAAACAATAAACACATTAAGCACCCCTTCCCCAATCTAACACAAATGAAAGTAAAAAAAATAAATAAAATAAAGGGAAAAAACAAAAGAAATGAAAAGAAGAATGTCAAAGTGAGCCCTATCTCTCACACCCAGACCATGCATTTAACTCAAAAGAGACACATAAAATAGAGGAGGCTAGCCTCCTCCACAGACCAATCAATGGTAGCGATCCCGTTCGTTCTGATAGTGGACAGGCAACGTGCGAAAAAGTTCCCATATTGGGACTCTCAACAAGAATGTGCTGAAGTCTGGGGAACAACGCAGTTGTCGCAATAAGGTTCTGGCGATCGCTCCATCAAATGGCAGTGCGGCCCGTGAGCATGCCTAATTCGAAGAAGACAAAGCGACGTGAAGCCACTGATGAAGTGGCAGGTAGGTCCACAGGAACAGTCCCGATGCAATGGCACGCAACTTTTAGTTCCCATCAGCCATCATCTTTGCGAGCCAGCCCAGAAAGCAGAGATAATTATTGCAGACTATTTGGCACCCTCATTTCCCGCACTCCATAAATGTCCAGGAATCCAGCAGAAGATAATCTGGACATCCACTTGGCTCATGGCAACTGTGGCGTCACGAAAACTGCAAACCAGAGGAAGTAGAAATTCCAATGCCCCGAGAGGACTCAAGGCGCTTTGAGAGTCGCTAAAGATCACAACCCGGGCTAAGAACCACGTATGGTGCGTTATCTCCGGTACGCAACTCACTCAATGTAAACCTGGAGTTGAAGGGTTCTAAAGGTAAAGGTCAGTCAGTGGTCTTAGGCGACATCACGACAAATGCGGTCCATTCTCCTGGAGAACGGGAGGGTTGGGGGTCCTACGAGAACTTGAAACAAATCCCTTGACTCATTCTACCCCTGGGTTATAGGGGTCTTACCATTCAGTGAAGACACGTATGCTCACCAGAAAGAGAGGTGGCCATTTTGACACATACCGGAACCTAGCGCTAGCTCGATGAAATTGTTCAGGCGGCACTTATAGTGCATATAGGCATAACGCTTATGTTTGTGAGGGCCGTCTTACACTCAGCTGATCACCACATAAGAGGTTGACGTGCAAAATAGCCAGACGTTCTAGGAATAGTAGTTAGGCACACGACAATGAGGTTGCCGGAGAACTTAACAGCCTCATCCAACGACCTAAACTCCTCGACTGGGACAGGAATGAGGACCTACGTGCCAAGCACACCGGGGAGTCTCTCAGGTGGCAGGAATCCAGAAAATATTTGAATGGGAAAATTACTATAGAGATCATCGATGATCCCACACCCAAAATAATGAATGAATGAATATTGCATAAAAGATTTAAAAGCTGCGTAGCCGAGATGGACTATCTCGCAGCCAAATTCACTTATGGGCGGTGAATTTAAAATTATTATTTTTAAAATATTGCCATATTAAAATATATAAAAAAGCAAAAATGTCCTTGGGACCAAAATTAGTTTAATAGGCAATATTAAGTCAGTTGAGTTTTTAACAAAAAAATAGACTATTAAAAGATTCAACAAAAGGTAAAAAAAAACAAAAAAAGTAAAAATAATAAATAACAAGTAAATAAACTATGAATATATCAACAATATAACTTTAAAAGTTATTATGCAATTATATTTTTGTTAAAAATTTATTCATTTTTTTAAAAAAATGTAAAAACATAAACTATGAATAGATCAACAATAAATATATAAAACTATTTTAAATTTTTGTTTAAAAGATTGCTCTCTTTTAGGAAGGTTAGTATCCTAGTCACGTTAAAGAAGCAATGGGTCTCAGAAAAGATGCCCCGCAGAGCCTGCTGGGGGGCCATCTCTCTGGTAATGAAGGGAAAAGTCGTCCTTCTGAGATTCCTTAGCAATGGGCATTCTACAAATATATGGAGGACAGATATTTGTACCCCACACAGAATGCACATAGGTGGGGGCAGCCCACTCATTAAATGCTCATGGGTGAGCCGGCAATGGCCTATCCTCAGACGGAAAAGCGCAACCTCCATTTTACGATGTCTAGTTGTACGTGGCCATGGGTGAACGGAGGGTTTTATGGAGTGGAGCTTGGTGGGAGGGAGCTCACTCCACCTCTTCTGCCATAGGCCGACCACGTATTCATTGATCAGAGGATAGGCATCGCAGAGTGGGACTGGGGCCACTGGAGCTGTCCCCAGTGATGCTGTTTCTTTGGCTGCAGCATCTGCCCTCTCATTGCCTGGGATGCCCACGTGACTAGGCACCCAGCAAAAGGATATCTCGTGGATGGGCGATAGTCGTAGGAGCCACCGCTGGATCTTGGAAACCAACGGATGGCTCGAACCAACATCACCCAACATTTGAAGCGAACTAAGGGAGTCTGTAAAGATAGTATGAGAACCAGATGGCCTGCCAGCTATGATAGTCAGTGCCGCCATCATAGCAACGAGTTCCGCTGTGAATGCGGAAGCTGCGTTTGGCAGGCGGACCAATGCTGTCTCAGATGGAAAGACAGCAGCTGCTCCAACTCTGTCCGGTGACTTGGACCCATCGGTGAACACAAAAGTGCTATGCCGATGTTGAGAGGAGTGGTCGCCACACATGGCTCTCAATACTACAGGCAGGTAGTGATCCTTGGGCCTATCAGCTAGTTACACCCAAAATAAGGTTGTGCATCTGGGGAGCACAGGGATAGATGAAGACATGAAAATGAATTGGTTCTCTGACAGAGATGTGTAAACTCATCCACATTTATGACACTTAATTCCAGCTCATCTAGGATCTGACCAATGGGATTGATCAAGTATCTCCCCAAACTGGATGTCTACTGTTCAAATCCCAGAGCAGCAGAAAGGACCTCGGCAACCGTGCCACGATGCAGCAGAAGTTCCCCTGTGTCAAAATCGGCTGATGGTGGAATGTATGCAGAAATAACACTACACCCCTTATCTAGGTGCAGCTACAGTGCTGCAGGTATGCTGACCCCCAGCATCGACTGTCTGGCCAACTTGTGGTGGTGGGATTGCAAAACCCTTATACCCCTGGAGAGTGGGCAGGGGGCACAAGCCCAGCATGGTCTCCTGCAAAATGATAGAAAATGGGGAACGGGACGAGACGACCCTCCGCAGCTCCTCCCAGTTGGCTGAGTCAGCAGCAATTCCATTAAAGAAATATGCCATCCAGGGGTAGGTAGAGGACACTCCCTCTCTTCTAATCACAAGTTTAACCTTGAACACTCTATGGTTATAAATTCTATGGCATGAGTTCTCTCGGATAAACCACTCCTTTCACAAAGTTCATGGTAGAGTGCGGCATCACTCTCACCGACTAGCCATTAAGTGTCAGAATGGCACTAATCATGGTGGTGTCAGAGAGGTTTTTTTTTGGTAAGGGGCTATCTGGCGACTGCAAACTTAGGCATGAGTCGCCGTAAACAAAAAGCCTAGTTCTAGGCTACTTTAAAAAATTTGAAAAGAAACAATAAAAAGAGAACAATTAGCAAGCAATAGGAAGCAATAACAAAACAATAACAAAAACAACTACTAAACCTAGTTAAATGAAAGGGAGAAGGGCGGCCTCCCCCAAAAAGTCAACAAGTCCACCAGTCAATGTGCACGCACTCGTCCCGAGTACAAAGGACAGGCGGTAGAGACCCCGCCCATCCCGGTACCGGGCCAGGTAATGTGCGGGAAGATCACCCAGACTGGGACATTCAACAAGAATGTGCAAAACAGTCTGGGGAAGGACGCAGTTGTCGCAATAGGGCGCAGGCGAGCGCTCCATCAAATAGCGATGCGTCACACGAGTGTGTCCGATTCGGAGACGAGAGAAAGCGACCTGAAGCCGTTGCGGCATTGGGGGATAGGTCCATGGGAATAGTCGCGGCGCAATGGCACGCAACTTTAAGTTCCCTTCGACTGTCTCCCATCTTCTTTGCCAAGCAGTGCGAAGAGCTGCCCGTATTCCTGCCCTGTAGTCGGTGTGAGGAAGAGCGAAACGCTGGTCCGGTCGCAGAGTCCTCGCGGACTCTTTGGCGCGCTCATTCCCCGCAATTCCTACATGTCCAGGAACCAACAGAAGATAATCTCAACATCCGCCCGGCTCGTCAAAACCGTGGCGTCACGGATATCGCGAACCAGGGGATGCGTAGATTCCAATGCCCCGAGAGCACTTAGGGCGCTTTGTGAGTCGCTATAGATCACAATCCGGTCTCCGAACCGGGCACGTCGCGTAATCTCCCGTACCGAGTGGTGTATTGCCACCAGCTTGGCCGTGAAGACAGACGCAGAGCCTGGCAGAGCCCCGCTGACTTCAAACAGAGGGGATTCGGCGTGGAACCGACCCACTCTTGGGACTTGGAGCAATCTGTATACACTGGCACGGTTCCAGCGTGACAAGAGGTGTTCTCCAAAAAGGTCGAACGCAATACTCTCGGCGACATACAAGCTTTGGGAGCAGAGGCGTGGCGACAAATAGCCAAATGTGGTACACTCCAGGGTGGTGTCCTGGGCAGAACCAGTGGTGCCACCGGCCCGAGAGCTATAGCTAGCTCTCGAAGGAGTTTCTTGGCCCTAAACCCAAAGGGCTTAGGGTATGACTGGCGTCTCTCGGCGGCATAGGCACCGTCGAGATCAGCTGCGGATGCAGTGAGAGCTGTTGGCGACTGAGGGAGGCGCCAGGCTCGCGATGCACTGCACGCAGCGCAGAGCGAGTGGCATCTCCCCAGCATCGACCAACAGGCTCTCAATGGGGGAAGTGCGGAAGGCACCGGTCGCAAGGCGAAGGCTGATATAGTGGATCGAATCCACCTTCCGCAATAAACGCCCAGCTGAGGATGCATAAAAATCGCATCCGTAGTCGAGCTTCGAACGAACAAAGGATCGATAAAAAAGTAAGGCAGTAGCCCTATCAGCGCCCCAAGCACTGAACGTCACGGAACGGAGAATATCCATGGCGCGGGTACAAGAGACCCTAAGGCTGCGAATATGATCCTCCCAGGTGAGGTGTCAGTCGAATAGAAGACCAAGGAAACGGTGCGATTCAACCACATCCAGGCGCACCCCATAAAGAAACAAATCTGGGTCAGGGTGGAGCCATGGATGGCGGCAGAAGTGCACCACCCTAGTCTTGGCCAAAGAAAACCGAAACCTGTGCGCTTCGGCATAGAGAGAGACGCGGTTCAATGCCTGTTGGAGTCGACGCTCCAGAGTTGGCATCTGGGCCGCGCCAAAAGAGATCGAAAGGTCGTCCACGTAGAGCATAGCGAGAACATCTTCCGGCAGCACCGAGGTGATGCCGTTGATGCTCAGGGCAAAGATTGTGACACTGAGGACACTTCCCTGCGGGACACCCGCTTCCTGCTCCTTTGGGCCGGAGAGGGCTCCCCTCACCTGTACGCGGAATCGACGATTCGCAAAAATTCAGATATAAACATTGGGAGGCGTCTCCTCGCCCCCATCGTGTGAAGAGTATCCATGATACCGTATCGCCATGCGGTATCATAGGCCTTCTCCAGATCGAAAAAGACCGTGGCGTAGTGCTGCCGACGAAGGAAAGCCTCGCAGACGGCATTTTCCAGTCGTAGCAGAGCGTCCGTCGTGGAGTGGAACTTGCGGAAGCCACACTGTTCAGAAGACAGATGGCCTCTGCTGTCCAGGAAAAAGGCTAGTCTACCATTTACCAATTTCTACATCAACTTGCACACGCAAGAGGTTACAGAGATTGGGCGAAAACTGGTCGGAGTAGAGTGATCTCTCCCCGGCTTGCGAAAGGCGAGCACAGTAGCGATTCGCCAGGAATCTGGGAGAAGACGCTCCACCCAGATTCTGTTGAACAAATATAACAGAAAGGCCAAGCCTCGCTCACCCAGGTGTCGAAGCATGGCGTATGGGACATCGACGGACCATGAGTGGTGTCCGCGCACGAAGCAACAGGGGAACGCAACTCACTCACAGTAAACCTGTCGTTGAAGGGTTCTCCGCCTCTGGAGGTAAAGTCCAGCCGGCGGCCTTCCACGACATCACGACGTGCATTTAATGCTGGCGGAGCAGCATCCCGGCTAGAGAATGCGAAAAAAGCGGTCGCTAAAGATTCCGCCACGGACGCGGGGTCTGAGATTGCTGTCCCATTCTCCTGGAGAACGGGAGGGCGGCCAGCGAGAACTTGCCCCGAATCTTTTTGACTGGCTTCCACACCTCTGCTAAAGGGGTCTTCCCTTTAAGTGAAGAAACGTATGCCCGCCAAGAAGAGCGGCGGGCGTGCTTCGAAATATACCGGAACCTAGCCCTAGCCCGACGAAATTCAGCGACAGTGAAATCGTTTGGGCGGCGCTTATAGCGCATGTAGGCATAACGCTTCTGTTTGAGGGCCGTCTCACACTCGGCCGACCACCATAGGAGTGGTCGGCGTGCAAAACGGCCAGAAGTCCTAGGAATAGTAGTCAGGCCCACGGCGATGAGGTTGCCGGAGAAGAACTCAACGGCCTCATCTACCAACCTAAACATCAACTGAGATAGAGAATTCAGTCATTTCCTGAAATGCAGGCGGCAGTTGACCTGAAAATCATATTTGAATGGGAAACTGATCACTACCATGGAGGTCATCAAACACCCCCCAATCAAATCAGGCTGTGCATCGGAAGAACACAAAGATAGGTCAAGGCAAGAAAATGAAGCGGTTCTCGGACAGTGATGCGTAAACTCATCCACCTTTAGGACCCCTAGCTCAAGCTCTTCGATCAGATCGGCAAGGACTTGTCTCCTGTGATTTATTGAGTAATCTCCCCAGAGAGGATGCCTGCCGTTCAGATCTCCAAGAGCAAGAGAAAGAGCCTCGGCAACCGTGCCACGACGCGGCGCAAGTCCCCCGCGTCGAAGTCAGCTGACGGTGGAATGTACGCAGAAATGATAGTATACCTCCTATCCAGATGAAGCTGCACAGCCACTGCCTGAAAGGAGGTATCTAAAGAGAAAGGAAGAACGGAGACATCATGCCGGGTGTAAACCGCGCATCCCCCAGCCCGGCCATCCCGTAGTGGTGGGGTCGCAAGACCCTTATACCCCGGGAGGGAGGGCAGGGGACACGCGCCTAGCATGGTCTCCTGCAAAAAGATAGCTAACGGAGAACGGGACGAGACGAGCCTCCGCAGCTCCTCCCAGTTGGCCCGGGAGCCACGGCAATTCCATTGAAGGAATATGCCCTCCAGGCCTAGCTCGGAGACGCGGGGGCCCTCCTCGAACAGAAGAACATCACAGGAAGAGCCGTACGCTTCTCGGAGGCAGAACCACGGGCGCTGTTGGCTGGACAAAGCGCTGATGGCGCTGTCGCCTTCGAGGACTTATTGGGGAAGGTTGGGCTCGCCATGCGAGTCTTTTCCTCCCTCCGCCTCGAAACCTTAGGCGGGCGTTGCGGCTTCGGAGGGCCCTCTTTTCGCGGAACCACCGTCTCCCAGCCACTCGCACCACCTCTAGGCGTGGGCGAAGGAGCCGAAGCTCCTTTGTTGCTGTCCTCCTTTCGAGGGACAGCTTTAGGAACCCCTGAAGATGGCCTGGCGACCAGCTTCAGGGGTGTTGCCCCCTGTGAGTCTAACGACTCGGTGGAGGCGCGTGGCCGTTTCGCCTTACGGGAAACGGTCACGCTGGGGGAAGAGGGGGGAGCCCTGGTTTTAGCCGGGGCTGGGTATGAACCCTATTTGCCGCCAGCTTTACCAGGGGAGCGCCCGGGTTGAGTAGAGCTCGCAGAAAGGCTCCGAATGGGCGTGGAAACAACCGTGCTCGTTGGCCTGGATGGGCCAAGAGCAGAGGGTGCCTTTCTAACTATTCAGGCATATGACGTCCCAGGCAGAGCCGGGCACGCCAGGACCAAGTCCTTAGCCTCGCCGAATGAGATTCGATCCTGGGCTTGAACGGCCAGGATTTCTTTCTCCAGGAGATATGCACCACATTGCTTCGAAGAAGCGAGGTGCGGCTCTCCGCAATTGACACACTTGGCCACAAATGATTTAGACTTATCGTGTGCAGCCTTGGAGCAATTTACACAGACTTCGGGTGACCCCGACTTTGCACGTCTACAAGATCGATTCGTATGGACGAAGCGGTGGCAGTAATAGCACCGCCGCGGCAGTGGCACGAATGCCTTCACGCGGTAGCGGTACCAACCGGCACGCACCGACTCAGGGAGCTTGTCACAGTCGAACATGACGAAGAGTGTAGGGGTAGGTCTCGAGACCCCTCCCTGTTTTCTCATCACACGTTCGACCTTGACCGCCCATGGTCAGCCAGCTCTAGGGTGATGTCCTCAATGGAGTAGTCAACGAGTTCCCTCGCTTAACTATTCCTTTCACAAAGTTCATGGTAGAGTGCGGCGTCACACTCACCGGGGTGCCATGAAGTGTCCGAAGAGCACTTATCTTGGCCACATCGGCGGGATTCGCCGCATTCGCCAGAAGGCATTCGTCCGAGAAACGGGTCACCTTCGGCTCTCTACTAATTGCACTAGCTAAGCCTCTCATCTGATGGATCATGTTGCCCTTGGCCAACATGGCGCCATCAGTGGATCGAATAATGAAGCTTTTAAAGCCAGCAGGCTCGAAAACGCCAGGTAACCTCTGAATGAGGGGGCCCGATGTCATCGAGGCTCCGCCCTGTGCACTTTTGGTCTTAGTCATGGGCTCCGCAACCGGGGGGGCAGAGGGGCCGGATGTGCCGATCTTGGCTTGGTCACTTGCCAAAGTGGCAGCACACCCATCCATCCACGTAGCCCCCCCCCCGTCTTTTTTGTCTTCTTTTTTGGAGAGGAGGGCGGGGAATGAACCCGCTTCTCCCCTCCGCCGACAGGAGCCCCCAGGCCAGATGGACCGGCCTCAGCCAGGTCCCTATCCGAAAGAAGAAGGTCCTGGTAGTCGTAGGGGCACCTGTCAGAGGAGATCCCTCCCCTCCTTGTACTCCCTCGAAGGCCCAGCCATTTGCGGAGGACTTTGCATAGGGGCGGATTCGGGTTCGGTGCTTGGCGCCGAGCTCCGATTCCCCCCCATGGAAGGCCTTACCGTCTGAGGCTGGGTTTTCTCAAAGACCATGTCTATCACAGGAGGGGCCTCCAGTTGGCCATCCCCTCCCAGGACATCGCAGGTCCCCTTGGCAGCGTCACCAGTCTTGTTTGGGGAGGCATAGGCCTTGACCCCGGCAAGGTTTAAAATTCTTGTGAGCAGGTCTTTTGAGGGAAGCGACCGAAGGGGCCTGGCTTCCCTCTCCCCCCTAAGGGGGTTTGCCCTACCGAGCCGCTTCGATGTTGAGCGGCTGGCTTTCTTGGCAGTCCCCTTGGAAAGAAAAGAGGGGACTGCCACTGGAAAGAGAGGGGTGCCCAAAAGCACCTCCAGAGAAGGGGGTGAGGGGGAGTCCCCTACACCCGTAGGCGAAGGAGAGGAGTGAGTCTCCTCTCCATTTAGAGAGATATGGAGGGTCACCTGCACAAGCACAGGGGGGGAGGGGACCTCCATTTTTTCGGTGGAGCTGCCCGAGGGCGGCTCCGTTGATGTTACAGGGGAAGTTGGGGGTTGGGTTTTTTTTTCTATTCATCATTGGGCATGGTGACCCTATTTGTATCACGGGACGCAATTGCGTATCACCTCTCGCAGTAGCCTGCACTGCAAGAGGTGCTTACAGGCCCAGCAGAGCCAGGCGCCGCCATTTGGGACCACTCCTCCCGCCTGGTGGCCTGGCACTCCATCGGCATGGCGGCTCCACCTTGGACACGGCATAAAAAAGATGGATTGTGAAGAGGAGAGGAAAAGGGATGTGAGGAAGTTATAGGTGGGGATGAAGCAGGTTGTTAAAAACCAACCACCCCAGACCGGAGCTCAGGGGTTAGGGAACATTGCCCCCTCCCCCCTCAGCCCCGATCCGGGACGGTTGGCTGAGAAGGTAAGCATCTACCCTGTGAAATTAGAGACTGATCAGAGAAAGTTGTGGGAGAGGTTGTATGAAAAGCAAGGAACAGGTGCTTTGAAGGAAGGAGAAGAGGCTAAGCTGGGGTCGGACGGGGTGCTGAGTCCCGTTAGCACGGCGGCCAGGATGGCAAATCGTCGCGCCCCTTACAGGGGGTGGTCTCAGAGAGATCCGACGCATTTGCTAGAAGGCTCCTGTCCAATTGCTAGCTAATCAAGCTAGCTAATGCTCTCCTCTGATGGATCATCTTGCCCTTGGCCAACAAGCTACCATCAGTTGAGTGAATACATTTGGATCCGGCAAACTCAAAAATGACAGGTAGTCTCTCAAAGCAGGGTCCCAATGTAATTGAGCTTCCGCTCAGAGCACTTGCAACTTTCATCTTAGTCTGGGCCCCCTCATCTGAGTGTCTCACGGTCGGACGTGCTGATCTTGGCCTTGTCGCTGACACACAGCATCAGACCTGTCCATCCCAGGAGCCCTCATTGAACGAGAGGAGGGTGGGGAATGAACCCGCTTCTCTCCAGTGCTGGAAGGAGCTGGTAGGTGGGACTGACTGGCCTCACCAAGATTCTTTTCAAAGATGGAAGTCTTGGTTGTCAAAGGGGCACCAGCCACGGGAGGAGGTCCCTCCTCTCCTTGTGATCCTTAGGGGGCCCTAGCCATCTGAGTAGATTGCACTTCGACATACTCAGGTTTGGTGTTCGTCACCGATTCCATGGAAGATCCTGCTTTCTGGGGCTGAGTCACCTCTGAGACGATGTCTATCGGGGGGGGGGGGGGCTCCATCTTACCCTCCCCCCGGCATCACAGATCCCATTCTTAGTACTTTTTGTCGTGTCATCTCTGGCCAGCGAATCAACCTCTATTGGGCAAGTGAGGGGGCATTCTTTGCCAACCCTGCCCACCATTCAGGCAACATTGTACTGGAGCTTTTAATCATAAAGGATGGTTTACTGACGTAACCACCTTATATGTTTACTGGAGGAAGGTGAGCAGAGTCGATGACCCAGCACAGCCCGTACCTAATACTTTCCGTAGCCAGTGGGCTATTTGCCCTCACATTAGGTAGGGACCTCACAGTATACACTGTCATTTGACTAAGGTTCATAAGATCACGAAAGTAAGCCGGGCAGCCACAACCTCTGTGGATAGGAGAGCAAGGGGTAGGACAGTATATAATAAAGAGAAGTAGAAATAGGCAGGTCCACTAACGAGACGGGTGAGTGATCACCTATTATTATCATACCCTGGTGATAGGTTATCTCAGAATGGCATGCAGTCCACCTTGTTTGCACACCACCCTTTGGTTGTGTCTAGTCTGGGGGAGCTAGCTTCATGTGCAGTACCCATCTCCATACAGGAGTGTGTGGGCCTTGTTTGTACACCACCTTTTGGTTGTCTCAGTACTGGATAACAGAGATTGCTAACGTCTATGTGGTGCTAATGTCGAGCTCATGCAGGGTAGGAACTTACCTTAGAGCCAATAAATATTTTTGGCTAATGGTGTACTCTAGTCCTTGGGGGAGGCAGACTTCATTAGTACTTTGTCATAGCATGATTCTCCCCACTACTTTTAGATGGACATATTTATATGAGTTTGTGTATCCTCTGATGGATTATGGGATGAAACATTAGATATTGTAGTGATGAAAGCTTAAACTCCTCACTCAACCTACCTATCACACACCAAGTATCCCTTTCAAGTTGTCCATTTGCACTGCTCTCACTTTTTCCTTCTACATGCCACAATCTCATTTCTTGACTCTCATGCAACTTCTTGGCACATTCCACAATCAAACCCATACCATTCACTAATATTCTAATTGTCCTAGAGACTTTCCTACCTTTTAAAACCTTGAGGTCAAATCGGCTTCATCTGTACCACTATTATTTACAATACAATGTAGATGCATAAAACTTTGCACTTGTTCAGTGGTGACAGCATTGACTCATATCACACCCTACCTCATTCTGCATTATGTTGCTCTTCTTGAAAAAAAATTAATTCGTTTTGGTGATTGGATCCCAGAATATTGGGGCAATTTTGATAATGTCATTTCAAAAATGGTAGGTAGTAAAAAGGGCCTAAGTAATTAGTTGAAAGTATATTGATGAAATAATGTTAATTAAATGTTTGGTATTAAAATACTTTCCTTAATGAAACTTGAGAAAAATAGCACATTATTCAAAATTTAAAGCAAAATAACATAAAAATATAACCTAATATCCTTCATCAGACCATTTTATCTCATTATAATCTGGATAAATCTTTTTTAGTAATTCACAGGTTATAGAATGGTTAGCTTTACCAAAACCTTGAGAGTAACCATAAACATTTATAGTTTTATTTTGTGCATCATGTAAGATCCTTCCTCCTCCAACACACTCACAATCTATTCCTGTTTTTTCTATTTCTGGTGCAACTTTGTCATAGATGTCGCTATGATAAGGTGCCCAAGAATATCTGAAATGAATATTTAAATATAAGCATATATTCAGGCTGCAGGGCTTTCAAAATAGATATTAATAGGTTCAAAAATAAATTGTGGAAGAACCTTCACAAGTCAAACCTAAAATTTAATTATAAAAAAGATTTTGAGCTGCTATTTTCATTTTTTTAAATTTCACTCCCAACCAGGGGTGTGATGCAATCATGGATGAAATGCATAAAATTAATAGACAATGTCTGGACAGTTCTGCCTTAGAATTTTAAATGAAGCCAATGAAAACCAACAGATTCATTTTGTAGGCACATACTACAATTGTTTAAATTTGATTATTAAAACTATTGAATAGATACAAATATTTCCATGGTTTTGGAGATGGCTGGGGCCTATTGCTCAGATGTCAAATCCAGGCACATGTGGGAAAGTGGTGAAGATGATGATTGCCATTTTAAAAGAATCAATCCAAAAAGATTGGAAAGGTAAATTGACTGAGAAAGAATGTGAATAATAAAGCATCGTTTGAGTGAGAGGATTTTTGAATGATAGATATGTTTGCTAATTTTTAATCCTGTGAGAGGGATCAAAGTAGAAATCCATCTCTTGCAATTTTTTTTTATATTTTGAATATAATTTGGGTATTTGAACAGTTTTATTTTTAGAATTTTGTGAGAACCAATTACAGCTTTGTTTTTTTCCCCAGCTATTCATTTCTTCATTGAATTGGGGCACTTTACTAAAGTAAGTGGTAGCCTGCATATATACTTTGATTAGCTTTCACTTAAAAGAGGGTTCAAATTCACAATGAGGAGGGAGGGGGGGGGGCTTTTGCTCTATTTAAAAGTTAGTCTCTCAAAGATTTGAATGTATCCAAGGCAGACTCATCATATAAGAATAATGCAGTATAACTGTCCTTTTTATCTAAAATATTTTTCACTATATTTTTATTACAGTTTCACTTCTGTTCACCCAATATTTTCACACTTGAAAAGACAATTACAGGGAAAAGTGGGATTAAAAAAAAAAAAATTAAGAGCCTATCCTGCAACTGCCTATTAGGGCAAAAGTTGCCGTACTCACACCCCAGCCTAATGCTAGACTAGATTAAAAAAACAAATAATATACAACAGATAAAGATAAAAAAAGCACAGCACAAAGGCTAAGACAAAGACTAAAAAACAACAAATAAAAAAATAAAACAAAACAAAAGGCAAAAGAAGGAAGCGTGTTCCAGCATCAGGGGTAAGCCCGCCTCTACCAGCATGACACAGAGTGTGCTCCAAAAAGGCTGAACACAAAACTAAACTCCCGGTGCTGTAGAAGCTTTGGGAGGAGAGGCGTGGCAACAAATAGTCAAAGGTGGTAATCTCCACGGTGGCATCCTGGGCAGAACCAGTGGTGCCATTGGCCTGAGAGCTATACCAAGCTCTCGAAGGAGTTTCCTAGCCCTAATCCCAAAGGGCTTATATTATTTTTTACAAATTTGGGTTCCCATCTGGCAAGATAGGTGTCATAAATGTGGATGAGTTTACGCATCTCATGGAAGCCCAAGAGCCAAAAGGGGGCACTAACATTTTAGACAGTGCTTATCCTGTGAATGAGTGTTTGTCAGGTAGCAAATACATTATCATTAGATTTCAATTATGTATCCCATCCACAAAAAAATAGACCAAATATAGAAGTTAGAAATTAGACATGCAAACTTTAGAGGGTTGAAAGCTTCACTCCATGAATTGGTCCCATAGAATGAGACATGTTGAGGCCAAGTGGCTCAGGTTCAAACAGTAATTCATGGATTAATGCACTGAATTTATGCCTGCAAAGTCTGTGAAACCGGTTGAGTGGTGAGATTGCCTTCAACTTTACTTGGGAGAGGAACAGTGAGATACTCAATGTACAAGTGAGACTAGAAGAGATAGAACACTGAGATGTGTGCTGCAGAGGCTTGATAAACTAAATCCCCACAAAATATTGGCTCCTCTTAAAGAAAGAGAATCAACATAATGTATAGCAAATTTCAATTTAAAAATTCCATGACCTTTTTTAGCATCTTTATATTTATAAGTAGGTATTTTGTACTTATAGAAAAATATTAATCACTAGAATTGTTGTCTTTATGCATATTTTTCCATAAATGAATAGAGATTTACATTGTAAACAAGTGAATAAAATAAAAATATAGTTAGCATCAAATATGATAAGATGAAATGAATGTATGAAAGGTTAATAAATATGTAGTTACCCAATTTAATAAAAGTTAAAAGAAATAAAATTATGCCCAATCAGGACCGACCCCTTTCCAACCTAGTAGATTTAGTAAATTACTAGGCTCCTGCATTTCTATATTTTTACTACTTTCTTACTTTTTTATATTTATTAATTAACATACGAGAGGCAGTCAATAAGTTTTGCGAATGGGTAGGGCAAAACAGAGGAAGGGGAATGGCTGTTTGTGGTGGTGTTAGGACAAGTTATGACAAGTAAGGACCTGCAGTCGCACACTCCTGCCTCGTCTATTTAAGAAGCAGTAGCTGATCACAGATCATCAGTCACAAATTTTTCAACAATGGAGAAGGTTGAGCACCGTGCAGTGATAAAACTTTTGACCAAGGAAGGCAAGAATGCAAAAGAGATCCATGAACGCATGGTTGCAGTGCACACCGACACTGCCCCTTCCTATGCAACTATTGCTCGCTGGAATAGGGAGTTTCCCCATGGTCATGATTCCCTTGAAGATGACCCCCATCAGATGTGACCAACGAGGACAATGTGGAGAGGATGATCCTCGAAAATCGACGGGTGAAGGTTGAAGAAATCGAGCGAGAACTTGAAATATCACATGCAAGTGTTATCAACATCATCCACGACAATTTGTCCATGACCAAGGTCTCTGCCCGTTGGGTCCCTAGAAACCTCATGCCCCATGATCGATTTCAAAGTCATCAAAGTCCACAAGGCCAGAGTTGCACAAGCTGCCCTGCGTGAGTGCAGATTCGAGGAGCTCAACCATCCCCCCATCAGTCCAGATCTGGCCTCTAGCGACTACTTTTTATTCCACCAGCTCAAGACTGCACTGCGTGGATGCCAGTTTGGGGACGATGAAAATGTCCAGCTCGCCGTCCAGGAGTGGATTGAACAGCAGTCGGGATATTTCTGGTTGTCGGGAATTCAAAGCCTCAGGGGCAAGTGGCGCAAGTGCATTGAAGTCGAGGGTAGTTATATTGAAAAATAATAAAACACTTTTCCTCATATTTCAAATTGCAAAACTTATTGACCGCCCCTCGTAGATAAAAATAGATAAGAAAAAGTATATAGACCTATAAACATATAAGGAAAAAGTCAATAGCTTTACAAGCAAAAATTCAATTTGTTTTTTTGCAAAAATGTATTTCTTCATCTAATTTTTTTATTTCCATGGCAGCAGCTTCTTCAATTTTTCTCTGTTTTTCTTGCACTACTTTTATTTTGTCTTCAGCTTTTCTTTTATTTTGTGCTTCTTTTTTACCCAATTGCTAGTTTTTGTTCTTCTGCTAGATAATCTTTGTAGACGGAATTAGTGTTTCTGCAATAAAGTAGCATCGTTTTATCAATTTCAATGGAAAGTGGATCACCAGCATCTGCAACTGCTTCGCAAATTCTTCTTCTTGCAACTAAAACTTTATCTTTCAGATTAAAATCTATGCAGTGCTTATTGATCGAAAAGCCCTTTTCCACATTGGCATTTCCATGAAACATGGTTAATTTTGTAAATATGAAATCTTTATATACATTTGAAACATTTATATATTTGAATACTGATAAAAAAAATCATCTATTCTATCATTTTCACAGTTGAAGTTACCGCATAGTTCTTTAACTGTAATGTGTTCAAAAACATGTGAATGTAATTCCTTTATTTCATCTACTTGAATAACAATTAATAGATTTAACTTAACAAAGTGCTCAAGGCAAATATTTAATCTGGTCATATTATTTGGTGTGCTTCATTACATTTGGGGAAATACAGCTAAGACCTGCAGTAGGAGGATATTTTAAAGGGCATCTTTCAAAAAAATTTTTTAACTACTTCTTTCATGAACAGCAAACAGTTCTTTTTTAACTTTAAAATATCATCATTTGAGCATTTATTAGGTGCATTACGAATGCCATCTTTAGCGGAATGGTAGAGATCTAGTTCAGAAGCATGAATGAAATTCTCTGTATCATTAAAGTAAATTTTCATTAATGATTTTAATGAACCAGACTTTTCATCGTAAATATGTCGCTTAACAATTTTTTTCATAAATGACTTCACAATTATGATTAGTTCATCATAAATAAATGGAACTAGTGGGGCATTTTTTTTAAAACTTTGTTAGAAACCTTTCAAACTGATAGCAAATGCTTACAAAAAATCCCAGCTTGGGACCTAATAAGTTGGCATTAAGAAAACTTTTAATTTTACAGAAAAGCTTTGAATCAGGTCTAAGGTTTAAGGTAAAGAACAAGTGGGTTGCTGCCCAATCCAAGTGGATTCTATATGGCAGCTAGGATGAAACGAGGCAAATCATCTATAAAAGGTGGAAGAGTCCACTTTGTGACAAAAAATTTTAAAATGGCGGGTTAAAAGATTCCTCCACCAATATGAATCAAAGATGGGTGTGTTGAGGAATAGTTAAAAGGGTTGAGAAACAGGACAACCGGAGAATGGCAAAATGGCTATAATCCAATAAAAGGGCGGCAACTAATTGGTCCCCACCGCAAAAACAACAGCAAGGGCTGACATGAACATCACCCGAAACAAGATGGCCGTAAGTCTCAGGTAGCCAATGCGAACTCGGCAAAGGACCACCTCCAATGACCGCATTCTATGATGGCTCAACAGCCAAGAGTGAATAGAATTTTTAATTTTGTATAGTTTGGATGATGAACAGTCATCCCATTCATTCTGCCACAGTTGAAAAATATATTACTTATTGAAGGAAAGTAATCCCTAAAAGGCAGAGCCGAGTTCTCAGGGGACACAGAATGTGCTGAGTGGGCCAGCCGATCAGCCCTTTCCTTGCCCAGGGACCCAGAAAAAATAGTTCTATATCGGGACACATTTTGGATCAGCCAGTTGCAAATTTCTGTGACTAGGGGATGGGACGCATTAAAAGATCTAATTGACTGTAAGACACTCCTTGAGTCGGACAAAATGACAAAATCACTAAAAGGTAAAATTTGGATGAGTCTAAAGGCTAAAAGGATTGCTGAAAGTTCAGCGGTAAAAATGGATGCTGCTGGCGCCCATGCCACCGCCCGACTTAGAGCCATCCATGTATAATGGGCAGCATTGTTAGTTTGAGATCAAATGCTCTAAGAACAGGCTCTTAATGATGCGAGGGTCCATGGAGGACTTCTCCAGGCTCATGTTATGTTGGTACATACTGTGGGGAGAGGAGCATGCCAACTAGGGGTCAGTAAGGATGGAAGGGTAAGGACCCTTGGAGCACCCAGGTTAGAGAGATGATTTCCTATGCGAAGGTTCAAGGGGTGAGGTAAAGATAGCAACTTATCATATGCCACCATTGATTCGGCAGAATACAGGCATCTGTAGACATTTGATACAGGGGCTTGGTGTACTCAGCAGAGGTATCACATGCAGATTTGAAGTCTATGGTAGGGCAAAGGGAGTACCCCACTCTCGCAGTAAAGGCTGTTTACAGGAGAAGTATGGAAGGCTCCACTAGAAAGGCGAACTCCGAGGTTTCAATGGGGTTCAGCATTTTAAGGGCTGAAGGGAAAGCCGATGAGTAAATTTGACAGCCATAATCCAATTTGGATTGGAAGAGGGCTGTGTATAATGTCCACAATGTTTGTTGGTCGCTGCCCCACGAAGTGTGTGAGAGGACTTTCAAAATGTCTAGAGCCCACAGACAGCCTGTTTGAAGTCGGCGGAGGTGTGGTAACCAGGATAACTTTGGATTGAGAGTTACGCCAAGAAACCGAAACACGGAGACAAACTCTATATCTTCGCCTTGTAGGGAGATAGATAGTGGAACAAGAACCCCTCTGCCTTGGTGGAAATACATTGCTTTGGTTTTGTTCGTGCAAAAGCGGAATCCCTTAAGTTGAGCTCTTTTGAATACAGCGTCGAACACCAGTTGTAGCCGATGTGCTGCTGATGGAAGGCGAGGTGAGGAACAGTATAGGGCTAAATCATCGACAAACAGAGTTGCCAATGCACCCTCTGGGAGAGATGATATAATATCATAGATGGCAATTATAAAACATGACACTTAAAACACTGCCTCGAGGAACTCCCTCCTCTTGGGGTCGCAGGTCAGAGTATGCGTCTCCAACACATACCTTGAAGGATCGAGATGCTAAAAAACTTTGAATAAGTGATGGTAAAAGGCCTCTCATCCCCCAGATGTATAGCTGCTTCAAGATGCCCTATATCCATGTTGTGTCGTAGGCTTTCTCAATATTGAAAAATATGGCCAGGACTCGGTGCTTTATGAGAAAGCTTTCTGGACCGATCCCTTGAAACGTACTAGTAGGTCAAGGGTACTATGACCTTTGCGGAAACCACATTGAAATGGAAAGAGCTAATTGGTTTCTAGGAACCAGTTTAGGCGCTCCAATACCATTTTTTCCAGCAACTTATTCAAACAGCTGGTGAGAGCTATAGGGCAGTAGTGATCTGCGTCCAACCCATCCCTGCCCAGTTTGACAAAGGGAAGGATGATCCCAATGCACCATGATAAGGGGTAAAAACCCTTCACCCATATAAAGTTGTACAAATCAAGTAAGAAGAGAGTAGAGTGTGGAGGTAGGTGCCGAATCATATTGTAATGGATCTCGTCAAGGCCAGGGGAAGTAGATCTGCAAAGGGACAAAGCGCTATGCAGCTCATGGATGCTGAATATAGCGTTATACGGAAGGTTAGATTTTGTTGTGAAGTTGAGAGAATGAGATTCTTCCTTTGATTTGTAGGATTGAAAAGCATTATCGTAATGGCTGAAACTGCTGACAGCACAGAAATGGTCAGCAAAGGCATTGCTGACCGTCAGGCCATCATTCTCCAAAGAACCATCTAAGTTGAATGTGGGGGTATGATGATCAGCATAACGGCCCCTGATCTTATTAATCCTCTTCCAGATCTTAGCGGTAGGTGTCACAGAGGAAATTGCTGAAACGTAACGGTGCCATGAATTTCGGTGAGCCTGACGAAGGATTCTTTGGCGAAGCGCACAAGCTCAGTTTCGGTCGACCTTGTTGCACAAAGTTGTGTTCTTTCGGAATCGGGCATGGGCTAACTTGTAATTTTTTATAGCTGTTGCACACGCCGATATCCACCAAGGCACGGTTGAGTGGCCCATGGTGGATCGCCTCTGTGGGATGGTCTGTGTTGCTGCATTGTAGAGTCGATGTAAATTATTCTACTGCTGCGTCCACACCATTGAAAGTCCCCAAGGATGCACTTGTGAAGGACGCCTCTTGAAAACCTTCCCAATCTGCACAACCTAAGTCCAACTTAAGGGGCATGGTTTTATGAGGGCTAACTTGAAGGGCCAACAAGACAATAGGGAAGTGGTCACTCCCATGGAGATCGTCAAGAATTGACCATCAAAATTCTGTGAAGCAATCAGGGGAACAAACAGACAAGTCAACACAGCTAAAAGAGTCTGTCTGGACATGATAAGAGGAAAAATCGCCAGTATTTAAAACAAAGAAAGTCAGATAATAAAAGAGACTCTAAAACACTGCCTTTGGCATTTCGAGTGATGTCAACCCAGTATGGGTGACAGGCGTTAAAATCTCCTAGTAATAAGAATGGGGAGGGCAACTGGTCTATAAGTTCTAAAAGGTCGGGTCTTGACAATGATAAACAAGGGGGTAGGTAAATAGAGCAAACGGTAAAAATCTTAGTAAGAAAAACCATCACGGCAACAGCTTCGAGGGTAGTATGTAGGGGGATGGGAGAAACATGGTGGGATGAAGATACCATGATTGACACCATGGGTGTATATCTGTCATTGTTTGGATCAGGATGGGGCCTAAGTCCTATGAAGGGTGAGACGGACTTAAGGGCATAGAATGTTCAGCCATAGGGGATTTTTTTAAAAATTTTACAGAGCCCATCTGGCAACTGCCCACTTGGGCATAAGTCGCCGAAAAACACGACAGCCTAGAACTAGGCTACTTTAAAATAAAAATATGAAAACATAATGATATAAATTGGAAAAACTTAGCAATCAGGAAGCAAACTCCGGCAGTGGGGGGAGGTCCCCCTCACCCCGGTGCAGGAGAGTGCAACCTACAAAGAAAATAATAAAAAAACAAAAACAAAAATGAACCTTAAATAAAGGGGAGAAGCCTGGCCTTCCCCCAAAAGTCAACAAGTCCACAAGTGAATGTGCACGAATCCATCCTGGTACCGGGACAGGTATCGTGCATTTTTTTTTTGTTTTTTTTAAGAGCTCATCTGGCGACTGCCTACTTGGGCATTAGTCGCCGTATTAAAACTGGCCTAGTTCTAGGCTACTTTAAAATGAAATTAAAGAGAAAAAAAAAAAACAACACCCCAAAAGGGGGAAAGGAAGCAAGCTGGTGCATCGGGGAGAGGTCCCCCCGGCGCAGGAGCGTGCAACTAAAGAAAAAAAAAACAAACAAAAAACAAAACAAATGCAAAAAAACAACAAAAAAAAACAAACAAACCTTGCTTAAATAATAGGGAGAAGGCCGGCCTCCCCCAAAAAGTCAACAAGTCCACAAGTCAGTGTGCACGAATCTGTCCCAAGCACAAGGGACAGGCGGTAGCGACCCCGCCCATCCCGGTACTGGGACAGGTATCGTGCGCGAAGATCACCCAGACTGGGACATTCGACAAGAATGTGCCAAACAGTCTGGGGGACGACGCAGTCGTTGCAATAGGGCGCAGGCGAGCGCTCCATCAGATAGCGATGCGTCACACGAGTGTGTCCGATTCGGAGACGACAGAAAGCAACCTGAAGCCGCCGCGGCATTGGGGGATAGGTCCATGGGAACAGTCGCGGCGCAATGGCACGCAACTTTAAGTTCCCTTCGACCGTCTCCCATCTTCTTTGCCAAGCAGTCCGAAGAGCTGCCCGTATTCCTGCCATGTAGTCGGTGTGAGGAAGAGCGAAACGCTGGTCCGGTCGCAGAGTCCTCGCGGACTCTTTGGCGCCCTCATTCACCGCAATTCCTACATGTCCAGGAACCCAGCAGAAGATAATCTCGACATCTGCCCGGCTCGCCAAAACCGTGGCGTCACGGATATCGCGAACCAGGGGATGCGGAGATTCCAATGCCCCGAGAGCACTCAGGGCGCTTTGTGAGTCGCTATAGATCACAATCAGGTCTCCGAACCGGCCACGTCGCGTAATCTCCCGTACCGAGTGGTGTATTGCCACCAGCTTGGCCGTGAAGACAGACGCAGCGCCTGGTAGAGCCCCGCTGACTTCAAACAGAGGGGATTCGGCGTGGAAGCCGACCCCCTCTTGGGACTTGGAGCCATCCGTATACACTGGCACGGTACCAGCGTGACACGATGTGTGCTCCAAAAAGGTCGAACGCAATACTCCCGGCGCAGTACAAGCTTTGGGAGCAGAGGCGTGGCGACAAATAGCCAAATGTGGTACCCTCCAGGGTGGCGTCCTGGGCAGAACCAGGGGCGCCACCGGCCCGAGAGCTATATCTACCTCTCGAAGGAGTTTCCTGGCCCTAAACCCAAAGGGCTTAGGGTATGACTGGCGTCTCTCGGCGGCATAGGCACCATCGAGATCAGCTGCGGATGCAGTGAGAGCTGTTGGCGACTGAGGGAGGCGCCGGGCTCGCGCGTACAGGCGAGTGATGCACTGCACGCGGCGCAGAGCGAGTGGCATCTCCCCAGCATCGACCAACAGGCTCTCAATGGGGGAAGTGCGGAAGGCACCGGTCGCAAGGCGAAGGCCGGTGTGGTGGATCGAATCCACCTTCCGCAATAAACGCTCGGCTGCGGATGCATAAAACTCGCATCCGTAGTCGAGCTTCGAGCGAACAAAGGATCGATAAAAAAGTAAGGCGGTAGCCCTATCAGCGCCCCAAGCGCTGAACGTCACGGAACGGAGAATGTCCATGGCGCGGGTACAAGAGACCCTAAGGCTGCGAATATGAGCCTCCCAGGTGAGGCGTCGGTCGAATACAAGACCAAGGAAACGGTGCGACTCAACCACATCCAGGCGCACCCAATTAAGAAACAAATTTGGGTCGGGGTAGGCAGAAGTGCACCACCTTAGTCTTGGCCAAAGAAAACCGAAACCTGTGCGCTTCGGCATAGCGAGAGACGCGGTTCAATGCCTGTTGGAGTCGACGCTCCAGAGTTGGCATCTGGGCCGCGCCAAAAGAGATCGAAAGGTCGTCCACGTAGAGCGTAGCGAGAACATCTTCCGGCAGCACCGAGGTGATGCCGTTGATGCTCAGGGCAAAGAGTGTGACACTGAGGACACTTCCCTGCGGGACACCCTCTTCCTGCTCCTTTGGGCCGGAGAGGGCTCCCCCCCACCCGTACGCGGAATCGACCATCTCGCAAAAATTCAGATATAAAAATTGGGAGGCGTCCCCTCGCCCCCATCGTGTGGAGAGTCTCCATGATACCGTATCGCCATGCGGTATCATAGGCCTTCTCCAGATCGAAAAACACCGTGGCGTAGTGCTGTCTACGAAGGAAAGCCTCGCAGACGGCACTTTCCAGTCGGAGCAGAGCATCCGACGTGGAGTGGAACTTACGGAAGCCGCACTGTGCAGAAGACAGATGGCCTCCGCTGTCCAGGAAATAGGCTAATCTAACATTTACCAATTTCTCCATCAACTTGCACACGCAAGAGGTTAGAGAGATTGGGCGGAAACCGGTCGGAGTAGAGTGATCTCTCCCCGGCTTGCGAAAGGCGAGCACAGTAGCGATTCGCCAGGAGTCTGGGAGAAGACCTTCCACCCAGATCCTGTTGAACAAATCTAACAGAAAGGCCATGCCTCGCTCACCCAGGTGTCGAAGCATGGCGTACGGGACATCGTCCGGACCATGGGCGGTGTCCGCGCACGAAGCGAGAGCGGAACGCAACTCACTCACAGTAAACTTGTCGTTGAAGGGTTCTCCGCCTCTGGAGGTAAAGTCCAGCCGGCGGCCTTCCGCGACATCACGACGTGCATTGAATGCTGGCGGAGCAGCATCACGGCTAGAGAATGCGGAAAAAGCGGTCGCTAAGGATTCCGCCACGGACGCGGGGTCCGAGATTGCGGTCCCATTCTCCTGGAGAACGGGAGGGGGGTCCTGCGAGAACTTGCCCCGAATCCTTTTGACTCGCTTCCACACCTCAGCTAAAGGGGTCTTCCCGTTAAGTGAAGACACGTATGCCCGCCAAGAAGAGCGGCGGGCGTGCTTCGAAATATACCGGAACCTAGCCCTAGCCCGACGAAATTCAGCGACAGTGAAATCGTTCGGGCGGCGCTTATAGCGCATGTAGGCATAACGCTTCTGTTTGAGGGCCGTCTCACACTCGGCCGACCACCATGGGAGTGGTCGGCGTGCAAAACGGCCAGACGTCCTAGGAATAGTAGTCAGGCCTACGGCGATGAGGTTGCCGGAGAAGAACTCAACGGCCTCATCTACCGACCTAAACTCCTCGACTGAGATAGAGAATTCAGTCATTTCCTGAAATGCAGGCCACCGCGCCCGCGCCAAGCACCACCGAGGTGGTCTCTCAGGCGGCAGTTGCCCTGAAAATGATATTTGAATGGGAAAGTGATCACTACCATGGAGGTCATCGACCACCCCCCAATCAAAATCAGGCTGTGCATCCGAAGAGCACAAAGATAGGTCAAGGCAAGAAAATGAAGCGGTTCTCGGACAGTGATGCGTAAACTCATCCACGTTTAGGACACCCATCTCAAGCTCTTCGATCAGATCGGCAAGGACTTGTCCCCTGGGATTTATGGAGTAATCTCCCCAGAGAGGATGCCTGCCGTTCAGATCTCCAAGCAAGAGATAGGGCCTCGGCAACCGTGCCACGACGCGGCGGAAGTCCCCCGCGTCGAAGTCAGCTGACGGTGGAATGTACGCAGAAATGATAGTATACCTCCTATCCAGGTGCAGGTGCACAGCCACTGCCTGAAACGAGGTATCTAAAGAGAAAGGAAGAACGGAGACATCATGCCGGGTGTAAACCGCGCATCCCCCAGCCCGGCCATCCCGCGGTGGTGGGGTCGCAAGACCCTTATACCCCGGGAGGGCAGGCAGCGGGCACGCGCCTAGCATGGTCTCCTGCAAAAAAATAGCTAACGGGGAACGGGACGAGACGAGCCTCCGCAGCTCCTCCCAGTTGGCCCGGAGTCCACGGCAATTCCATTGAAGGAATATGCCCTCCAGGCCTAGCTCGGAGGAGACGCGGGGGCCCTCCTCGAATTGAAGACCCTCACGGGAATGGCCGTACGCTTCCCGGGGGCAGAACCCCGGGCGCTGTTGGCCGGACAAAGCGCTGAAGGCGCTGTCGCCTTCGAGGACTTATTGGGGGAGGTTGGGCTCGCCATGCGAGTCTTTTCCTCCCTCCGCCTCGAAACCTTAGGCGGGCGTTGCGGCTTGGGAGGCGGGGGGCCCTCTTTTCGAGGAACCACCGTCTCCGAGCCACTCGCTCCACCTCGGGGCGTGGGCGAAGGGGCCGAAGCTCCTTTGTTGCTGTCCTCCTTTCGGGGAACAGCTTTAGGAACCCCGGAAGATGGCCTAGCGACCATCTTCAGGGGTGTTGCCTCCTGTGAGTCTAACGACTCGGTGGAGGCGCGTGGCCGTTTCGCCTTACGGGAAACGGTCACGCTGGGGGAAGAGGGGGGAGCCCTGGTATTAGCCGGGGCTGGGTGTGAACCCTTTTTGCCGCCAGCTCTACCAGGGGAGCGCCCGGGTGTAGTAGAGCCCGCAGAAGGGCTCCGAATGGGCGCGGAAACAACCGTGCTCGTTGGCCTGGATGGGCCAGGAGCAGAGGGTGCTTTTCTAACTATTGAGGCATATGACGTCCCAGGCAGAGCCGGGCGCGCCAGGACCAAGTCCTTAGCCTCGCGGAATGAGAGTCGATCCTGGGCCTGAACGGCCAGGATTTCTTTCTCAAGGAGATATGCACCACATTGCTTCGAAGAAGCAGGGTGCGGCTCTCCGCAATTGACACACTTGGCTACACACGATTTGGACTTATCGTGTGCGACCTTGGAGCAATTTACACAGACTTCGGGTGACCCCGATTTTGCACGTCTACATGATCGATTCGTGTGGCCAAAGCGGTGACAGTAATAGCACCGCCGCGGCAGTGGCACGAATGCCTTCACGCGGTAGCGGTACCAACCGGCACGCACCGACTCAGGGAGCTTGTCACAGTCGAACGTGACGAAGAGTGTAGGGGTGGGTCTCGAGGCCCCTCCCTGTTTTCTCATCACACATTCGACCTTGACCGCCCCATGGTCGGCCAGCTCTAGGGTGATGTCTTCTATGGAGTAGTCAACGAGTTCCCTCGCATAAACTACTCCTTTTACAAAGTTCATGGTAGAGTGCGGCGTCACACTCACCGGGGTGCCATGAAGTGTCCGAAGAGCACTTATCTTGGCCGCCTCGGCGGGATTCGCCGCATTCGCCAGAAGGCTCCCGTCCGAGAAACGGGTTACCTTCGGCTCTCTACCAATTGCACTAGCTAATCCTCTCCTCTGATGGATCATGTTGCCCTTGGACAACATGGTGCCATCAGTGGAGCGAATAACGAGGAAGCGTTTGAAGCCAGCGGGCTCGAAAACGCCAGGTAACCTCTGAATGAGTGGCCCCGATGTCATCGAGGCTCCGCCCTGTGCACTCTTGGTCTTAGTCAGGGGCTCCGCACACGAAGGGGTAGAGGGGCCGGATGTGCCGATCTTGGCTTGGTCGCCTACCAAAGTGGCAGCAGACCCATCCGTCCCCGCAGCCCCGAGTCTTTTTCGTCCTTTTAGTCTTTTTCTTTTTTGGAGAGGAGGGCGGGGAATGAATCCGCTTTTCACCTCCGCCGGCAGAAGCCCCTAGGCCAGATGGACCGGCCTCAGCCAGGTCCCTCTCCGAAATGGAGAAGGTCCTGGTTGTCGTAGGGGCACCTGTCGGAGGAGATCCCTCCCCTCCTTCTACTGCCTCGGAGCCCTCAGCCATTTGAGGAGGACCTTGCATAGGGGCGGACTCGGGTTCGGTGCTTGGCGCCGAGCCCGAATTCCCCCCCATGGAAGGCCCTACCGTCTGAGGCTGGGTCTCCTCAAGGACCATGTCTATCACGGGAGGGGCCTCCAGTTGGCCATCCCCTCCCAGGACATTGCAGGTCCCCTTGGCAGTGTCGCCAGTCTTGTTTGGGGAGGCACAGGCCTTGACCCCGGCAAGGTTTAATATTTTTGCCAGCAGGTCTTTTGAGCGAAGCGACCGAAGGGGCCTGGCTTGCCTCTCCCCCCTAAGGGGGTTTGCCCTACCGAGCCGCTTTGATGGGGAGCGGCTGGCTAAGGGCTGCCTGCTGGCTTTCTTGGCAGTCCCCTTGGAAAGAAAAGAGAGGACTGCCGCTGGGAAAAGGGAGGTGCCCGAAAGCACCTCCAGAGAAGGGGGTGAGGGGGAGTCCCCTGCACCCGTAGGCGAAGGAGAGGAGTAAGCCTCCTCTCCGGTTAGAGAAATATGGAGGGTCCCCTGTGCAAGCACAGGGGGGGGTGACCTCCATTTTTTTGCTGGAGCTGCCCGAGGGCGGCTCCGTTGTTCTTGGGGAAGTTGGGGGTTGGGTTTTTTTGGTGTGATTTTCATCATTGGGCATGGTGACCCTTCTTTTAATACGAGATGCAATAGCGCACACCTCTCGTAGTAGCCCGCACTGCGAGAGGTGCTTACAGGCCCAGCAGAGCCAGGCGCCGCCATTTGGGACCACCCCTCCCGCCTGGTGGCCTGGCAGTCCATCGGCATGGCGGCTCCACCTTGGACATGGCGTATAAATGATAGATTTTGAAGACGAGAGGAAAAGGGATGTGAGGAAGGTATGGGTGGGGATGAAGCAGGTAGTTAAAAACCAGCCACCCCAGACCGGAGCTCAGGGGTTAGGGAACATTGTCCCCCACCCCCTCGGCCCCGATGCGGGACGGTTGGCTGAAAGGAAGGTCAGCATCTACCCTGTGAAATTAGAGGCTGACCAGAGAAAGTTGTGGGAGAGGTTCTGTGAAAAGAGAGGAAACAAGTGTTTTGAAGGAAGGAAGAGAGGCTAGGCTGGGGCCGGACGGGGTGCTGAGTCCCGTCAGCACGGCGGCCAGAATGGCAAATCGTCGCGCCCCTTACGGGGCAGGTATCGTGCGCGAAGATCACCCAGTCTGGGGGACGACGCAGTCATCGCAATAGGGCGCAGGCGAGCGCTCCATCAAATAGCGATGCGTCACACGAGTGTGTCCGATTCGGAGACGACAGAAAGAAACCTGAAGCCGCCGCGGCATTGGGGGATAGCTCCATGGGAACAGTCGCGGCGCAATGGCACGCAACTTTAAGTTCCCTTCGACCGTCTCCCATCTTCTTTGCCAAGCAGTCCGAAGAGCTGCCCGTATTCCTGCCATGTAGTCGGTGTGAGGAAGAGCGAAACGCTGGTCCGGTCGCAGTCCTCGCGGAATTTTTGGCGCGCTCATTTACCACAATTCCTACATGTCCAGGAACCCAGCAGAAGATAATCTCGACATCTGCCCGGCTCACCAAAACCGTGGCGTCACGGATATCGCGAACCAGGGGATGCGGAAATTCCAATGCCCTGAGAGCACTCAGGGCGCTTTGTGAGTCGCTATAGATCACAATCCGGTCTCCGAACCGGGCACGTCGCGTAATCTCCCGTACCGAGTGGTGCATTGCCACCAGCTCGGCCGTGAAGACAGACGCAGCGCCTGGCAGAGCCCCGGTGACTTCAAACAGAGGGGATACGGCTTGGAAGCCTACCCCCTCTTGGGACTCGGAGCCATCCGCACGCATAAGGGAGGAATCCATTCAAGATTCCATGGGCTCGGCCGAGTCAGTTCCAGAGGCTGCCCTCTTATTGGTGGTCAATGACCAAGGTGAGGAATCCTTCGTCTTACCACTGGGCTTTGGGTCTCGGGGCCGGGTGGATGAACCTTCACTGGTTGATGTTGAGGATTCTTTCAAATAGCGCCTGATGTCTTCAAGTGTCTCTCCCTGCTAGAGCTGCTGGAGAGAGGGAGGCTACATTAGTTATCTCGGTGTGCGAGCGATGCTTCAACTGCATATTCTGAATGTTTCCGACGCTGCGAGTAAATGTAGGATGAAGTGCTTCAGGCTGGTTGGAACTCGCTCGTGATAGTCGGTCTCATTTAGCGTCACGTAAAACGTCAGAGAAGAGCCGGCCGAGTGGTGAGGTTTGTGCTTGAGCACGCTGGCGGGCCTCTCTTATATCTAGACGTACGGAGTCGCGCAAAGCGAGCACCTCCTTTTCATATAAAAATATAGAGCAGAGTTTTGGTGCATTCGGGGCCATGGTATTTGGAGCTACAATTCACGCAGGAGTGAGGGTGCCGACAGGCATGGCCAACATGTCCAAATTTATTGCAATTGAAGCAGCGTCTGTATAGTTCGATGTAGGGACTTACCGGGACACGAAGGTACCCAGCAGTTCTTGTCGTTCAAATGTTAAAATCAGTGTGGCGGTTGGGACTCTAGTGGACCCTACTGTTTTAGTTACCCTGTGTATGTGTGTGACATGTTGGGTACTAAGCTTACTCTGAAGGTGGGTGGGGTTGTAGTCCTTTAGTTCGTTTGAACGGACAACACCTTTGACAAAATTTAGATGCGGATGGGGCGAGGCAGTTATTGGAAGTTCAGCTATCGAAGATAGATTTCGCACAAGGTTGTGTTGAGAGTTGGATGACACCTTGACTACATCACCACTACCTCTTGACCACATCCGGCGGGGTTCACCACAGCGGGACTCAAAAGATTCATTGATGTCAAACACATCGACTTTTGCAAGTGGGGTGTAGGATGATGAATTCATGACAAGAAAGCGAGGATAATCGATATCTGGGTCTACTTCGTTGGAATAGGGATCCAACGAGCGAGGGAAGGCTGAAAGGGAGGCTAAGGAACGTTTGGCACGAGAAACCTTACGAGAAGGGGAGGTTTTTGGTTTATCGCTAGCCATTGCAAAAAGAAAACTTCACATTCTCCCTCGGAACTCCCCACCATGGAGGGCTACAAGGGCCCGGCACTACTGAAACTATACACCAGTTACGTCCAGTATGTCCTCTTGGAGAATGGATAATGATCCACCATACCATCTTTAAAAACCTAAGAGGCTGCTCGAGTTCTCTTACACACGGATAAAAGAGGCCAATGATAGGTTTCTCCTTGGGCATTCGGTAGACGAAGGCGGTGGAGATGCACAGCCTTTCACCTTCATGAAAGAACAATTCGGAATCAATCCATTAAACGAGCAGAGCTCGGGTATCCATAAGGACCCCTTTTTTTCTTTTTTTTTAAGGGGTTATCTAGGGACTGCCCACTTGGGCATAAGTCTCAGCAATCAAACAGCCTAGCTCTAGGCTACTTTAAAATAAAAATTTCAAAACAAAACAATAATAAAATTGAAAGATAACGACAATTAAAAAGCAAGCTCCGGCGTCGGAGGGAGGGCCCCCTCCCCCACGTCGCAGGACCGTGCGACCTACAATGGAAACAATAACAAAAAAAAACAACAAAACCTAATAAAAGGGAGAAGGCCAGCCTCCCTCCAAAAGTCAACAAGTCCTCCAGTCAATGTGCATGCACTCGTCCCGAGTACAAGGGACAGGCGGTAGAGACCCCACCCATCCCGGTACTGGGACAGGTATCGTGCGCGAAGATCACCCAGACTGGGACATTCGACAAGAATGTGCCAAACAGTCTGGGGGACGACGCAGTCGTCGCAATAGGGCGCAGGCGAGCGCTCCATCAAATAGCGATGCGTCACACGAGTGTGTCCGATTCGGAGACGACAGAAAGCAACCTGAAGCCGCCGCGGCATTGGGGGTAGGTCCATGGGAACAGTCGCGGCGCAATGGCACGCAACTTTAAGTTCCCTTCGACCGTCTCCCATCTTCTTTGCCAAGCAGTCCGAAGAGCTGCCCGTATTCCTGCCATGTAGTCGGTGTGAGGAAGAGCGAAACGCTGGTCCGGTCGCAGAGTCCTCGCGGACTCTTTGGCGCCCTCATTCCCCGCAATTCTTACATGTCCAGGAACCCAGCAGAAGATAATCTCGACAACTGCCCGGCTCGCCAAAACCGTGGCATCACGGATATCGCGAACCAGGGGATGCGGAGATTCCAATGCCCCGAGGGCACTCAGGGCACTTTGTCTCTGGGGGTAAAGTCCAGTCAGCGGCCTTCCGCGACATCACGACGTGCATTGAATGCTGGCGGATGCGGAGAAGCGCTCGCGAAGGAATCCGCCACGGAGGCGGGGTCCGAGATTGCGTGCTTCGAAATATACCAGAACCTAGCCCTAGCCCGACGAAATTCACCGACAGTGAAATCGTTCGAGCAGGGCTTATAGCGCATGTAGGCATAACGCTTCCGTTTGAGGGCCGTCTCACACTCGGCCGACCACCACGAGAGTGGTCGTCGTGCAAAACGGCCAAGACGTTCTGGGAATAGTAGTCAGGCCCGCGGCAATGAGGTTGCCAGAGAAGAACGCAACGGCCTCATCTACCGACCTAAACTTCTCGACTGAGATAGAGAATTATGTCATTTCCTGAAATGCAGGCGCCCGCGGCAAGCACCACCGAGGTGGGCTCTCAGGCGGCAGTTGACCTTAAAATGATATTTGAATGCGAAAGTGATCACTACCATGGAGGTCATCAACCACCCCCAATGAAAATCAGGCTGTGCATCCAAAGAGCACAAAGATAGATCACGGCAAGAAAATGAAGCAGTTTACAGGCAGTGATGCATAAACTCATCCACATTTAGGACACCTATCTCAAGCTCTTTGATCAGATCGGCAAGGAATTGTCTCCTGGGATGTATTGAGTAATCTTTCCAGAGAGGATGCCTGCCATTCAGATCTCCAAGCAAGAGAATTGGCCTCAGCAACCGTGTCATGATGCGGCGGAAGTCTCCCGCGTCAAAGTAAGCTGACGGTGGAATGTATACAGAAATAACAATATACCTCCTATCCAGGTGAAGCTGCACAGCCACTGCCTGAAAGGAGGTATCTAAGCTGAAAGGAAAAATGGAGACATCATGCCAGGTGTAAACCGCGCATCCACCAGCCTGGCCATTTCATTGTGGTGGGGTCGCAAGACCCTTATACCCCGGGAGGGAGGGCAGGGGACACGCGCCTAGCATGGTCTCCCGCAGAAAAATAGCTAACGGGAAATGGGACGACATGAGCCTCCAAAGCTCCTCCCAGTTGGCCCGGAGTCCACGGCAATTCCATTAAAGAAATATGCCCTCCAGGCCTAGCTCAGATAGGAACTAGGCGAAGGGAAGACCCACACCGGAATGGCTGTACACTTCCCAGAGGAAGAACCCCGGGCGCTGTTGGCCGGACAAAGCGCTAAAGGCGCTGTCGCCTTCGACGACTTATTGGGGGAGGTTGGGCTCACCATGCGAGTCTTTTCCTCCCTTCGCCTCGAAACCTTAGGCGGGCGTTGCAGCTTCGGAGGCGGGGGGCCCTCTTTTCGAGGAAACACCGTCTCTGAGCCACTCAGCCCAACACTAGACATAGGGCAAAGGAGCCGAAGCTCCTTTGTTGCTGTCCTCCTTTCGGGGGACAGCTTTAGGAAACAGGAAGATGGCCTAGTAACCATCTTCAGGGGTGTTGCCACCTGTGAGTCTAACATTTCGGTGGAGGCGCGTGGCCGTTTCGCCTTACGGGAAACAGTCACGCTGGGGGAAGAGGGGGGGAGCCCTGGTTTTAGCTGGGGCTGGGTGTGAACCCTTTTTGCTATCAGCTTTACCAGGAGATCGCCCGGGTTGAGTAGAACCCGCTAAAGGGGCTCCAAATAAGCGCGGAAACAACCGTGCTCATTGGCCTGGATGGGCCAGGAGCAGAGGGTACCTTTCTAACTATTGAGGCATATGACGTCCCAGGCAGAGCCAGGTGCGCCAGGACCAAGTCCTTAGCCTCGCGGAATGAGAGTCGATCCTGGGCCTGAATGGCCAGGATTTCTTTCTCAAGGAGATATGAACTACATTACTTCGAAGAAGCGGGGTGTGGCTCTCTGCAATTGACACACTTGGCCACACACGATTTAGACTTATCGTGTGCGGCCTTGGAGCAATTTACACAGACTTTGGGTGATCCCAACTTTGCACATCAACAGGATCGATTAGTATGGCCGAATCGGTGGCCGTAATAGCACCACCGCGGCCCCTCCCTGTTTTCTCATCACACATTCGACCTTGACCGCCCCATGCTAAGCCAGCTCTAAGCTGATGTCCTCTATAGAGTAGTCAATGAATTCCCTCGCATAAACTACTCCTTTCACAAAGTTCATGGTAGAGTGCAGCGTCACACTCACCAGGGGCCATCAAGTATCCGAAGAGCACTTATCTTGGATGCCTCGGAGGGACCCGCCACTTTCGCCAGAAGGCTCCTGTCCGAGAAACGGGTCACCTTCGGCTCTCTACCAATGACACTAGCTAATGCTCTCCTCTGATGGATCATGTTGCCCTTGGACAACATGCTGCCATCAGTGGAGCAAATAATGAGGAACCGTTTAAAGCCAGTGGGCTCAAAAACGCCAGGTAGCCTCTGAATGAGGGGGCCCCGATATTATCATGGCTCCGCCATGCTATCTTTTCATCTTAGTCATAGTCGGGGGGCTATGCACCCGGGGGGTGCAGAGGGGCCGATGTGCTTATCTTGGCTTGGTCGCTTACCAAAGTGGCAGCAGACCCATCCATCCTCGCAGCCCCTGCCGATAGAGACGAGCCCCAAGTCTTTTTCATCTTTTTCTTTTTAGCAGAGGAGGGCGGTGAATGAACCCGTTTCTTCCCTCCGCTGGCAGGAGCCCCCAGGCCAGATGGACCGGCCTCAGCTAGGTCCTTCTCCCAAAATGGACAAGGTCCTGGCAGTCATAGGAGATCCCTCCCCTCCTTGTACTGCCTTGGAAACTCTAGCCGTTTGAGGACCTTGCAGAGGGGCAGATTTGGGTTTGATGCTTGGCGCCAATCCCGGATTCCCCCCCATGGAAGGCCCTAATGTCTGAGACTGGGTTGCCTCAAGGACCATGTCTATCTAAGAGGGGGCCTCCAGTTGGCCATCTCCCCCCAGGACATCGCAGGTCCCATTGGTATCATTGTTACTAGTTAGGTGGTGTGGGGAGGCACAGACCTTAACCCTGGCAATGTTCAATATTCTTGCCAGCATGTCTTTTGAGGGAAGCGATTGGAGGGGCCTGGCTTCCCTCTCCCCCCTAAGGGGGTTTGCCCTACTGAGCCGCTTTAATGGGGAGTGGTCGGCTATGGGCTGCCTGCTGGCTTTCTTGGCAGTCCCCTTGGAAAGAAAAGGAGGGAGGTGTCCAAAAGCACCTCCAGAGAAGGGGGTGAGGGGTGAGTCCCCTACATCCGTAGGTGTAGGAGAGGAGTAAGCCTCCTCTCCGGTTAGATAAGTTTGGAGGGGCCCCTGCGCAAGCACAGGGGAACACCTCCATTTTTTCTTTGGAGCTGCCCGAGGGCGGCTCCGTCGATGTACAAGGGGAAATGGGGAGAGATTTGGGGGGTTTTTGGTGTTCATTCATGGGCATGGTGACCCTATTTTTTCCACAGGAAGCAATCACTCATCACCCCTCGCAGTAGCCCACCCTGCAGCAAGGGGTGTGTACAGGCCTGGCAGAGCCAGGTGCCGCCATTCAGGACCACCCCTTTCCCCCGGTGGCCTGGCAGTCCATCTCGGCATGTCAGCTCCACCTTGGACACGGCGTAAAATTGATAGTGTGAAGAGGGAAGGAAAAGGGATGTGAGGAAGGTATGGGTGGGGATGAAGCAGGTTGTTAAAAAAAACCCATCCGAACCGGAGCTCAGGGGTTAAGAAACATTGTCCCCTTCCCCCTCAGCCCCGATCCAGGATGGTTGGCTGAGGTCAGCATCTACCCTGTGAAATTAGAGGCTAACCAGAGAAAGTTGTTAGAGGTTGTATGAAAAGTGATGAAGTAGCAGAGAAATACAGGCTGTCTGAAAGAAGGAGAAGAGGCTAAGCTGAGGTCGGGCGGGGTGCTGAATCCTGTCAGCACAGCGGCCAGGTTGGCAAATCACCGCGCTCTAATGGGGATAAGGACCACTAGATAGGTGAAGGAAGAGGGGGAAATAAAGGGCAGTGGAAGAACATAATATAGGAGGAAAGAAAGAGGGGCATGCTAAAAGTCTTGTTGGCAGCACGATGGGTCCCCTAAGGGGCCCTGGGCTGACCCCCCCCCTCACCACAAGAAGGCCAGAGCCTCTCTGGGAACAACCCCTGAAGAAAATATCCCAGAGACGGAGGGGGAGCTTTGAATCATATCCTTCTTTCACACTATTCACAAATTTTCTTTGATGAGGCAATAACTTAATGGCTGTTGTGGGTGACTTAAAGTTTTGTGTCCACGGTGTAACAAAATTTTACTGGAAACTCCTCACAGCGAGTGATTTCAGTAAAATTCCTTTTTCTAGTTGGAAAGTCATTGAAAAAGTAAAATGTAGATCTTAAATATGTTAAAATGTTCCAACTAGTCTTATTATGTCCTGTTTTTAGGGTGCCATGTAGAATGTGAAGAGCACAGCTGACAATTTCTAGCAACTTAGGAGATTCTGCTGATAATTCCATCTCTTCTTTCAATAATCTAAACAGCTTCCAGTTAATATTTGGTCCATCCATGCTAAGGTGGGGTAGTCTGTTAAGGTTGACTGTTGCGCCCAATCCTTCCTTTAAATTTCCTAAGAGGTTTTCAGCCTTTGTTGACAAGAATCTAGATGTCAAATATCCTGTTACTACTTTCTGTGTTGTTGGATGCTGAAACCTTATGTGAATATCCCATTTGTGATTTTTGACAAACCTTATTAAGAGCTTTGTCAAATGACAATGAAAAATGTTTACAATTAATGAAAAGTCATTAGTTTTTTTTTTTTTTTTTAATTAAGGAGCTATCTGGCGACTGCCGACTTAGGCATTAGTCGCCGTAAAAAACAGCCTAGTTCTAGGCTACTTTAAAAATTAAACAGGAAACAATAAAAAGAAATAACAATAACAATAAAGAAGCAATAACAAAAACAATAACAACAACAACAACAAACCGGGTTAAATGAAAGGGAGAAGGCCAGCCTCCCCCCAAAAGTCAATAAGTCCACTAGTCATGGTGCACGCACTCGTCCCGAGTACAAGGGACAGGCGGTAGCGACCCCGCCCATCCCGGTACCGGGACAGGTATCGTGCGCGAAGATCACCCAGACTGGGACATTCGACAAGAATGTGCCGAACAGTCTGGGGGATGACGCAGTCGTTGCAATAGGGCGCAGGCGAGCGCTCCATCAAGTAGTGATGCGTCACACGAGTGTGTCCGATTCGAAGACGACAGAAAGCAACCTGAAGCCGCCGCAGCATTGGGGGATAGGTCCATGGGAACAGTCGCGGCGCAATGGCACGCAACTTTAAGTTCCCCTCGACCGTCTCCCATCTTCTTTGCCAAGCAGTCCGAAGAGCTGCCCGTATTCCTGCCATGTAGTCAGTGTGAGGAAGAGCGCCAAACACAGACATATATCCATGTTTATCTTTGCCAAAAGAGAAATTCTGGGCAATCTTTGAATCATTCCATAAATGTGTATTAATTAATTAAAGTTAAAATCCATCTGATTTCTGATTTTAAGACTTCAGCAGGTTCCAAATATTTATTAATGGAAATAACTTCTGTGACTGCATCTGGTTTATCAAACCTTTTTTTTCTGTTTCTGCAGCTTTAGTTATATTTTTTTAAAAATCAGCAACAGAATTACATTTAGCTTTCATTAATTCTTGATGTTTTTTGCTTTGCATATGACTTTTTAAAGCTTGAATTCCCATATTAAACAAAGAAAACTTTTGTTTACAAATCTTGCAGCTGGCAACTCGATCATTTGATCCCCTTTCTACCCAGGAAAAGAATTTTGGATGCAGTTGCTGGTCAGTCCATTGTTCATAAAAAGTAAATTTGTGGGATGCCATAATTATAATATTGTAATTAATAAGTATACCTAGTTATTCTGAAAAAAAAATTTCATTAAAGTACATGAATTAAAAAAATGTATTGAAATTAAACTGTTTATAAATGATCTACTTTACTTTAGTCTTTTATTAAAATAACCCTTATCTATTGAATTGTATTCCTAATATGATCTGCTCCTGTTCTGTAGCTGTTATGTTAATGAAAACTTAGAGATTTATTTTTTTAGTCAATGATGCTTGATTTTAAACTTGGGAGTAATCTCCAGCCTAATCTCAGTGTAAACTAAGAAAAGCACCTGATTCTGCAAGGTTTTGACCTGAAGGGAGATATATAGGTATGTTTTGTTATTATTTTAATTCGATTTTTATATTATATTAGATACCAAAGTTAACCAATTTCCTACTGTAACCTATTCCACTGAAGTTACCTATATCTAAGTCCAAGCTTCTACTTATTAAGGACTATACTATGCCTACCTTAGTGATATTATATGAACATGAAAGACAGACAGTCATTACATATTTACATAGTCAGATATTCAATGAAATCATATATATAAAGCATAGGTAATACATTTGAATTCAGAACAAGATTGAAATAGTAATCTAAATGCACAGCAAAATCTAAAAATATTTATAAGTATCTACACAGATCTAAGTGATATATGTTATATAATTTTTTTTAGATACCTACTTTATATAAATTGTATGGAGAAATAAGTTTTTGTTATATCCCTACACAGTATGTTGGGATATAACAAAAATCACATAATATAGCCTATACAGTATGTAGGGATATATTATATATTTTTAAAATTCTTGAGTACTACATCAAAACCACTAGTATCAAATTTTGGGGGGATATGTGGAGAACTAATAAAGTGTTTAGATGAATGGTAGCTAACTAATATTATAATTATTTTATTTGGAGAACATTTTATTAAAATATGTATATAAGTAATAAAAAAAAAGAAGTTCCCTATTATTATAATGTAAACATAGAAAAGGAAAAGGCAAGGAGGGAGGGGGGAGAATGAATATTGAGAGTGGTTACTTGCGAAGCACATTCCTTATAACATCTTTTTGGATAACAAAATATTGACAACCTTGCATATTCTCTTCATTATATTAATGAATTACAAAGTAGCAGATACTAATTAATGAATATACCCCTATTATAATAGCAAATGAACCTAGTTTTACCAATAAAACTAGTCAGCTAAGAAGGGGATAAATATTATAGGCAGTTTCTATTTCAATAAAGGTATATTTGTACGTATATTCTAATGGTATACACATTTTTTTCCCCTACTTTTTGATAATGAAGTAGCTACGTACAGGAAAGTAATTATTATTTTAAATAAGAGAAATAAAATTCCCTGACATTCCCTGATTTCCAGGTTGGTATACACTATGCATAAATAAAGTGGCTCTTAATTGTACATCTGGAAAAGTATCTGTTATAACCAATGTATAATAATATAAGACAAGTACTTAAATATTTAGTGAATCATGTGTGTAATTCTTAATCTCTCCTATCATGGCAAAAAAAAAAATGAAAGTAAAAAAGATTGCCATCCTGCATCATGTGCAGAATGGATGGTACCTATCATTAAGGGGTCCAGCCAGTCAAGGAATAAAGCTAGACTGAGAGCACATATCCATCAGTTGCCTGAATTCACCCCTTCTTCCTACAAGGAGGCCCCAAAGACAAGATAATAAAGGACCCATCCAACTCCAACTTTGGGGGCCTCATTTCCCTTGAGAGGGTCTCATCTAGCAGTAGGAGCAGGTTTGCTTTGCAGGAGAAACTAGAGGCATAGAGCCTTATATTAAGACCAAGCAATAAAGCTATAAGATAAAAAAGAATTTTACAATATATTAAAAAAACAAATGTGGGTATAAGGAAAACAAACTTACCCCCTAACTATATGTTTTGAAGTTTCTATTGAATCGGGTGGAGAATAATGCAATTTAATTAAAATATATTTGAATTTCCCAACATCTATATCAACTTCTTTGACTTTTTCTAAAGCAGATGACATTGTGCTTAATCTATAATAAATTAAGATCCTAAAATATCAAGATAAAAAAATCATTATTCATTAACTAAATACAATTAAAAGTAATAGATTAAATAGCTAACATGAAATAGCTTTAATCAAAGAAATTAAATATACCAATACAGAGACATACTTTGAGATGACTCAGCTCTATTCAATGTAGTAAACCCTAATATATCTATATATTCAAGGAATTTTCAAAATATTTGTAGAAAAATGGAATAAAATGAAAAAAAAGTATTTTTTTGTTTTTTAACATAAGTTCCATTGATGTCAAAACATTTCTGCAAGTAATGATTCCCATTCAAACTATTCCTATTAGGGTTTGGAAACAAAAAAATTAGATGTGGCTAGGCCAGGACTGTACAGGTGGGCAAGATCAATTTCTCAAAGAAGTGGAATGCGAGGGGGCATTATTGTAATGAAAAATGACTCTTCTGTGATGTTTTCCAGGGTGCTACTCTGGTATACCCTTGTGAAGTTTTCTCTTACTTCCTCTTGTAGAATTTTTTGTGCTTTGACCAAATCTGTTTTTCATTTTTGGGCTTCACAAAGGCAAAATGCAACAAAACTGTCTGATTCTAATTCTATGCAAAATCAGAATAAACAATTTTTGAGCATTTCACCTTACAACCATCAAAATTGAAGAAGAGATTGGATAAATAACCTAAAATAGTTAAAAAAAACAAACCTAACCTAAGAGTAGGATTAATCTTTTCTTTTCAATTTTCAAATTATAAGATTGTTAAACTATTTAAACCTTTTGTACCTATTAATGGGGGGGGGGGGGGGTTTCTACCACCCCCTCTAATTTTTTTTTATCAACTTGTAATATAGGCAACTTGAAAGCATAAAAAAAAGTCATTTGGAGAAGTATGCTTGATATTGTTTCTCATTGTGACCTGCATCAAATAATACCCCTCATATATTTCTACAATGTGCCTTTGACCACCAATAGAGTCATGTTTGGTGAGCCAATAGGCATACACTTCGCAACAAAAACTCTTCCAATCCAATCCACAAATGCTTTCAAGAAATTCTTAGATTTGCATTATGTTTCAAAAGAATTGCAACGCACAATTAGGGCCACTGTGAACGTCTTTTACAAGATCTTCAAAATATACTTCACATCAACCACAAGTCATAATGCAAAGCTGTCCAATCCAAGACAGAAACAAATGAGAAAAAGGTGACAAAGTAAGCTCGGTTGAAAATATGTAGACAATGTGAGATCACAATATAAACTTTTGCAAACTACTTTTCCAATGTGACATTATCACAATTAAAGAAGAGAAAAAATATTGAAATGCAAATTGTCATCAACCACTCAATAAATTCTATATAGATGCATTCACAAAAATGTGTTTAACAAAATACGAGTGATTAAATTCGTTTTAAGTGATTATAATTTTCAAAATATTAGCCCATTTTTGTGATAAGTAGCATTGATGGTTCTTTGCCCTTCAAGAAATTCAACAAATATCACGCCAGTATCCAAAAAATCAGTGCCCATTAGTATTCCTCTTGATCATTCAAACTTTGCTTTGATGGGTCCTCTTCCACCTCTTGGTAACTATTCTTTAGGCTGCTCTTTGTCTTCTGAATCATACTAAATCAAAGTCTCATCCAGTTATAGTTCTTTACAAAAAATCCTTGGGATCTTGATCCCATGCCAATTCTGGTACCAATCGAGTAGAAAGCTTACTGATCCACAGTACATCAATCAAGATGGAAGAAACTGAATCTGCCGATCTGTTTAATGTGCCTACTTACCATTTCCACTGTTAATTGACAATCCGCTTCAATTAGTGCCCACACATGATTGCTTTTGTTTCTTACAGATGTTGATAATCTGCTACTGTGAATGTAATCTTCAAATTCCTGTCTTCCATCCACAAAAGCGATTTATCCAATTATAAAGAGTGGGCTTAGGGGGCACTGTCTCCATAAAATTTCATTAATACATCAATAATCTCACTTTTCCATCAACCAAGCTTGACCAGAAATTTAATGTTTGACCTTGCTTCAACATTGATTGAATCCATAGTATCGCTGCAGGGTACAAATTAAAATGCTGTCTTGAGATGAAAAATGAAAAGTAATTTCTGTGTATGTGACAGGGAGATGCAGTCCTACTAAATTGCAGTAACATTGGCAGGGATAACAGCACAGATTGGAGGATCAAAGCTTTCTCCTTAATCTCCCAAGCAATCAGAGGGAACAGAGATTCCATCTGCTACTGGTGAGCTATAAACAACAATTTAAATTAGTGTAATTAAAATTTTCAGTGGGTATCACATTTTCTTGTAATATTCATTCATTTTCTACCCCATTTATATATGGTAATTCTACAGAATAAGAACATAAGCAAAGGAGTCTTAAAAAGCTAGCAAATGGCCTATACAAGGCAGTTTCTATTCCCATCACCCAGTTTAGTCCCAACTTACATCCTCATCCATAAATTTATCCAATCTATTCTTAAAACTATAAGGAGGACACTTCTATCACATGACTAGTGCAGCATGATGAGTGAACCTATTCATTTCATCTACCAATAGATTTGTAAACAAATCTATACCAATCTCTTTAACATAACAATTTCATGGATGACAAAAGCCACAAGGGACTATCAAAAGTCATCCACATCTGTCAAAACTCGCACACAAAATGCATCCAATGGATTGTCAGATCATGCATCTACAATATACAATTTAAACCATCTATAGGGATGCATAAAAAACAAAGCATCATTATCAAGGCTCATCAAAATCCAAATCACCCATAATATACAAAAAAGAAAAACTACATCTATAGAAATGAGTCCAGAATATGCCTCCCCCCCAAAAAAAAAGTTAACCCTCCCTCCCTATATAATCATCTAATCTGTGTTTGAAAACATTCAAGTTTGGACTGTCTACCGTCTCAGGTGGCAAACTATTCCATAATCTACCACTCTGTTGGTGAAAAAATATTTTCTAACATCTAACCTGCACCTCAGTTTTTAAATTTTAAAGTGGTGACCAAAAGTCCTATTACTACCTTCCAACTCAAATAACTTGCTAAAATTCAACTTATCCAGAAGAGATTTTAAAAAGCTTAATCATATCTCTCCTCACACACCTTCTTTCAAATGAGAACATATTTAGTACCCCCAGTCTATCTTTATATTCAAGGTGGTTCAGGGAAGGTATTATTTTTGTTGCCCTCCTTTGTACTGACTCTAGCTGGTTAATATCATGTCTAAAATGTTGGGACTACGCTTGTATACAGTACTCTAAATGTGGCCTGATATATGAGTTGTAGAGTTTAAGGATAACCTATTTACTCTTGTAGCTAACATTCCTCTGAATGTATCCTAGCACCCTATTTGCTTTAATTTTTGCCTCAATACACTGCTTTGGAAACTTCAGTGACCTATCTACTACTACGCCTAAGTACTTCTCATCCTCAATTGACTGAATTCAGCCAATGCCCATCCATTTCAAAGCTAAATTCCCTATTATCCCTTCCCATGCTAATAACCTTGCCTTTTTTAAGGTTAAAAGTCATTTGCCACCTATTGAGGGCAAGCTAATAACTCATTTAAGTCACTCTGCACTTTAAAGCTACCCTCAACTTCATTGACTACAACTGCCAATTTAATATCATCAGTAAAAATTGACACTTTGCTATTTACAGCCTCCCCAAGATCATTTATATAAACTATGAATAATAATAGGCCTATGACTGATCCCTGAGGTATGCCACTGATAATGTCCCTCCATTTTAAAAAAATTTTTAGGATCCCATCTGGCGACTGCCTACTTGAGCATAAGTTGCCCTACTCCCTACAGTCTATGACTAGGCTATATTAAAAAACAAAACAAATAACAAGTAAATAACAAATAATAAGAATAAAAAGATCATGGGCTAAAAACAAAAAAAAGATAACAAGAAGGAAGCGAGCCCCGGCGCAGGAGCATGCAACCAACAACAAAGTCAAATAAAGTGCTGGAGGCCAGTGTCCTCCAAAAAGTCGTATAGTCTGCAAGGCCCTATGCACAAACCAGTCCCGAGTACAAGGGACAGCGGTAGCGACCTTGCTCATCCTGGTACTGGGACAGGTAACGTGAGTGAAGATCACCCAGACTGGGACATTCAACAAGAATGTGCCGAACAGTCTGGCGACAATGCAGAGGTCGCAATAAAGCACAGGCAAAGCAACCTGAAGCCATCGCATCTCAACCCTCCTCTTGGTAACTTGCTTTATATCCATTTAACATTAGGCCCGTCTCGTATGTGTATAAATAGTCCATGATGGTTTTCATGTGTAATTCAAATAAATAAAAGGGGTCCAAGTGTGCGGTGCGCTGCTACACAAGGTACATCTTTGTGATTAATGCTTAGGCATGGTTCCTTTAATTTGTTAAATCAGACCCCTTTTGTGCTACCTATCTATGTCTCCTAAAAAGGGGACTCCATCCAAGGGCTCACAGTGCGCTATGCGTGCTATCACACATTTTTTTCACACAAGTGTCCCCCTTCTGCCCCCCCCCCCCACCTCGGCCCTACCAAGGGCAACACAGGTTACACCGGAATGATCTTGGAGAGATTCCTCAATAGTTCTGCGGCCCGACCACCCCACAGCTCAGGCACTCAACTCCATCAGTACTAGGGAGGTGCAGCCTTGACCTAGGAATTCTACCCTTTTATCCGGCCTCCCCACTCATCTCTTGGGAGATTTCAACAATAGGCCAGAGTTAGGCTTCCAACTGGCTCTAAGCTTCCTCCAGTTGTTGGAACCCCGTAGGGTTACTCCCGACTGGGATTTACTGGTTACACATCTCGAGGCTTGGGTTGTGACACCCAACACTCCTCTGTACTTGGGACAATGAGGAATTGCAGTCCCTCTCTACACTCCGTAGCCTCGGAAGGAACCTTCGGTGAGACGAGGAGGTTAGGCTCAATCAGAGATTCTGACTATACTATCTGGTCTCACTGGTGAATTGGGCTGACACGCTTCAAGATGCGAGACCAGTCATCGCAAGGTGGAGATATGTATTGACCCCATCATATATAATCGGGCTGTAGTACAATCACAGTATGCCTCTTATGCATTGAAGGCCCCGACCCAGCAGCAATACCCTCAGAGAAGAGCCCGAAAAGGAAAGCATGGGCAGTCAAAGCCCCTGGGGAATAAGGAATCCTGGACAATTAGGGAAATCCTCTTTGACCCCTTCCCCCCTGAGGTATTCCATTCTTAGCCCTGAGGAGTACCTCCCTCTAACCCAGAGTGGAATCTCAGTGGTAGGGCACTGGTTTACACCAGTATCTCCAGTCGAGGCTCTGCATCAGGATGCACCTCAAGATCCTCGGCTCAAATCTTGGGAGGGAAACAGTGATGGGTACAGTGATGGTGATGTACAGGCCAGTGTGTTTGATCCACTGGCCCAGGTAAGACAGGATGACCTGCTGCAGAGACATATGCAACTTCATCCCAGGCTCAGTGTTTGGCAGGCTCTCCTCTCATCCTTCGAACATGGCAAAGGCCGCAGCAGGTAATGGGGTTGACATTTTTTTACCTCCCAGAGAGGCCCTTCTACATGTGGGCATGATCAAGGAATCTGACAAAATTTGTGTGCCCATCTGGAAGTCCTTTAATGCAAATGTAGATGTTGGAATAACAGATATGTTTGAAATGGCGCGAAATGTTGGAACCCGTGGTCACTCGCTCAGGATGTCTATCCCAATCTGCAGAAGTGAAGTATTGAGAAGGTCATTTGCAGTGCGGCGAGTTACATTGTGGAATTCACTTCCACCTAATGTTGTTGGGACCACTTCCATCAGTACATTCAAGAGACTTCTGGAAGGGTTTCTGGGTGATAGATTGTTTGAGATTTCATGATGAGGTTGTGTAGTGGAAGTTAGTAATTAAGGGTATGTCCTAATTAATTAGTCAATTTTTTAATTTTTTAGTAGTTTCTTTTTGGCCTGTTTTTTTTTGCTGTTCATTGTTTTTTTGTGGTTTTTCTGTGTTTTTTGTTTTTACTTTGGATATATTTTTATGTTCTGTTGTGTGTCTTTTACTTGTTTCTTCTTCCTAATTAATTAGTCAATTTTATTTTTTAGTGGTTTCTTTTTGCCTTTGTTTTTGCTTTTTATTGGTTTTTGTCTTTTTTTTCTATATACTTTGTATTTGCTTTTACTTTGGATAGGTTTGTATGTTCTGTTGTGTCTTTTGCTTGTTTCTTCTTCCTATTGTTAGCAGTATGTTTAATTTAGAAGCAGTGTTCTTAGTTTTTGTATTTTGATTCTTTTTATTTTTAATGATAGTCTTGGTATTAAGAGGATGTCCTCATTTTGTTGTATGGGTGTTTTCTAGATGGGCTTGGTAGTTGGGTTGTTGTGTTATTTTCAGTTTGTTTGTCTTGTTTGGATTGTATTATTATGATGTGTAATCTAGCTATTCCCTGCACATCATTCCATTGTGTCATGTTTCTTTTTATTGTTGTTCTACCATGGCCAGTGGTCGAGTGGCACAGTGGCGCGGGGGAGTGTATTGCCTCCGAGTCCCTGATGCATAATTCCTATGCCGAAAGGGGTGCAGCTCAGGAGGCTTCACAGGTGAGAATCAGGACTTTTTGGCACCGAAGAATAGCCTTGAGGATAGATTTGTTTATGATATCTCGATAAATGGATTCCCCCCCCCCCATTATTATCCTCCTCCTTTTGCACTGTCGCCACTGGGTAAGGTCCTAAGGTCAAACACAATAGTCCTGGCGCTGTACAAGATTTGGGAGTAGAGGCGTGGTGACAAATAGCCAAATGTGGTACCCTCCAGGGTGGCATCCTGGGCAGAGCCAGGGGCGCCACTAGACTGAGAGCTATACCAAGTTCCGAATATGAGCCTCCCAGATGAGGCATCGGCCAAATACAAGACCAAGGAAATGCTGCGATTCCACTACTTTCAGGCGCACTCCATTAAGAAACAAATCTGGGTCAGAGTGGAGCCGTGGATGGCGGCAGAAGTGCACCACCTTAGTCTTAGCCAAAGAAAACCGAAACCTGTGCGCTTCGGCATAGAGAGAGACGCAGTTCAATGCCTGGTGGAGTCGACGCTCCAGAGTTGGCATCTGGGCCACGCCAAAAGAGATTGAAAGGTCATCCACATAGAGCGTAGCGAGAACATCTTCCGGCAGCACCGAGGTGATGCCGTTGATGCTCAGGGCAAAGAGTGTGACACTGAGGACACTTCCCTGCTCCTTTAGGCCAGAGAGAGCTCCCACACCCATACGCGGAATCGATGATCTCGCAAAAATTCAGATATAAACATTGGGAGGCGTCCCCTCACCCCCATCATGTGGAGAGTCTCCATGATACTGTATCGCCATGCGGTATCATAGGCCTTCTCCAGATCGAAAAACACCATGGCGTAGTGCTATCTATGAAGGAAGGCCTCACAGATAGCATTTGACGTGGAGTGGAACTTGCGGAAGCCACACTGTGCAGAAGACAGATGGCCTCCACTGTCCAGAAAAAAAGGCTAATCTAACATTTACCAATTTCTCCATCAACTTGCACACGCAAGAGGTTAGAGAGATTGGGCGGAAACCGGCCGAAGTAGAGTGATCTCTCCCCGGTTTGCGAAAGGTGAGAACAGTAGCGATTCACCAAGAATCTGAGAGGAGACCCTCCACCCAGATCCTTTTGAAAAAATCTAAGAGGAAAAGGCAATGCCTCGCTCACCCAGGTGTCGAAGCGTGGCATACAGGACATTGTCCAGACCATGGGCGGTGTCCGTGCATGAAGCAAGAGCGGAACGCAACTCACTCACAGTAAACCTGTCGTTGAAGGGTTCTCCGCCTCATAAGGTAAAGTCCAGCCGGCGGCCTTCCGCGACATCACGATGTGCATTGAATGCTGACAGAGCAGCATCACGGCTAGAGAATGCGGAAAAAGCGGTCGCTAAGGATTCCGCCATGGAGGCGGGGTCTGAAATTGCAGTCCCATTCTCCTGGAGAACGGGAGGGGGGTCCTGTGAGAACTTGCCCCGAATCCTTTTGACTCGCTTCCACACCTCTGCTAAAGGGGTCTTCCCGTTAAGTGAAGACACGTATGCCCGCCAAGAAGAGCGGCGGGCATGCTTCGAAATATACCGGAACCAAGCCCTAGCCCGACGAAATTCAGCGACAGTCAAATTGTTCGGGCGGCGCTTGTAGGGCGTTTCACACTCGGTCGACAACCATGGGAGTGGTTGGCGTGCAAAATGGCCAGACGTTCTGGGAATAGTAGTCAGGCCTGCAGCAATGAGGTTGCCAGAGAAGAACTCAACGGCCTCATCTACCGACCTAAACTTCTCAACTGAGATAGAGAATTCAGTCATTTCCTGAAATGCCAGCCACCGCACCCTTTGCCAAGCACCACCGAGGTGGGCTCTCAGGCGGCAGTTGCCCTGAAAATGATATTTGAATGGGAAAGTGATCACTACCATGGAGGTCATCGACCACCCCCCAATCAAAATCAGGCTGTGCATCCGAAGAGCACAAAGATAGATCACGGCAAGAAAATGAAGTGGTTTTCAGGCAGGGATGCGTAAACTCATCGACATTTAGGACACCTATCTCAAGCTCTTCGATCAGATCGGCAAGGACTTGTCCCCAGGGATGTATTGAGTAATCTTTCCAGAGAGGATGCCTGCTGTTCAGATCTCCAAGCAGGAGAAAGGGCCTCAGCAACCGTGCCATGATGTGGCGGAAGTTTCCCGCGTCAAAGTAAGCTGACGGTTGAATGTATACAGAAATAACAGTATACCTCGTATCCAGATGAAGCTGCACAGCCACTGCCTGAAAGGAGGTATCTAAACTGAAAGGAAGAATGGAGATGTCATGCCAGGTGTAAACCCGGCATCCCCTAGCCTGGCCATCTCATTGTGGTGGGGTCACAAGACCCTTATACCCCGGGAGGGCGGGCAAATGGCACGCGCCTAGCATGGTCTCCTGCAGAAAAATAGCTAATGGGGAATGGGACAAGATGAGCCTCCGCAGCTCCTCCCAGTTGGCCCGGAGTCCATGGCAATTCCATTGAAGGAATATGCCCTCTAGGCCTAGCTCAGATAAGAGCTAGGCGAAGAGAAGACCCTCACGGGAATTGCCGTCTGCTTCCCAGAGACAGAACCCTGGGCACAGTTGGCCGGACAAAGCGCTGTCGCCTTTGAGGACTTTTGGGGGAGGTTCGGCTCGCCATGCGTCTTTTCCTCCCTCTGTCTCAAAACCTTAGGCAGGTGTTGCGGCTTCGGAGGTGGGGGGCTCTCTTTTCAAGGAACCACTGTCTCCGAGCCACTCAGGTCACCACAGGGCGTGAGCGAAGCTTTAGGAACCCTGGAAGATGGCTTGGTGACTAACTTCAGGGGTGTTGCCTCCTGTGAGTCTAACGACTCGGTGGAACCGCATGGCCATTTCGCCTTATGGGAAACGGTCATGATGTGGGAAGAGGGTGAGCCCTGTTTTAGTCGGGGCTGGGTGTGAACCCTTTGCGCCACCAGCTTTACCAGGGGAGTGCCCGGGTTGAGTAGAACTCGCAGAAGGGCTCAGAATAGGCGTGGAAACAACAGTGCTCATTGGCCCGGATGGGCCAGGAGCAGAGGGTGCCTTTCTAACCATTTTAGCATAAGACGTCCCAGGCAGAGCAGGGCACGCCAGGACCAAATCCTTAGCCTCGCAGAATGAGAGTCGATCCTGGGCCTGAACAGCTAGGATTTCTTTCTCAAGGAGATACGCACTACATTGCTTGGAAGTGGGGTGCGGCTCTCCACAATTGACACACTTGGCCACACACGATTTAGACTTATCACATGCGGCCTTGGAGCAATTTACACAGAGTTCGGGTGACCCCGACTTTGCACATCTACAAGAACGATTTGTATGGCCAAAGCGGTGACTGCCCCATGGTAGGCCAGCTCTAAGGTGATGTCCTCTATGGAGTAGTCAATGAGTTCCCTCGCATAAACTACTCCTTTAACAAATTTCATGGTAGAGTGCGGCATCACACTCACCGGGGTGCCATCAAGTGTCCAAAGAGCACTTATCTTGGCTGCCGCGGTGGGATTCACCGCATTTGCCAGAAGGCTCCCATCCGAGAAACAGGTCACCTTCGGCTCTCTACCAATTGCACTAGCTAATGCTCTCCTCTGATGGATCATGTTGCCCTTGGCCAAATAAACTCTATAAATATTTTTTACAAAAATAAAATAAAAATGCCCTTGTCCAACATGCTGCCATCAGTGGGGAGAATAACGAGGAAGCGTTTGAAGCCAGCTGCTCAAAAACGCCAAGTAACCTCTGAATGAGGGGCCCCGATGTTATAGAGGCTACGCCCTGTGCACTTTTGGTCTTAGTCATAGTCACAGGCTCTGCACACAGAGGGAAAAGAGGGGCCGGATGTGCCGATCTTGGCTTGGTTGCTTGCCAAAGTGGCAGCAGACCCATCCGTCCCTGCAGCCCCCGCGGATGGAGAGGAGCCCCGAGTCTTCTTAGTCTTTTTCTTTTTTGGAGAGGAGGGCGGGAAATGAACCCACTTCTCACCTCCACCGGTAGGAGCCCCCAGGCCAGATGGACTGGCCTCAGCCAGGTCTTTCTCTGAAATGGAGAAGGTCCTGGTGGTCACAGGGGCATCGGTTGGAGGAGATCCCTCGCCTCCTTTTTCTGTCTCGGAGACCCCAGCCATTTTAGGAGGACCTTGCATAGGGGCAGATTCGGGTTTGGTGCTGCCACCGAGCCTGGATTCCCCCCCATGAAAGGGCTTACCGTCTGATGCTGGGTTGCCTCAAGGACCATGTCATTCACAGGATGGGCATCCAGTTGGCCATCCCCTCCCGGGATATCGCAGGTCCCATTGGCAGTGTCATTAGTCATGTGTGGGGAGGCACAGGCCTTGACCCTGGCAAGATTTAGTATTCTGGCCAGCAGGTCTTTTGAGGGAAGCGACCGAAGGGGCCTGGCTTCCTTCTTCCCCCTAAGGGAGTTTGCCCTACCGAGCTGCTTCCCTGGGGGGCAGTCTGTTATGAGCTGCCTGCTGGCTTTCTTGGCAGTCCCCTTGGAAAGAAAAGAGGGGACTGCCTCTGGAAAAAGGGAGGTGCCCAAAAGCACCTGCAGAGAAGGGGGTGAGGGGAAGTCCACTAACCCCGTAGGTGAAGGAAAGGAGTAAGCCTCCTCTCTGGTTAGAAAAATATGGAGGATCCTCTGCGCAAGCACAGGGGTAGGGACCTCCATTTTTTCTGTGAAGCTGCCTGAGGGTGGCGCGGTGATGACACAGGGGGAATTAGGGGAGATTTTGATTTTATCAATCATTGGGCATGATGACCCTATTTGTTCCAAAGGATGCAATAGCTCATAACCCCTCACAGTAGCCCGCACTGCAAGAAGTGCTTACAGGCCCGGCAGAGCCAGGTGCTGCCATTCAGGACCACCCCTCTCGCCTGGTGGCCTGGCAGTCCATCAGCATGGTAGCTCCACCTTAGACACGGCGTAAAATTGATAGATTGTGAACAGGAAAGGAAAAAGGATGTGAAGAAGGTATGGGTGGGGATGTAGCAGTTTGTTAAAAAAAAACATCCCGGCCTGGAGTTCAGGGGTAAGGGAACATTGTCCCCTCCCCCACCCCCTGCCCCGATCCGGGATGGTTGGCTGAGAAGAAGGTCAGCATCTACCCTGTGAAATTAGAGGCTGACCAGAGAAAGTTGTGGGAGAGGTATGAAAAGCGATGAAGTAGGGGAGAAATACAGGCTATCTGAAGGAAGGAAGAGAGGCTAAGCTGGGGCCAGACGGAGAGCTGGATCCCGTCAGCATGGCGGCTAGGATGGCAAATGGCCACGCCCCTTATGGGGTGCTAGTAAGAGGACGTTGCCCAAGGGTGACTCCAAAGAAGGGGGTGAGCGGGAGTCCCCTGCACCCATAGCCATGGGAGAGGAGTAAGCATCCTCTCCAGTTAAAGAAGTTTGGAAGCTCCCCCTGAGAAAGTACAGGGGGAGGAAGCAAGAACCTCCTTTTCTGCAGTGGGGCTGCCCAAGGGTGGCTCCGATGGTGGTACAGGGGGTACTTTTTAAATTCTCATCATTGGGCATGGTGACCCTTTGGTAGGTATACGCAAATCACTCCATGCTGTGAGGGGTAAACATTGAGCTGGCAAAGCTAGCTGTTGACATTTGAGGCCACTCCTACTGCCAGGTGGCCTGGCAGCCCATCAGCATGGCAGCTCCACCTTAGCCTTGGCGTAAAATTGATACTGTGAAAGGAGAAAGGGCATGTGATGAAGGTGAGGGTGGGGGTGAAGCAGGTTGTTAAAAACCCACCCCCCAGACTGGATCTCAGAGGTGAGGGGGCATTGTCCCCTCCTCCCTCAGCCCCAATCTGGCATGGTTGGGTGAGAGGAAGCTGGTTAGTATCTACCCTGTGGAATAAGTTATATGGAAAGTGAGGAAGCAGGGTAAGAAGACAGGGTGTCAGAAAGAAGAGGCTAAGCTGGGGCTGGACAGGGCGCTGTGTTCCATCAGCATGGCGGCCAGGAAAGCAAATCACTGTGCCCCTCCACTGTGACCTCCACTGTGACCTCATCCCATTCAGTACAACTCTGTTTTCGGTCTTTCAGTGATTCAGTTATCCAATTCAAAACTTTAACACATATCCCATGCATTTTTAATTTGTGAACTAGACTCCTATGTGGAATCTTATCAAAAGTTTTGCTAAAATCTAATAAATTACATCAACATTCTCTCCCTTATCTAATTGTTTAATAACATTCCATAAAATCCAGTAAATTTGTTAAACACAATCTACCTCTTCTAAACCCATACTGAGCATCATTTATTAACCTAACTTACCATTCTCTAGATGGTCTGAAATTCTCTTCCTAACAGTCTAAAGTTATCCGGGTCCTCTTTACTTCCCTTCTGAAAAATGGGCACTACATTTGCTAATTTCCCATCATTAGATATTTCTCCAAACTCTAGTGATCTATTATATAAGAGCTCCTACAATACTATCTACACCTTCTTTGAGTAACCTAGAATGAATGTTGTCTGGGCCAGATGCCTTACTACTATTTAACTCCAATATAAGCTCTTTAATTATTTTCCTATTCACATTAATGGTATTCAACACTATTTTCCTTGACCTGGAATGATGATCAATTAATCTATCTGGATTCTCTTCTGTAAATACTTTCCTAAACCTAAACTTGTCCAGCTGAAACCCATTGCTACATATGCTATTCTGTTCACTAAAACTAAGAACCTTACCTGTCTCCCTTATTATAACCTTTTACCTACTTAAAGACTTCAATCAAGTCTCCTTGGACTTTTCTCTTTTGTACTGTATGAGGATTTACTCTCTTAAAACTTCCACCATAAGGTAAGCTCCTCAACCCATGTAACATTTTAGTCATCCTTCTTTACACATGATCAAGTAAACCAATATCCATCCTATTATATGGTAACCAAAATTGCACTGCATAGTCAAGATGAGACCTAACTACATTTTTGCTAATATAGTCATAAGTCAGTAGTAATTGATCAGGCACAGATAGGTTAGCACTGGAAGCCAAATTGAGAGTGTGAAAGTAAAGAGTTTGACTTTAGATAATTAAACATTTTTAAAACAATGACTCTTTCTAATGTTTTACAACAATTAGACGTCATGCTAATAGGCCTATAGTTGGATGGATTGGAATGAATGCCACAGTGAAGAGAAGAAATAAGGGATAGCATAAAACAGTAGCACAGTTTTTCAGAACAATGGGAGGAATAATGTCAGGGCCACAGTTTAGAGAATTATTTAACATTTTTAATGCATTTAGCACATCAATGATTGTAAGATCTTCAAACATCAACTATGAAATGCAAAACTGGTGAGGAAAGAGATCTACGGGCACTTTTCGCACAAAAACTGATGATAAAGTGTCAGCCAAATGGTTGGCCACTGAACAGTTATCATACACCCAGGAACCATTAATGATCATAGGTCCCACAGCAGGCTTGTCAGTCTTTTTATTCCTCAAATAACAATGGAGTCTCTTAAGATTATTATGCTGGGCTAGGGATCCTTGGTAATTTGAAACTGTACTGATAACATTATGTTTAAAGCAAATGTTAATTTCACGGAAGTTCAGCCAGGCTAGGACAGTTAAAGAATTTTAACCGAAATCCATCCATAGGATCTTATACCTACGCCAGATATTAGACTTTTGTTTAGAAATGGCCAATGACAACTTCCTAGTCCAAGGAGGCTTGAATCCTTTCACCTGCTTACAGGGTACAAAATAGGAAATAGCGGAGGACAAAATGGACAAAAGATTATATAACTGTTCAATATTACAATTATGGAATACCTCCTCCCAGCTGAAAGTAGAGAGATAGTAATTCATTAAGGAAAACTTAGTCCAAAACCAGTCAAGATGTGTACATGGTGTCAAAAAATTTACTTCAGGGGAAACCACAGAACACCTAAACCTGACACCAACATGATCACAACCAGGAAGAGGGTCCAAGCATGACAACTCAGAGATTTTATCATAAGAAGTGAACAACAGGTAAAGAAGGTTGTTAGAACAAATGAAAGTGGGAAAATTGACCCATTGAGTAAGACTGAGAGAGTTAAAAAGATCAAGAGCGGGAGAGGAGTGAGTGTGCAACAGGGACTAAGCCAGACCAGTTAATTTCAGACAGGTTGAAGTCACCCATTAGGATTAAATCTTTAACAGAAAAGAAAGATTCTAAAAATGAAAGCAACATAGCATTATCAAATAATGAATAACTAAGGTCTATATACGACCATGACAAACTTTAAAGCTTGGTAAAAAGACACAAGAGGTATTAAGGTAGTTACTAAATAACGGGCCAACTTTATAGGAATTATCTACATACAACCCAACTCTATGCTTAGACAGATTGGAAGGAAGTATATCCGGGAACAGTGACCACAGAAGAAGTAGCAGAAGTAAGCCATGTCTCAGTTACCCCAACAATCCCCAAACCAAAATTAACTAAAATTAGGTAAGTCTCAGAGTTCCGGCACTAGTTTGTTGCTGTTCTTTGAATTTTTTCTAAGGTGTTTATGTCTCCTCAATTTTGGGGGGACCAAACCTGTACTGCATATTCCATCAGAGGTCTGAATAGGGGTAGATATAGGGCCTTAAACATTTGTGTCCATGTATGTAAATGTGCTTTTTATCCTCCCCAACATCTGGTTGGCTCTTACAGCAACTTTAGAGACGCGACTTTCTGGCTTCAGATTTTTGGTAATAAGAATTCCCAAGTCCCTCTACTCCTCTGTACTGTCCAGGTGAACCCCTCCCATGGTGTAGGAATATTCTTAGTTTTGGCGACCCAAAACTTGGTTTTGTTGAAACTGAGCAGCCATTTGGAACTCCATTCCTCAAGTCTGTTTAGGTCTTCCTTTAGCATCATCGGCAAATAGCTTCCCTGCTGACTCCAAGTTGTCAAGGATGTCATTGATATAAATGATGAACAAAACAGGCCCCAAGACACTAACTACCCTAGAGAACACCACTCCAAACTTCCCTCCAGGATGAGAAATCACCCTTCACCACCACATGCTGCTTCTTATTGTTCAAGAAAGCCTCAATCCAAAGAAATACCTTCCCTCTAGTCCCCATTGCATTTGAGTTTAGTAAGGAGTCTCCTGTGTGGAACAGTATCAAAAGCCTTTTTGCAATCGAGGTAGATAATATCCACACAGTCCTGTTCATCATTAGCAGTCTCCAATTCTCTCATGTATTCCAGCAATTGGGTGAGACATGACCTTTTTTTACCTCTGAAACCAGGACTGGGCCAAAACTATTCAACAGCCTTCCTCTGTGGCTTAGAGACATGTCAGCCTGCAGTGTAGAAATCTTTAAGCAACACCTAAACAACTTCTTTCAGAAGATTGAAGACACACCACCTCCGCCTTCATACCATACCTGGCCCCACTACAATAAGCACCTCATCCCCATGTACCTGAGAGAGGGCAAAGGATACAGCGGCAGTTTCTGTAGCTGGGGTCCATCAACTAAAATAATCACAAGGTATCACAATGTAAGGTATGTTGTTGATTTGTGAGGAGGTTATTCTGCTTGAGGTGGTTAATTAGCTGTTTTCTAATTATTCTCTCTAGAAGTTTGCATGGCACTGATGTTAAACTGGCACTGTAGCGGACCGAAAATCTATACTCTAATCCCAATCGTTCCAACTTGCTTCCTACACTAATTCGGATGTGAGAAATTGAGAGAGAAATGAAACGGATTGTATGTACAGTCCTTTATTTACAAGAAAAATATGAGGTAAATATTTATAAGAGATCTCTTTACTTATTTACACAACAAAAAAAAAATGGCTTGATCAATTTGCAATTCCAATATCAAATAACAGGCCTATAACCGAACCAAGAGAAAAGAAGAAACAAAAAGAGATAAATAAAACCGGTATTAGTCCTATAATCGAGGTCTAACACTTTGGATCTAACAAAATGCAAAAAAAAAGGGTCTCAAATGGTACCCCGAGCTGGGGAGGGGGGGTAAGTCCTGCCGGCTGCCACTCGAGTGTTTACAAATTTCAGTGGCCTAACAAGGCTGGCACCTCTGAGATATCTTACAGAAAAAAAAGCTGGTGCCTCCGAGCTCGATATAATATATAGTGATCTTATCGCACCTTCGAGGCTACAAAAAACAGCTCTTCTGTCCCAACAGGATGCACAACTTCTGGTGTACCTCAACCAATACTGTCTCTGCCACTCTTTACAAATTTGAAAGATAATATTATCTATAATTTACTAGACTGGTCTTTCGAAAAAAATATTAACATTTAGTTTGTTAAAGCTTAATTTAGGAAAAAATAACTGCTCAACAACACACGCAACAGTCACAATCCTTTTATCTCTCACAGGCACTGCATATACAAACTTACTTTTATGATCAACCATAACAACCATTCCAACATTCCCAGCACTTTTACATGGTAAAGACACACAATCAATTACTATTAATTCAACAGTCATTCCGCATGAAATCAGGCAATGCCAAACTGGTGACCATCTTGGATTTTCTTCATTTTGGGGTATGTTGATAAATGTTATAAAAGAACTTCACATGCAAAATTATAGCTCTGTACCTCAAACAGTTCCGGAGATATGGCCCACATAATTTTGGAGACTTTTTAGAGACTAAGTTGATTTTTTTAAATCGCCAACTTTGAGGCCTCATAAAACATGCAGTTTGAAAGATATAGGTCTGAAAAGTTCAGGTACTACAGAATCAGGACCATATATTCCAGAAAAGTAATCAAAACGAGTCTATCTCTAACCATCAAAGAGTTATAAGCTAGCAAAAACTGAAATATTGAACAAATCCGTCACATCTGAACCAACTTCCAATTCAAAATATTCATACTTAGAAACAATACTAAAAGTTATAACTGATAGGATATGATGATATGTCTTTTATTGTATTTAAAACCCTTTCTGGCAGAGAAACATACATAGCAGCTGAGAAATAGGTGTTTCAAATATAGTTAATTTTCATGATTTTCAGAAAATAACCTTGACCTTTTTGACCCAATGGAAACATGAGGACACCCTTCAAATTTTTTGTGCTTGAAGGGAAAGGTCTATACACTAGCATATTAGGACAGACCATTTCACCATTGATTTAGCTAATTTACTTATCGTATTTACACACCTCACTGTACGGACTAATGGAAAGTATGATATTGTATGTGCCACAAAATATATCTATGTTATAACCATAAAATGAACAAAAACACTAACAGTATAACTATATCATCATGCAAGTAGTTCCTTTCTAAACAGATTGATCAATCAGATATCTATGATTTCTCACAGTATTGCAGGACTCTTTGCAGATCAACTATGCAGATTATATCTTGGAAAGGAATCCAGCAGATGTCATGTTTTTATGGCCATGAAAGTGACTGCTCTGTTGCACCCTTCTGCATGAAGTTGACAAGCAAGTCATGCTGTTCATCAAAGCGATCTTCTACAATCACAATATACCAGTCTTCATCATACATACAAGCTACATATTTTCCTACCTCAAAAGCACTATCAACTTGTGGCTTGATACCCTGCAAGCCTCCCATCTGAACTGTTTTAAAGATGGTGCCTACTGAAATTTGCCTAATCTCAAGTTTCATGTCCTCAACTGGCACAAAACTATGATGGAAACATGTACCTGGGACTGTAGACACATGACTATACCTTTCCTCTAACTTGAACTATTCACAAATATTGATGACATCTGTCACTGATACATAAAAGAATTTTATACCTTTCACATTGATGACACACCAATCATGCATTTCTAGAGGGGTTAGAATTTGTCCAAGGATAGTGGCCTGCAAACTAGCATGTGCAACTAGACATTTGACAGTGCCACCTATGCCATCACAGGGACTCTTACCATGACTAGTGGCAAAGAAATTCCACAGTGCAGGTATTCCAAAATCATCTTTGTGGCAGCAAAGATTCACAAGGTTTTTGTAATTCTTATACTGGGCAGCAGCACCATCGCTGAGTTGTTTTACCCCAACTCATTCTTAACCCACTGTTTATATGATATGTTATCATCAAGCTCTTGCTCATTAGCAGTGAACACAGACATCAAATGTTCTCTAATTTTCTGAACACCAGGACATTTTTCACAGATTCTCAACATACAGCGTCGCTTAGATATGTCACAAACAGCCATTGACAAAATATCTTTGTAATCAGTACCGTTGATGGTTGCAATGGGTAACCCATTGAGTAACAACTTGGCATTCTGGTGTTTCTCACACATACAGAGTTAGAGCTCTTAAAATTGGGGAACTTTGCCTTGAAAATTGTGTACAATTCTGCGATGTTTACCAAAATCAGTCTTTTCTTTTTGCAGACTTTTTCACCATTGATTCTGACAGAAACAGTCTTTCTTTCCTGGGCACATTCTGGAAAACTCATCATCTTGATAAAACAATTCAACAACAGTAATAATATCTTGTGACAGTGTCTTACTCCCTAGATAGGCGTCAGGTCATGCAAGGATTCCAGATTTCTTTTTTAGATCTTTAGCTTGGTTTATTGCATATTTTGAAACACCAAATTCATTGCACATTTTTTCAATAGTCCAGCTTTCTGGAACAAGTGTCAATATTTGAATTTTGTCCTGTTTGGATTTGCAATTTTTCAATTTCTCTTTCATCAAATAAATCAGCCTGTCAAGTCAGAACATTTTGTACAGGCTTCTTTGGTGGTATCCTGTGACTGTATTGATTCTTCGGTAATGTTGAGAACAGTGGCTACCTTTTGTGATACAACTTCTTGAACCTCCGATATTTTCCACTTACCATAATTTACCTTGTCTCTCATTCTTATTTTAGTCTTGATTGGGGAACATTCTAGTAGTAAAACGCGAGTTGAGGGATTCAAAGATCTCTTCAAATGAATGCTCACTGGCATCTTCAAGCGTTGTTTCTTCATATGTGGGGTAATCTGAAGGCGCTTTCATCTGAGTATCACAACGTGGACAGACCTTCTGCCCAGGTTTAAGGTTGTACATTTCAGCTCTTGGGCTTTTCACAACCTGCAATGATCCTGAAAAAGATGGGGACAGTAAATAGATAGAACTTCTACTACTCAACAACACAAGGCTTATCCCCTCGTCTCATTTTTTTTACATTGTACAGCCTTCGGGCTAGGGGTATTTCCGGCACAAGATAATTATAAATACTGTTCACAAAAACTGTAATGAGTTTTGTATTTAGTGTATAAATAAATCATATTATATCATATATCAAGACCCCTATAATATGAAATTAAACTTATTTCTAAAATGTAACTTTACATAAACTTAATTTTACATAAAGAACTATTGAATTTCCTGCACTAGATAAATGTAAATATTGTTCACAAAAACATACTTTGGCAACTTTTGTAACCCATTCTCACTCACCATATGCCCAAGGAATTCCAATTCTTTTGCAAACCATTCACACTTTGCTACTTTCACCTTCACACCAATACTCTCTAACATTCTCAACACATCATTCACCAATCTCATATGTTCCTCAAAACCCTCAGATATAATCAAAATATCATTTATAAACACAATCACATTCTTACTTGCAAACTTACTCAACACAACATTCATCGCCCGCTGGAAGGCTCCGGGATCATTAGCCAACCCAAAGCTGATGTTCCGTAACTGATAATGCCAGCTCTCCTCAGCAATGGGCATCTGGTAATATCCCCGTACCAAATCCAGCTTTGTAAACCACTTCATCCCATGTATACTATACACACACTCAGATACCACACACATCGGAAACCTTTCTCTCACCTTTCGATAATCCACAGACAGGTGCAATCTTCCATCCGGCTTACATACAGGCACACTCAGACTATTCCATGCTTTTTCATTTTTTTAAGAGCTTATCTAGTGACTACTCACTTTAGCACAAGTTGATAAACTCACAACAGTCTAGCACTAGGCTACTTTAAAATAAGAATGAATACTTACAAAGAAAACAACAAAAAACTAGTTAAATAAAATGGAGAAGGCCGGCCTCCACCCAAAAATCTATAAATCCATCAGTCAATGTGCATGCACTCATCCTGAGTACAAGGGACAGGCGGTAGCGGCCCCGCCCATCCTGGTACCAGGACAGGTAACATGCATAAAGATCACCCAGACTGGGGGACAGCACAGTCATCACAATAGGGTGCAAGTCAGCGCTCCATTAAATGGCGATGCGTCAGACGAGTGTGCCCGATTTGGAGATGACAGAAAGCAACCTGAAGCCATCGCAGCATTGGGAGATAGGTCCATGGGAACAGTCGCGGCACAATGGCATGCAACTTTAAGTTCCCCTGGACAGTCTTCCATCTTCTTTGCCAAGTAGTCCGAAGAACCAAGCACAAGATAATCTCGACATCCACCTGGCTCACAATAACTGTGGCATCACGGATATTGCACACTAGAGGGTGCAGAGATTCCAATGCCCCGAGAGAACTCAGGGTGTTCTGTGAGTCACTATAAATCATTATCCAGTCTCCGAACTGGGCATATCACGTAATCTCCCGTACCGAGTGGTGTTGTGGTGGAGCAAATGTGAGTGTGTGTAAAAGAGCCATTCTCCCACCCCTTTTCTCAGTACCCTCTCCCTCCCTCTGTAAGAATGTGTGTGAATGGGAATGGGTTTGTTTTGTTTTTATTTATTTTATGTATAAAATGATTACCATGTTTTTCTTTCTTTCCAGGCGCCATATTCTGGAAAGATAGTAGCTAGTTTTGATATATCACTATAATTAAAACAAAATAGTACTTTGTTTAAAATAATCTTTTATCAAAAGATTATATTTTGAGGCTTGTTTGAATATACATTTAGAGGTAAGCTAGTCGATAAATTTACTCGGGTAATGCCCACTTATTAGTTTCCCTTCCATGTATAAGTAAATGGGTCATAAACGGAGGATATATCTCTTCTACAGAGAGTGGAACCTTGGACAGACGGCAAGAAGGGGTTCTCTAGACGAGTGCTCCGCCCAGCCCTGAGACGGAGGGCTTTCATACCTCGCTAGACACCTGGACCACCATACCCGCATTGGTTGACAATCCTGCCTCCTTTTATGTTAGCCTACTACCACCCACCTCCAGCACACAAGTGATAGCGCGTGCCCCTTTTCGTTTGGTTGTTGCTGTGTTTTTTTATGTTTTGTGTAGATATATAAGTAAATTTGTTGTATTCGCCTGTTAGAAAATTCTCTTTTGGTATCCTATTTGGATTGGGGAATTTGGCCTCATTTTGAAGTGTGCACACTTCCCTTGTAAATATAAATTGCTGTAAATATAACTGTATTCTTTTGTAAGTAAAGGGACTGTATATACAATCCGTTTCATTCTCCCTCGATTTCTCACGTCTGGACAGTGTAGGAAGCGGGTTGGATCGATTGGGATTAGAGATATATTTTCAGCCTGCTACATTTGGCGCCCGAATAGGGACATGAGACTTCAAAACCGGGAGCGTGACGGGATTGGATTGCAGTCCATACCCAATTAGCGTGACAAGTAGTTTGATTGATTTTTCCCTCCTCCTATCTTTTTACTAACTTGGGAACAATGGCTGTAGCAGAAACATTAAATGAAGAAGTAGTGCAATTGAGACTGGAGTTGAGAAAGAAAGAAGAGGAGTGTGAAATGTTGCGGGGAATGATGGAGGGAATGGAGAATAAAATAAAAGGGATGCATGAAAAGACAGATAGGATGAAGAAGGAAATGGGAGACTGACAGGATCAGACGGACCGACGGATGCAGGACCTGTATAACATGATGACAGGGGCTGGATCAGCCCCAGGACCTACAACCCTGACCCTTGCTCCGACTGAAGGGGATAAGACTAATGGGATCAATGGGACTGTGTGCGAGTCTAGAGAGGATAGGGTGATTATGAGTGATAGGAAGGATGGAGAATGGAAGAGAGTTGAATGCAAGAGAACATAACATAACATAACATAATTACACAGATGACAAAAGCCACAAGGGCCTATCAAAGGTCATCCACCTCCGTCAAAAACCACCCACAAAAAGCACCATCACCAGGGGAAGACAAAATCAAAGTCCCCCACAATATAATATAACAGATGACAAAAGCCACAAGGGCTCATCATAGCTCATCCGAGTCAAACGGCATCTTTTTTAAGGCACCCAAACTCCCAGGAAAACTACATCCTGAGGATTGCATCAGAAACAAGGGTATCACCAATCAAGGCTTGTCAAGAACTAAATCATGCAGCTATAGATATATACAAACAATATTAATATATACAAAACTTAGGAACATCACAACCTTCCCTTCACATAAACTCATCCAACCTACTCTTAAATACATTTAGATTTGGACTACCTACTACCCTCTGCAGCAATTTGTTCCAGAAGTCTACCACTCTATTGGTGAAAAAATATTTTCTTAAATCCAACCTACACCCTTGCTTTTTAATTTTCAGGTGGTGACCTCTAGTCCGATTTCCATCACCTAACTCAAAAAACTTGCTAACATCCAATTTATCTATCCCGGAAAATTTTTTAAAGAGCTCAATCATATCCCCTCTCACACACCTCCTTTCGAACGAGAACATATTTAATACCCTCAGTCTATCTATATATTCAAGGTGCCTCAGGGAAGGAATAATCTTTGTTGCCCTCCGTTGCACTGACTCGAGAAGGTTAATATCATGTCTAAAATGTGGGGACCATGCCTGTATACCGTACTCTAGATGTGGCCTAACATAAGATTTATAGAGTTTAAGAATAACCTCCTTACTTTTGTAACTGACATTTGTCTTAATAAAACCCAGCACTCTATTTGCCCTATTTCTCGCTTCAATACACTGCTTAGAAAACCTTAATGACTTATCTATTACTACTCCTAGATCTTTCTCATCCTCTACTGAGCTCAGCCAATGCCCATCCATTTCATAGTTAAATTTTCTATTATCTTTTCCCATATTAATAACTTTGCACTTATCTAGGTTGAAAGTCATTTGCCACTTATGTGCCCAGGATAACAATTTATTTAAATCCCCCTGCACTTTAAAATTATCATCAATATCTTTAACTACAGCTGCTAATTTGGTATCATCCGCAAAAATTGACACTTTATTATTAACTGCCTCCCCAAGATCGTTTATATAGATGACAAATAATAATGGACCGACAACTGATCCCTGAGGAACCCCACTGATAACATCCCTCCACTCTGACTTTACACCATTTAGCACTACCCTTTGCTTCCTGTCTTTCAGCCACTCAGCTATCCAATTTGAAACCCCCACATATCCCAATCATTTTTAATTTATGAACTAGTCTCTTATGTGGTACCTTATCAAATGCTTTACTAAAATCTAAGTAAATTATATCTACATTCTCTCCCTTATCTACTTGATCTGTTACAAACTCCAGAAAGTCTAGTAAGTTAGTCAAACATGATCTACCTGATCTAAACCCATGCTGAGCATCGCTGATTAACCCCTCCCTCTCTAGATGTTGGCAAATGCCTTTTTTAACTATTTTCTCAAGAATTTTACAGACTACAGGAGTTAGGCTAACCGGTCTAAACTTATTTGGATCCTCTTTACTACCCTTCTTGAAAATGGGGACTACATTCGCTCTCTTCCAATCATCGGGTATTTCTCCATATTCCAGTGACCTAGTATATAACTTCTCCAGAGCAATTGAGATACTTTCTACCCCTTCTTTAAGTATCCTAGAATGAATATTATCAGGGCCAGAGGCCTTGGTAGTATCTAACTCACCTATTAGTCCTTTTATCATCCTCCAATCCACACTAATGTTAGTAAACACCTCTTTCCCTGACCCATGAGTACTATACATAAGACTATTTAGTTTCTCCTTTGTAAATACTGATGCAAAATGACCATTTAGTACCTCAACTATTTCCTCATCAGTTTCTCTCACAACCCCTTCATATTTGATAGGTCCTATTTTAACTCTGCCAGACTTGTTATTAATTTTATAGTAACTAAAGAACTTTCTAGGATCTTTGTTACTATCCTGAGCTAATTTAATTTCTGACACCCTTTTGTTCTTCTTTATAATCTTATTTAACTCATTCCTAGCCATTCTATAATCACTTAAATTTTGAATATTATTTTCTACCTGTAATTTTTTGTATGCCCTTTTCTTCTCTGAAATTTTTCTAGCTATCTCCTGATTCCACCATAATGGTTTCCTACTTTTGTTCCTAATGGCCTTCATTGGAATACATTGTTCTTGGACTACATTTATTATATGCTTGAAAGTATCCCACATCCCATAAGCATTTTTACCTCTGAATTCTACATCCCAGTCTACCAAATTTAGCAAGCTTCGAAGTTTTACATAATCTCCCTTATGAAAATTTGGAACTTTTTCAGCATTCTCGGTTATTTTACCCTTCTCAATTCACAAGTTAAAACGAACTATCTGATGGTCACTATTTCCCAATGCTTCCCCAACAGTCAATTCTTGAACTAAATGATCACTGTTAGAAAGTACTAAATCTAATATATTGTCCCCCCTCATTGGCTCATTAACAAATTGATTCAAAAAATTATCCTCAAAGCATTCTATGAACCTGCCACTTGTTCTATCCCTACCTATCATATTTTCCCAGTCCACAGAGTTTAAGTTGAAGTCCCCAATAATAACTGCATCTGTTTCACATCCCTTACTTATTTCCCTTATCATTAGTTCATCCATATCATCAGTCTGCCTAGGTGGCCTGTAAAAAGCTCCCAAATGCACCATTCTATTTTTACTGAACCTAATATCTATCCAAAGTGACTCAACTCCATCCTGCTTTATTGAAGTATTTAAACTTGAAACAATGTTGTTTTTTATATAGATAATTATGCCTCCACCAATCCTACCTGTCCTTTGACTAATGTACATATTATAGCCCTGTAAATCAAATTCACTTATAGTGTCACTAAATTCTATTTCATTAACCCATGATTCAGTAACGCATAATATATCTATATCCTCATTGCTAATATAACTAAATAGCTCATCCTTCTTGTTTCTAAGACTACGAGCATTTGTATAGAAACAATTTAACCCCCCTATCCCTGAAGCACCTCTTGAAACTTGAATGACCTCACCTCTATCGCCTTGGAACCTATTTCTGTTATCTGCCAAGTCCATTCTACTTTCAGTACTATAATGTCCTCTCATAATTCCTTGACCACTATTAGTATCTAGTTTCCTGCCCGCAAAGACCTAATAACACGATCATACTCCTCCCACAACACATCTACCCCCCTCCTAATCAAATGCAGTCCATCCATCGCATACATTTCTTTCATTCCAACAAACCTATCCCACACATCCACAAACATGACACCTTCCATCTCACACATCCTCCTCACATAATCATTCAGCCCAATTGCACGAGACATCCATTCTACCCCAACATCCATTCTTGGAAGCACACCTGTCACAACACCTTTCATTCTACTTTCTTTCACCTTATCAATCAACCTCTTGTACCTCTCACGTAACTCACATGCACCCACTTTCTTCACATCATTCACTCCTACATGTGTAATCACAACCGCATCCCTTGCACAGCCAGACACCAGCTCCTCATACCTATCAGACAGATCTCTCACTCCAGCACCCGGCAAACACACCCTCAAACCATTCAATCTACTTGCATTCAACTTCCTATCTAAATATCTAACTCGCGAAGAAGAAGGGAGAGTGGTGCAAAGGGGAAGGATAGGAAGGTAAGAGGCAAGAGTGTGGACTCATTGTACTCGGATGAAGGAGAGAGTGATGGTATGATTGATATGAGTGAGAGTGAAGGCAGCTCAAGTGAGAGTGAAGTGAATGTGGGAAAGGGTATTTTGATAAAGGAAGTGCCAAAGATAGATAGATTTAGGTTACATGGTGGGAAAAGTGTGGAAGAATTCTTCGGGGAATTTGAGCGATATTGTAAGCTCAAGTACCCGGAGAATAAGGGATACTGGATGAATGTTTTGGGGAAATGTTTGGAGGGAAAAGTATTGGAGTTTTTCCATGTGATTACAAGTGTGGGGGAACCAAGGTACGATGTGGTGAAGGAGAGATTGATTGGGCAGGTGAAACGAATGAAAGAGAGTGTGAAGTATAAAAGGGTGAATGAATTTGAGAAAGCTTGAATGGGGAAAAGTGAAAGTGTGAACATGTATGCACATAGGCTTGAGAGTATGGCAAGAAAGAGGTATGGAGATGATGATGTGAATGAATGTAAACCACCGATGAGGAAGTTTTTGGACACGACCCCGCGAAAGGTGAGTGAATGGCTGAGTGGAAAGAGAAAGGAGAGAATGAGACTGACAGGTGAACGGTTGATGTGGGAGGATGTGTTGGAGCTTTTGGAAGATGGACGATTTGATGAAGAAAGCGATCTAGAAGAGGATGGATGGTACAGTGTGAATGTTGGGGGTAAGAAGCCCAGGAGCTTTCATCCACCCCAGCAGTTTGTCAGCGACAGGGATGCCCTGAAGGCTGCACCAGCTGGAGTGATGTCGAACTTCCTGGGCCGGCAGAATGAATGGGTAAATGGAGGGTGGTCGAACGGAAGGGGGCAGATGAATTTCAAGCGTGGGAATGGATATATGAGAGAGAAACCGAGGTATGTCCCAGCAAACGAGAGACCGAATGGTGGGAGAAAGATTGTGGAATGTCGTCGGTGTGGAAGGAAGGGTCATATGTTGGCAGAATGTAGGTGGACATCTGGTGCATGTTTTGGGTGTGGTAAGAAAGGGCATATGATAAAGGATTGCCAGGAAAGTGTGAAAGAGTGCTTTGAGTGTAACGAAATAGGCCATTTGAAGAAAGATTGTCCGAGGTTGAATGGTGGGGCAACTGCTGGGGAAAGTATGAAATATGCATGTGGTAATTGTGGAAAGGCTGGTCATTATGCAAGGATGTGTCATGACCGGAGGAATGTATGTAGCTATTGTGCAATGGAAGGACATTCAAGTGAAAAGTGTTGGATTAGACTGAGAGTGCAAGGTGTGAATGGAAAGTCTGAAGCGGGAAACTGAATGGTAAGAGGGTACCTGCTGAAGTATCCTCTGGGTGCATGAGTGTGAGTAATGTGTTGGTAAGTCTGTCTAGTGTGAAAGTGCTGTCTGGTAGGAAGTATGAGTGTCTGAGTGTTAAGGTGGAATTGAATGGAATTGAGTGTTTGGCTTTAATAGATTCTGGATGCAAGGCGAGCTTTGTGTATAAAGATGTGTATGACAAGGTTAGCGAGAAAGCGCTCCTGTCTGAGTGCAAGGGTAGTTTGGTAGGTATTGGTAATAGGAGAGTGCCTGTGATTGGAATGATAAGGTCAGCTGTTTGAATGCATGGTATGATGATGAATGAATGTGAATTTTCTGTGATTGATAAGGTGAGTAGTGAGTATGGTGTAATTTTGGGTTATGATTTTATGAAAATGAATCGTATGGTTGTGCATCCTGCGAGTGATCAGATTGAGAGAAAGATTGGTAAAAATGGGGTGTATAAGTTGTATGTAGGCAAAGATGGTAGCGTTTTGAGGAGTGTGTTTACTGGTATTGAGGTGACTGCTATGGAGAATATAAGGCTTGTGAAGGGTGAAAGGGTGTCTGTTAGAGTGAGTTGGAGTAAGGATGTTAGTTTGAATGTGGGTGAGAACACTGTGATATTGGATGGAAAGGATGCATATTATAAGGTAAGGCGTGTTGCTTGTGTGTTTGATGGCTTGATGAGAATGAATGATCCTTTTGTATGTGTGCAGGTGGACCCCAGTGTGAAAGGGCAGGTGAGGGGAATCCAAGTCGGAGATGTACTGGGCCACCTCTCCACTGTCAATAAGGTAGGTATGGATGATAGTACGGATGTCAGGGTGAATGTTGCAGGTGAAGAGACGTGTGAATGGACGTATAATGATGTGAAGAGCATGGTGGAATTGGATGGATGTTTAACTGAGTATGAAAGGGAGGATGTGTATCGAATGATATTTGAACGAAAGGGAGCCCTCAGTAAGGGTGATCTAGATTTCGGGGTTGCAAAGCTCCCGGAATTCAAGATTGTCCTGAAGGAGGACTCCCCAATCTATCAGCGGCCAAGGCATTTCCCACGTCCAGTTGCTGATGAGATTGAGGAGCAGTGCTTGGAATTGGAGCAATTGGGGGTGATTGAAGAGAGCGAGAGTGCATGGAATAGTCCAATTGTACCTGTACGTAAGCCGGATGGAAGATTGCGTCTGTGTGTGGATTATCGAAAGGTGAATGAAAGGACTGTGAAAGAAAGGTTTCCGATGTGTGTGGTATCTGAGTGTGTGTATAGTATGCATGGGATGGAGTGGTTTACGAAGCTGGATCTGGTACGGGGGTATTACCAGATACCCATTGCTGAGGAGAGCCGGCCAGTAACTGCCTTCTCTTCCTCAAAGAGGCATTACCAGTTCCGGAACCTCAGCTTTGGGTTGGCTAATGCTCCCGGAGCCTTCCAGCGGGCAATGAATGTTGTGTTGAGTAAGTTTGCGAGTAAGAATGTGATTGCGTTTATAGATGATATTTTGATTATGACAGACTTTTGAGGAGCATATGAGATTGGTGAATGATGTTTTGAGAACGTTGGAGAGTGTTCGTGTGAAGGTGAACGTGGCGAAGTGTGAATGGTTTGGGAAAGAAGTGGAATTCCTTGGGCATATGGTGAGTGAGAATGGGTTGCGAAAATCACCAAAGTATGTTGAGAAGGTGTGAATGTTTCCTAAACCGGTGACTGTGAAGCAACTGAAGTCGTTTTGGGGTTTGATTGAGTTCCAGCGAAAGTTTATACGTGATTGTTCTGGTGTGAGTAAGCCTCTGACTGAGTGGATGGGCAAGAAAGGTAGTACGGTTGTCAAGTGGAATGATAAGATGAATGAGGCATATTAGAGACTGAAAGAGGCAGAGGCTGAAGATGTTGAATTGGCTTACCCAGATTATAGTGTAAATGCTAAAATGCTTGAATTGTATACAGATGCGAGTGGGTATTGTATGGGAGGTTTTCTGATGCAAGAGCAGCGTTTGAATGGAGAGAATGTCAGGTGAATAATTGGGTATGTATCCAAGGCTATGAATGTTGCAGAACGAAAGTATTCGACTGTGGAAAGAGAGCTGGCTGCGATAAGATATTGTTTGAAAGTGTTGCGTCCGTTTTTGTATGGTGTGAGGTTTGTGATAAAAACAGATCATCAACCTCTTGTGTATCTGCAGCGTATGAAGTGGGCTGATAGTAGGATTGCAAGGACTTTGGAAGATTTGAGTGACTTTGACTATGTAATTGAGTATGTGCCTGGTGAACGGAATGGAGTGGCTGATTTGATGTCAAGGTATCCTGGTACGAATGATGAAAATGTGTGTGGAGTGAGTGATCCTGAGTATTTGCCGAAAGGGATTATGAATGGAAAAAAGAGTAAGGGTGGTGGTGATTCCTTGTTTGAGAGTGTATGGAATGGTTGCAAGATTTAAAGAGTGATGGAGTAGACGTGAGAGTGCCCGATAGTGTGGATGATTTAAGGAAGGAGGTAATGAATGAAGTGTGTAGGAAGCCTGAAAGCATTGGTATGGCAAAGGTGCGGAACTTCATGAAAGAATTGAGAGCGATATGTATGCAAGGGGTCCCGCCATTTCAGGAAGTGTTGATTGTAGTGAGTCGTTTGTATGGAGTGATTGTTTATGTGCACTTTGGTGGTGAGAGGCCGATTGTGTACAAGGATGAGAAGATGAAGGGTTTGAATCCTAATGTGGTACATCTGCAATGTTTGAGCGGTGTGCACTACAATTGGGTGATTGAAAAGTGTTCATATATAAGAGAGAAGAATGATTGTCTGGATGAAGATGAGCGTGTGGTGAGTGATGATATGGGAGTTAATGACAGTGTGGATATCAGTGCTGATGTTGGTGTGCTTGTTCCTTCGGTGTATTGCGAACATGGTGGACCTGATATGATGGAAGCGAGAGTGAAAGTTGGTGAAAGGTTGTTCTGTGGTTTGATTGATACTGGTGCGCAAGTGTCGTTAGTGAATGAGAGGATTCTTAGTAAGTATGATGAGTTTAGATGTTGCGAGCATAAACCTGTGAAGTTACGAATAGGTGGATTAGGGAATGGCATGATAGTGGCATGGGAACAGGTTGGTCTGAAAGTAAGTTTGGATAATGGTGTGAATGTGAAGCATGACTTAGTGATTCTGAAGGATGAGCAAATGCCGTGTTGTTTCTTGCTTGGTGTAGACTTTATGAGATTGAATGATTTGTCTTTGGATGCTGATAAGGATTGTCTTATGAAAGGTGAATGTGAGGTGATCAGGTTGAATGAGTGTGCAAAGAATGTTGTCAAGTTTTGCGGTATGATTGAGTTGGTCATGGATGATGAGAATGAGATTTTAAGTGATGAGGATATTCTAGAGATGCAAGAGATATGTCCTTTTGTTAGTGAGTTGAAGAGGTGTGTAATGACGCGTGTTGATTTGAATGAATGGCCAGAGTGTTTAAGTGATTTTAAAAGGTATGCTATGGATTTTGTTGTTTGTATGGATGTTGTATATTTTGTGAGGCATGTGAAGGGTAGTGATGATATGTATGTACCTGTGATGTCCTTAGTTGGTATGATTGGTCTGGTGAAGGTTGTGCATGATAATTATGGGCATATGGGTAAGTTTAAGCTGTGGGAGTGTATGAAGGAGCGTGTGTTCCATCCGTGTCTGAGAACTGTTGTGAATGATGTTGCAACTACGTGTGAAAGGTGTCAGAAGTGAAAGGTGCAAGGTGTGCAAGTGAAACCACCGATGTTGAAAGTTGATGCGAAAGAACCGTTTGAATTGGTAGTGATTGATTGTGTGTCTTTGCCACGTACGAGTGCTGGGAATGTTGGTATGGTTGTGATGGTTGATCATAAAAGTAAGTTTGTGTATGCAGTGCCTGTGAGAGATAAAAGGAGTGTGACTGTTGCGCGTGTGGTTGAGCAGTTGTTTTTTCCTATGTGTGTATGGAAGCCTAGAAGATGTCTGAGTGATAATGGGCCTGAATTTGTAGGGGAAGTGTTTGAGCAAATGTTGAGAGAGAATGGTGTGGAGCATGTGAGAACAACTCGGTATGTACTGTCTTCAAATGGATTGGCTGAACAGACTATAAGAACCTTGTGTGAGATGTTGAGAATGATGAGTATGACAGTGAATGACTGGGATGTGTGTCTGGGGAGAGTGTTGTGGGCGTATAATTCAACTGTGCATAGTGCAACTGGAATGTCCCCATGTCAGTTTGTGATGAATTTTGAAAGGCGAGTGAAAGATAGGTTTCGTTTGAGTGAAAGTGAGCAGAGTGTATGGCGTGAGGCGCATGAAAGGTTCCGTTCATTTGAATTAGGTGCAAAAGTATTGAAGGTGAAAGAAGTGAAGGGTAGGTTAAATGTGTCAAAGGTGAGTGAGAAGTTTGATGGACCTTATAGAGTTGTGAGGGTTTGGGAAAATGGGGTGACGTATGTTTTGGAGAGTTTGAATGACGGTATGACTGAGAGAGTGCGGGCTCATCAGAGTCAGTTAAGGAGATGGAGAGAACCTCCTGACTACCTGGTGAGCCATCCGGTGTATGGACTGTGTAGAGAGAGAGGTAAAGTGCATGATGATGAGATTGAATGTGATAGTATGGATCTGTCTGGGAAAGAGCTAGTCTTAGTCTCGAGGAGTAGAAAGCGTACAAAGAAGAGTGAAAGGAAGAATGCAAGTACGAATGAAAGTAAGTCTGAGCAGAGTGTTTCTGGTATGGGGGATCTGGAAAGGGAGATTGAGTTTTTGCGTAAACAGGTGAGTGATTTGGCTGGTATAAGTAGACGAGTGAGTGAGCTGCCTGTGCCTGATTTTTCTGGTTTTGGGAACAGTATGAATGATAGTGTGTTTGGGCAGAATGAACCTAGTGTGGCTGATTTTTCGGGTTTTATGAATGGTAATAGTAGGGGTGAGTTTGATGTAGTGAATGATGAAGTGGCTGATTTTTCAGGTTTCTGGTGGGAACCAGTCAAAGAGGTTTCTGGTATGCCTGTTTCGAATACAGGGGATGTGAGTGACCTGTCTGTTTCGCAAGAATGTACTTTGAGTTGGATGAGAGGTGTGAGTGAGGAGCTGATGAATAGGGGTATGATGAGTGAAGGTTCTGAATGGAAGAGTATGAAAGAATTCTGTCGTGAGATGGGAGAACTGGTAATGAGGGCTAAAAGTATGGTGGACGATATGATAAATAGTGATGATGAGACGACTGACAGGATGACTGACGAACAAACCCGACCAATTTGCTACGCGTAGCCAGGGACCAGTAGAAGAGTGTGAATGGATGCAGAAGGGTGCGATTGAGCACAAGTGGTACCGTGAAGAGTGATTGAAAGGGTTTTGTGAGTGGCTGGTCGAATGGCTTAAGGAAGGAGGGGTGTGGTGGAGCGAATGTGAGTGTGTGTAAAAGGGCCATTCTCCCACCCCTTTTCTCAGTACCCTCTCCCTCCCTCTGTAAGAATGTGTGTGAATGGGAATGGGTTTGTTTTGTTTTTGTTTATTTTATGTATAAAATGATTACCATGTTTTTCTTTCTTTCCAGGCGCCATATTCTGGAAAGATAGTAGCTAGTTTTGATATATCACTATAATTAAAACAAAATAGTACTTTGTTTAAAATAATCTTTTATCAAAAGATTATATTTTGAGGCTTGTTTGAATATACATTTAGAGGTAAGCTAGTCGATAAATTTACTCGGGTAATGCCCACTTATTAGTTTCCCTTCCATGTATAAGTAAATGGGTCATAAACGGAGGATATATCTCTTCTACAGAGTGGAACCTTGGACAGACGGCAAGAAGGGGTTCTCTAGACAAGTGCTCCGCCCAGCCCTGAGACGGAGTGCTTTCATACCTTGCTAGACACCTGGACCACCATACCCGCATTGGTTGACAATCCTGCCTCCTTTTATGTTAGCCTAGTACCACCCACCTCCAGCACACAAGTGATAGCGTGTGCCCCTTTTTGTTTGGTTGTTGCTGTGTTTTTTTATGTTTTGTGTAGATATATAAGTAAATTTGTTGTATTCGCCTGTTAGAAAATTCTCTTTTGGTATCCTATTTGGATTGGGGAATTTGGCCTCATTTTGAAGTGTGCACACTTCCCTTGTAAATATAACTGTATTCTTTTGTAAGTAAAGGGACTGTATATACAATCCGTTTCATTCTCCCTCGATTTCTCATGTCCGGACAGTGTAGGAAGCGGGTTGGATCGATTGGGATTAGAGATATATTTTCGGCCCGTTACAGTGTATTGACACCAACTCAGCCGTGAAGACAGAGACAACGCCCAGTAGAGCCCCAGTGACTTCAAACAGAGGAGATACGGCATGGAAACCGACCCCCTCTTGGGACTTGGAGCCATTCGTATACACTGGCATGGTTCCAGCATGACACGAAGTGCACTCCAAAAATCAGAAACACAATACTCTCGGTGCTGTACAAGTTTTGGGAGGAGAGGCATGGCGATAAATATCAAAGGTGGTACTCTCCAGGGTGGCGTCCTGTGCAGAACTAGAGGCTTCAAAAGGGTGCAGAAACAACCATGAGAGACGATCCTGAGCCTGAATGGCCAGGATTTCCTTCTCAAGGAGATATGCGCCACATTGCTTCAAAGAGCAGAGTGTGGCTCTCCGCAATTGACACACTTGGCCACACACGATTTGGACTTATCGTGTGTGGCCTGGGAGCAATTTACACAGACTTCAGGTGCCCCCAATTTTGCACATCTACATGAGAGATTTGTATGGCCAAAGCGGTGAAAGTAATAGCACCTCTGCTGCAGTGGCACAAATGCCTTCACATAGTAGCGGTACCAACTGGCATGCACCGACTCAGGGAGCTTATCAACCTTGACTGCCCCATAGTCGGCAAGTTCTAAGGTGATCTCCTCTATGTAGTCAAGGAGTTCCCTCGCATAAACTATTCCTTTCACAAAGTTAATGGTAGAGTGCAGCATAACACTCAACGGGGTGCCATCAAGTGTCCGAAGAGCATTTATCTTGGCTGCCTCGGAGGGATCTGCCGTATTTGACAGAAAGCTCCCATCCCCGAAACGGGTCACCTTTGGCTCTCTATGAATTATGCCAGCTAAAGCTCTCCTCTGATTGATCATGTTGCCCATGGCCAACATGCTGCCATCAGTGGAGCGAATAATTAAGAAGTGTTTGAAGCCAGTGGGCTCGAAAATGCCGGGTAACCTCTGAATGAGGGGGCCCGACATAATTGAGACTCCGCTCTGCGTACTTTTGGTCTTATTGTGGGATTCCCCACCCAGGCAAGCATGGGGGCTGGATGGGCCGATCATGGCTTGGTAATGGCCTTGTCTGTCCCAGCGGCCCCCATGGAAGGAGAAAAGTCTGGAGTCTTTTTTGATTACATCTTTTCTTTTGGGGAGAGGAGGGCAAGGAAAGGACCCGCTTCTCCCCTCCCCCAGCAGGAGCCACCAGGCAAGTTGGGCCGGCTTCTGCAAGGTCCTTCGCACTGGCTGGAGGAGGAGATCCCTCCCCTCCTTGTGCTGTCTTAGCAGCCCGCCCCCTAAGCCCTTTGGGTTTAGAGCCAGGAAACTCCTTTGAGAGCTAGATATAGCTCTCGCGCCGGTGGCACCCCTGGTTCTGTCCAGGACGCCACCCTGGAGGGTACCAAATTTGGCTATTTGTCGCCACGCCTCTGCTCCCAAAGCTTGTACCGCGCCGGGAGTATTGCGTTCGACCTTTTTGGAGCACACCTCGTGTCACGCTGAAACCGTGCCAGTGTATACGGATGGCTCCAAGTCCCAAGAAGGAAACGGCTTCCACGCGGTATCCCCTCTGTTTGAAGTCAGCGGGGCTCTGCCAGGAGCTGCGTCTGTCTTCACAGCCGAGCTGGTGGCAATACACCGCTCGGTACGGGAGGTTACGCGACGTGCCCGGTTCTGAGACCAGATTGTGATCTCTAGTGACTCATAAAGCGCCCTGAGTGCTCTTGGGGCATTGGAATCTACGCATCCCCTGGTTTGCGATATCCGTGACGCCACGGTTTTGGCGAGCCGGGCAGATATCAAGATTATCTTCTGCTGGGTTCCTGTAGGAATTGTGGGGAATGAGCGCGCCGATGAGGGAGCCAAAGAGTCCGCGAGGACTCTGCGACCGGACCAGCGTTTCGCTCTTCCTCACACCGACTACATGGCAGGAATACGGGCAGCTCTTTGGACTGCTTGGCAAAGAAGATGGGAGGCGGTCAAAGGGAACTTAAAGTTGCATGCCATTGCGCCGCAACTGTTTGCATGGATCTAACCCCCAATGCCGCAGCAGTTTCAGGTTGCTTTCTGTCGTCTCCGAATCGGACACACTTGTGTGACGCATCGCTATTTGATGGAGCGCTTGCCTGCGCCCTATTGCGTTCACTGCGTCATCCCCCAGACTGTTTGGCACATTCTTGTTGAATGTCCCAGTCTGGGTGATCTTCCCGCACGATACCTGTCCCAGTACCGGGATGGGTGGGGTCGCTACCGCCTGTCCCTGGTACTCGGGACAGATTCGTGTACATTGACTTGTGGACTTGTTGACTTTTGGGGGGAGGCCGGGCTTCTCCCCTTTATTTAAGGTTCTTTTCTGTTTTTTTGTTTGTTATTGTTTCGTTTGTAGGTTGCACTCTCCTGCACCGGGGTGAGTGGGACCTCCCCCCGCTGCCGGAGATTGCTTCCTAATTGTTAAGTTTTTCACATTTTTATCATTGTTATGTTTTCATATTTTCATTTTAAAGTAGCCTAGTTCTAGGCTGTCGTGTTTTTCGGCGACTTATGCCCAAGTGGGCAGTTGCCAGATGTGCTCTATAATTTATTTTTTTTTAACGACCCCTCTGGTGAGGGCCCGGCATAAGAACAGACTCAGGCTTGGTGTTTGATACCGAGCCCAAATCTGCCCCCGTGGAAGGTGTAACCTTCTGAGGCTGGGCTGCATCAGGAAGCATCTCTATTTCGGTGGGGGCCTCTATTTGGCCATCTCCCCTCATGACATCACAGGTCCTTTCTTCCCTCTCCCCCCTAATGAGGTTTGCCCTACCGAGCCGCTTCAATGGGGAATGGCCGGTTATGGGCTGCCTAATGGCTTTCCTGGCAGTCATCTGTGAAAGCAAAGGCAAGACTGCCAGATTTGAGCTTGAGTCACATGGTGACTCCAAGGAAGGTGGTGAGGGGAAGCCCCCTGCACCCATAGGCACTGGAGAGGAGTAATCCTCCTCTCCGATTAAAGAGTTATGGAGGATCTCCTGGAAAACCACAGGGGCGGACCTCCATTTTTTCTGTGGAACTGCCTGAGGGTGGCTCCGTTGTTCTTAAATGGAAAATGGTGAGAGATTTTGGTTTTTCTAAGTTTTCCTCCATGGGCATGGAGACCTTTTTTTTAACAGGATGCAAATGCTAATCACCCCCTGCAGTGGCCTGCTCTGCGAAAGATGAGTTCAGGCCTGGCAGAGCCAGGTGCTGCCATTTGAGACCAACCCTCCCCCCTGGTGGCCTAGCAGTCCCTCAGCATGACGGCTCCACCTTGGATGCGGCATAAAATTGATAGAGTGTAAAAGAGAGAAGGTAAAGTGATGTCAGGAAGGTATGGGTGGGGATGATGCAGGTTGTTAAAAACCCACCATCCCAAACTGGAGCTCAGGGGTTAGGGAACATTGTCCCTTCGCCCCCAGCCCCGATCAGGAATAGTTGGTTGAGAAGAAGGTCAGTATCTGGCATTGAGGTCACCCCCAAGGAATACTATTCTGCCAAGGCCAAACAGGGTATAGAAGCTTGTGAGAGGAAGGTACTTTGGTTGAGGTGATTGGTATGCCGCCACGATTATGAGCTTGCCCACTAGAGTGTGCAGCTCTACCGCCATGAAGGACTTGTCTATATCTGGAAGGTGTCTGAATGAGAGATTCCTTCTGACAGCAATGGCAGCACCGTCGTACCTCTCCTGAGAATGTTTTTTTTAGATCACTCTGTAGCCTGATATCTTTAACTGCTTGTTGGTCGTATCTATACCATGCTCTGTGATTAATATGATGTCGGGATCAAGCACACGGAATATGTTTCCAAATGCCGTGGCTTACCCCTCTCATCCATTCACGTTGAGTATCAAGATCCTTAACCTGTTGTTCTGGTTTTCCATTCTCTATTCTGGCTTAGGTGGATGACTTAGTGTTTATGGGTTGTTGACTTGCGTTTCCCATTCCTCTTCTTTTTTAACTCTGCTGGGGAGAGTTCAATAAATGTTTCCTGGTAGTAGTTGACGTTTTGGTTGTGTAGGGCCTCCTCAACCGATTCTTCCTCGCATTTATAGTATTTCTTTTTTAGTCCCTTCGGGAAGGGGAATTGTTCGCTTGCATAGATGCAGAGGTTAATTTGGTCTGCATCTATCCTTTTCTTTGTTCCTCTTTTGTGTCATCCTTCTCTTTTTGCATTCTCTGAGTCTGAGGTGTCTGTGGTTTCAGAGGATTCAGTTTCTACCTGTTCCTTGTCCTTTGGTTTGGTTGAGTGTGTTGCTTTTGCAGCCGCCTCTCTCTCTTTTTTGGCCTCAATTCTTGGGTCAGGCTATCTATTTTCATCTTTTCTTTTCTCTTGACTCTTTCCTGGCATCGGTTTGGGATTCAGCAGCAGTGGCAGTACATCCGTTGAAGGAGGGTTATCAGGGAACCACATTTCCTCATGCTGTTTTTTGCGAGCATTTGTTTGAGTTCCTTCGTGAATATTCCTGGTTGAGTTAGATTCCTGATGTGAGCGTATAAGATGCAGGTCAGTATCTTCATTGAGTTTTCATTCTCAATTCTCGAGTATGTCTTTTTGTTCTCATTTTCTGTGAATACTGCTTTTGCCGCCTGAATATATGATGTTTTGCTTCTGCATTCATGCTCGTCTTTCTTTAGCTGCACCTACTTTTTTATAAGATCCTTTTTCATTGGGCAGGCCATTGCCATGAAACCATGTCCTTGGCCGTAGTTTGCACACTTCTCCCTGGGACTGTGCAGTTCTTCCAGTGGTGCCCTGGCTTACTGCACTTTGAACATATTTCCTGTGGCTCTGTGCATTCTTGTGTTGTGTGCGGCTCCATTTTATAACAGCAGAAGCAGAATTGTATGGGAGTGAATTCTTCTCTCTCAATCTGCCCCCCCACTGATCTTTTAATTAAAAAACAGTAATCCATTCTCCTGGGCAGACTGATGATATGGATGAACTAATGATAAGGGAAATAAGTAAGGGATGTGAAACAGATGCAGTTATTATTGGGGACTTCAACTTAAACTCTGTGGACTGGGAAAATATGATAGGTAGGGATAGAACAAGTGGCAGGTTCATAGAATGCTTTGAGGACAATTTTTTTAATCAATTTGTTAATGAGCCAACGAGGGGGGACAATATATTAGATTTAGTACTTTCTAACAGTGATCATTTAGTTCAAGAATTGACTGTTGGGGAAGCATTGGAAAATTGTGACCATCAGATAGTTCGTTTTAACTTGGGAATTGAGAAGGGTAAAATATCCGAGAATGCTGTAAAAGTTCCAAATTTTCATAAGGGAGATTATGTAAAACTCCGAAGCTTGCTAAATTTTGTAGACTGGGATGTAGAATTCAGAGGTAGAAATGCTTATGGTATGTGGGATACTTTCAAGCATATAATAAATGTAGTCCAAGAACAATGTATCCCAATGAAGGCCATTAGGAACAAAAGTAGGAAACCATTATGGTGGAATCAGGAGATAGCTAGAAAAATTTCAGAGAAGAAAAGGGCATATAAAAAATTACAGGTAGAAAATAATATTCAAAATTTAAGTGATTATAGAATGGCTAGGAATGAGTTAAATAAGATTATAAAGAACAACAAAAGGGTGTCAGAAATCAAATTAGCTCAGGATAGCAACAAAGATCCTAGAAAGTTCTTTAGTTACTATAAAATTAATAACAAGTCTGGCAGAGTTAAAATAGGACCTATCAAATATGAAGGGGTTGTGAGAGAAACTGATGAGGAAATAGTTGAGGTACTAAATGGTCATTTTGCATCAGTATTTACAAAGGAGAAACTAAATAGTCTTATGTATAGTACTCATGGGTCAGGGAAAGAGGTGTTTACTACCATTAGTGTGGATCAGAGGACGATAAAAGGACTAATAGGTGAGTTAGATACTACCAAGGCCTCCGGCCCTGATAATATTCATTCTAGGATACTTAAAGAAGGGGTAGAAAGTATCTCAATAGCTCTGGAGAAGTTATATACTAGTTCACTGGAATATGGAGAAATACCCGATGATTGGAAGAGAGCGAATGTAGTCCCCATTTTCAAGAAGGGTAGTAAAGAGGATCCAAATAACTTTAGACCGGTTAGCCTAACTCCTGTAGTCTGTAAAATTCTTGAGAAAATAGTTAAAAAAGGGATTTGCCAACATCTAGAGAGGGAGGGGTTAATCAGCGAAGCTCAGCATGGGTTTCGATCAGTTAGATCAGGTAGGTTGGATTTAAGAAAATATTTTTTCACCAATAGAGTGGTAGACTTCTGGAACAAATTGCCGCGGAGGGTAATAGGTAGTCCAAATTTAAATGTATTTAAGAGTAGGTTGGATGAGTTAATGGGGAGGGAAGGTTGTGATGGTTCCTAAGTTTTGTATATATTAATATTGTTTGTATATATCTATAGCTGCATGATTTAGTTCTTGACAAGCCTTAATTGGCGATACCCTTGTTTGTGGACACAATCCTCTGGATGTAGTTTCCCTGGAAGTTTGGGTGCCTTAAAAAAGAGGCCGTTTGACTCGGATGACCTATGATGAGCCCTTGTGGCTTTTGTCATCTGTTATATTATATTGTGGTGGACTTTGATTTTGTCTTCCCAAGGTGATGATGCTTTTTGTGGGTAGGTTTTGACGGAGGTGGATGACCTTTGATAGGCCCTTGTGGCTTTTGTCATCCGTGAAATTACGTTATGTTATGTACTGAATGGATTGAGGTCAGAGTGGAGGAATGTTATTAGTGGCGTACCTCAGAGATCAGTTTTAGGCCCTTTATTATTTATAATTTATGTAAATGATCTTGGGCAAGGTGTAAATAGCAAAGTGTCAATTTTTGCTGATGACACTAAATTGCCAGCTGTAGTCAAAGAGGTTGAGGGTAGCTTTAAAGTGCAGGGTGACTTAAATAAGTTGTTAGCTTGGGCTCAGAAGTGGCAGATGACTTTTAACCTTAATAAATGCAAAGTTATTAACATGGGGAGAGATGATAGGCAATTTAGCTATGAGATGGATGGGTATTGGCTTAATTCAGTTGAAGATGAGAAGGACTTAGGAGTAGTAGTAGATAGGTCACTGAAATTTTCAAAGCAGTGTATTGAGGCAAAAAATAGAGCAAATAGGGTGCTAGGTTACATTAAAAGAAATGTTAGCTACAAGAGTAAGGAGGTCATACTTAAACTATACAACTCTTATGTCAGGCCACATTTAGAGTACTGTATACAGGCATGGTCACCACATTTTAGACATGATATAAACTTATTAGAGTCAGTACAAAGGAGGGCAACAAAAATAATACCACTTAAACATTAAAAAACAGAGGTGCAGACTGGATGTTAGAAAATATTTTTTCACTAACAGAGTGGTGGATTATTGGAATAGTTTGCCACCTGAGACTGTAGACAGCCCAAACTTGAATGTTTTCAAGCGCAGATTGGATGATTATATGGGGATGGAGGGTTAACTTCTTACTTTTTAGTATGGGGATATGTTTCTTGACTCATTCCTGTAGATGCAGTTTCTTTTTATTGTATATTTTGGGGGACTTTGATTTTGTTTTTGACAGACTCCTATGGCTTTAAATTATATATTGTAGATGCATGGTTGGACATTCCTATGGATTGTTAAATTGTATATTGTAGATGCATGATCTGACAAAATCCTATAGATGCATTATGTGGGTGGGATTTGATGAATATGGATGACCTTTGATAGGCCCTTGTGGCTTTTGTTATCCATGAAATTATGTTATGTTATGTTATAGTCCAGAATGTTGTCGTCCTCGTCTTGATCTTGATTGCACAGGAGCCTCACATGATGGGAGGCTGGCCTTTGTAACACCCCATTTCAGCCAAGACCTCTTGCATCATTTCGTGCCTCTCTCTGTAGTACTCTGCACACTCCAGCAATACATGCTCCACAGTCTCGTCCCCACCCATATCACACCTCTGGCATACCTTACTATGTGATTCAGACCACCTATAGTTCCTTGCATTTACATCCATGCATTGGGCCCTAACTTGGAAGAGAAGAACCCCACCCAGGCTTCCATCATACCACTTGACATACATTGGGGTATCTTTCTCTCTAAACAAATCTAAGGTCTTCTTTTGTAACATGTCATTTTTCCATTTGTTCATTCCCATCCTTTTGACTACGCTCTCTATCTCATTTCTCCATTTCCTCCCATCCCACTCTGGCCCTTCTCCACTTCCATTCACCATAGCCCATTCATAGCCATCCTGGGTTCCTTCCATAAACCGGCGTGTCAAACCGACAAGTAGCCCACTCCTGTTTACAATTGCCAGGCACCTTTTTTCCCATTTACTCGTTCCTACATTTGCTAGATATACTTTTCACGCTAGCCGTTCATCCTTCATTCTTTCCAGACGTATCTTGTACTTCAAAATCGCCTTCATATACCTTTCCTTGAAGATGCTCCACCCCATGTCACCCCTCAAAGCCTCTATTGCAGCATACCTGGGCGCATTTAAAGCAACTCTCGCCAGTCTACTTTGGCACACTTCCAGCTTGTTCATTTCAGTCTCACTCCATGCCATTACCTCCATACCATACATGATGCTAGGCACTGCTACACACTTTCATACCTCACGCAAGGCATCATACTTGCTGGCTCTCATTCTTGCGGCACTAGCTAGTCTACCCACTCACTGGCTAGCTATGCTGTGCTTTTCATTCTTTGTTCTTCCACACCCCTCTGGACTCACCCATACTCTGAGGTACTTATACTCTAATGTCTGCCTCACTTCTCTCTCTCCAAGCCTCCATGTAGCATCCTTTTCCTCCTCTTATCTACTTATCTACAACATCCAGTATCCTTTGCAGCTCATCAGCTGATTCACTCATCACTACCACATCATCTGCATACAGCAACATGCATATTTTGTCCTGTCGTACTCTCACACCCACATTCATTCTCCTCACTCTTGCTGCTAATTCTTCAGTATATATAGTAAAGAGGGTAGGTGACAGGATGCATCCTTGCCTAACACCTCTTTCACTCTTCACCCAGTCCATCTCTATATTTCCCAATGTGTACCTTGCCTTTGTGTCCTCATACATACTCTCTACAATCCTCACTATCTTCCTACTAAGCCTAATCTTTTCAAGTATAGTACATAGCATCCTTCTGTTCACCCTATCATATGCTTTCTCAATATCCAAGAAGGCTAGGTACAGCTTGCCTCCACTCTTCTTCTTGCTTTCAATCAGTTCACTCACAACAAAAATATTATCTTCTGCTCTTATACTGATGTGAAAACCATTCTGTTCTTCACCTAAAACATTTACTCTTTCAATCCACTTACACAGTCTTTCATTCAATACTGCGCTGAAGACTTTTCCTATCGTATTTCCCAGGGAAATAGGTCGATAGTTCTTCAGCTCGTTCCTACTTTTGTGGCCTCCCTTGAGCAGCAATGATACCCTGCACTCATTCCACTTTTTTGTTTTTGGCACTCTCTCTTCATACCAAACGCGGTTGAACAATTTAGTCAACCCTTCAATCACAGCCTCACCTCCATGTTTGAGCAGTTTGTACGGTATGTCATCCGGGCCTGCGCCCTTTCCATTTTTCTGTTTACTTACGCACTTAGCCACCTCTCCTTGTGTGATCTCTTCACTTAGTTCATTCGCATCCTTTCTCTCCAAAGTCACACACTCTGGTCTCACATCAAACACTTCCCCCACACCACCAATTTTTTCCCAAAATTCCTTGATTGCTATTTTCATCTCATCTTTGTCCGCCACACTTTCCCCATTCACTTTTAAACTCTCAACATTTTTTCCCTGTCTATCATTCGCTCACCTCTCATGAATCTATACCACTCACGACCCCCTTCCAGGCCTTTTTCTTTTAGCAGATGAATCACACCCCTCTCACACTTCACTTTTGCATCTCTAATCTTGCGTTTAGTTGTTCGCTGTTGTTTCACATACATTTCTCAGGTCGCCTGATACTCTGCCTCTGCCTGGTCACTTTCATGCCTCCTTTTCCTCAGCCTTCTGCACAACATTTCAGCCTCTTCCTCTCTTTTCTTGCATCCCTGATATCATCACTACACCATGGTTGGCCCATTTTTTTCCTCCTACTCTTGCTTACGTACCCTATATGCATTTCTGCGGCACCTCTCAATCAATTTTTGTGTTGTAAAGAAATGGCCACAACTACATGAGGTAAAGATATTTTTGATATGGCAACAGGCTACCTCAAATAAATGAATTTGTCTTGGAAGTCCTTTGTAGGCATTTGCACCAATGGAACCCCATACCTGACAGGTTGTATTAAAGGGTTTGTATCCCTTGTAGAAAAAGAAAATCCAAATCCCATTCATACTCATTGCTTTCCACATGGAGAATTTATCGTTTCAAAAATATTGCAGGAAGATTTAAAGGTTGTGTTACATCAAGTTGTTGAAATAGCTAAATATATAAAATGTAGGCCATTGAAGTCACAATTATTTGAACAAATGTGCAAAGAAATAGATGTAGAGGTGCAAAAAATGTATCAGAGAAAAATTCCTTCCAACTCGATAATATAAATAGCCGATAAATTTACCAATTCAAGGCGGACTAAAGCCGGTCGTGGAAGAAAATAAAGATGCATCAAGAAAAACATTTTGAAGATTAACGACCAAACCAGCCAAGAAGAATCCCGAAGTCAAGGAAATTCAGTAGAAGAAGAAAATGGATTAGAACATAAGAAAAGATGGAGACTGCAAAAGACCATTCATGGCCTACATCGAGGAAACCAAGTGTACAGCAAGAATAAAATTGATAAATAAATAAATGGGTATAAGAAGGATATGCCCCCCGATATAGACTCTCAACATGTTCAATTATTAATGTAAACTGAGGTTTAATGGCTGTCAAAAGACAAAGTATTAAATTAAGTTATCAAATTACAAGGAATTACTATCATTTTTGTCCAAGAAAAACAGGATAAATTCTGTAAAAACCTTAGTTGGGAATTTTAGATGTCTAAAATAGAATACTTAAACAGAAATATTGAATCAACTAAATAAAACAAACAGTAGCATGCAAGGTAAAAGAGAAAATATTCTCACATAACAGACAAGTTAGTTGCCATCAAAAGGAAAATTGTGATTTGGATAACATAACATAACATAACATAATTTAACGGATGACAAAAGCCACAAGGGCCTATCAAAGGTCATCCGTATCCATCAAATCCCACCCATATAATGCATCCATAGGATTTTGTCAGGTCATGCAGCTACAATATACAATTTAACAATCCATAGGAATGTCCAACCATGCATCTACAATATATAATTTAAAGCCTCCATAGGAGTCTGTCAAAAACAAAATCCCCCAAAATATACAATAAAAAGAAACTGCATCCACAGGAATGAGTCAAGAAACATATCCACATACTAAAAAGTAAGAAATTAACCCTCCATCCCCATATAATCATCCAATCTGCGCTTGAAAACATTCAAGTTTGGGCTGTCTACAGTCTCAGGTGGCAAACTATTCCAATAATCCACCACTCTGTTAGTGAAAAAATATTTTCTAACATCCAGTCTGCACCTCTGTTTTTTAATCTTTAAGTGGTGGCCTCTAGTTCTATTACTACCTTCTAACTCAAATAACTTGCTGAAATCTAATTTATCCATCCCAGAAAAGATTTTAAAAAGCTCAATCATATCTCCCCTCACACACCTTCTTTCAAATGAAAACATATTTAATACCCTCAGTCTATCTTCATATTCAAGGTGCTTCAGGGATGGTATTATTTTTGTTGCCCTCCTTTGTACTGACTCTAATAAGTTAACATTCATTGGTAATCTTGATATTTTTCCTTTATTGCGGTCTACTTGCATTAAAGAAATGATCCCTATTGTGGATATTCATCTGACAGCACTGGACGAAAGCATCATCAATTATTTTCCATCATTAAAGACAGAAAAGAATGATTGGATTAGAAATCCTTTAATAAATCTTTCTTCAAATATAGAACTTGAGTTACATGAAGAAGAAAAATTGGCCACCCTTTTTAGTAATCAATGGCTAAAATTAAAACATTGGACTCTGCTCATTGATACATTTTGGATTTCAATTCAAGGGTAGTATCCCTCATTATCTAAAAGAGCCTTAGCAATTTTATTACAATTTTCAACTCTTATATATGCGAATTAGGTTTCTCAACATTAAAAACAAGAAGCAAGAGAGATTACGTACAACTGAAAAAGAAATGAGGATCTGTTTGTCTCATATTTGACAAAACATTGACGAAATTATGAGGAATAGCCAGGCACAAATTTCTCACTAGAGAAACTGACCATTTGATTGATGAATTTCAAAACACTGCAATACTTTGGGCAAACCGGAAAAGCATTAAATGTACGCTTGACCCAACATAAATACAATATTAGAAGAGGTGAATGTAATAGTGCTTTCTTTGTTCATTTATCTGAAAATAGTCACCCTATGAATTGGAATTCAGCTACATTTATTTATAAATCTGATGACTATGTTAAAATAAATATTGTCAAATGTTCATTCATTAATTCCTCGCCTAATTTCAATATATCCCCCTGACTCTTTAAACTGGCGCCTGTAATTAAAAGACTTATTTGAACGGAAATTGTCTATTTTAAATCTTAGCCCTTTGATTTACTAAATTTGTTGTATTTTATTTTGTTTATTTCAATGTATTTATAATTATGTGTATGTACTCATACTTTGTGACCTAATTTGTCTACATTCTTTTCTCACAGTTGGAACTTTCAGAAGTCTTATCTTTCTGCCTTTACCCTTTGTATCAGGTATTTAATCCCATTTCTGATACTATTTTTCTATTTTGTGTCCTTGCACTGTATTTGGGCGGGGCATATATATATATATATATATATATGAAAATTAATGCAATATCGCTAGAAAAGATGAGGAATTAAATCACATTCTCCGGAGACAATTTAATTCAGAACAGTTTCGGGGGAATCTCACACCCTTTTTCAACTGACACTGGATAGAAAATATAAGAAAAAATGCATACAAGCATAACAGGTCGTGAAATATCCCCTCTTTTATCCTCAATCCCCTACTTGTGGCTAATCTGGGGGGGGGTTAGGCCTAAACATATTGAAGGGCTGACATTTTACTATTTTGTTTATTTGCTTTCTTATTACAGGATTAAAAGAAAATTGACCCTCAGATAGATTTAAATTAGGAACTGAGGATATCAAGCTCGATTCTACGATTCTTCTCTTAACATAGTTAGCCGATTTAAATACCATTTTACTTCCATTGAAATCGATAGTATGATTCTTATCTCTTGACTTGACTTGACTTGAATGCTGTTCGGGGATTGCTTTTGTAACAGCTCCCCTTTTGGCGTTTCTTATTTTCTAGCTGTAAGTATTTTCCTTTTCATTATCATTTTTTCCAAAATTTCCTTGTTTCTCTCCATTTTCACTTCATCTCTTTCAAATAAAAATTTCCCCAACATTTGCTCTTCATCCTCCTCATGTGGTCTCTGCAATACTCTTACCCCCTGTCTCTCCAGTTCATAACCTTCACAATTCACAATGAAGTGCTGCAGATTTTCCATGTCCCATCCACACACTTCACACCCTACTTCCCCACCACTAAATCTTCTTCTATCATTTAATTTCAATGTGTTCGTCCTTGCCTTATACATAAGAATTGCCCCGTATGTATTATCATACCATCTCTCTTCCTCAATATCCTTCTTATTCATACGATATATCCTTACACTGTTTTTCCTTTGCAATGCTCTTCTCCACTCTTCTGTATCCCATTTATTCACTTCCCTCTTCATCTCATCTTCGCTCATTTTTACTATCTGTGAATCCCTCAGTTTTAATTCCTTTTTATATTTTTCCACTTCATTCATAAAACCAAAATATCCTTTTTCTCTCATGTCCTCAAGTATTCTTCTCATCAGTTCATTTCTAACTTGTTCTTTCTCTGTTACTATGCTTCTGTAATATGTAAGCTTTCCCTTCATCACCCTTGCTACCATTAAGAACATAAGAAAAGAAGGAGACTGCAAAAGACCATTCATGGCCTACACTTGGCAGCTCCTGTTCCATTCAACATACAAAAGATTTCTTACCAGAGAAAAGTCATCAACATTGTCACCCTTTACAGGAGTTCGTCAGATCTAATCTACAATATACATAAAATGCATCCAGAGGATTATGTCCATTCATGCAACCGCAAAATATAATCTTCCCACTCCTTAGAAAAATATATACATATGTACATAAAAAAAAGTCAGTCCCATCTAGCAGCTTCATCCATATATTTATCTAATCTATTCTTAAAACTACCCAGAGAGGAGGCTTCTATCACATGCCTAGTGAGCCTATTCCATTCATATACCACACGAATTGTAAACCAATTCCTCCCAATCTCCTTCCTAAACCTATACTTATCAAGCTTAAACCCATTGCTACGTGTTCTGTCATGTTCACTAAGTATAAGAACCTTACCCAGATCCCCTTTATTATATCCTTTTACCCATTTGAAGACTTAAATCAATTCCCCTCTGACTCTTCTCCTTTCCAATGTATGTAGATTTAGTTTTCTGAGCCTTTCACCATAAGGTAAGTTCCTTAGCCCACCAATCATCTTTGTCATCCTATCTCTCCTCTTAAAACCTCAACCACATCTCCCTGCCCTGCCCCTAAAATCACTCTGTATGCTCTGTTCTCAAGTTTCTGGAGCTCTTCTATTTCTTGTTTGCTAAATCCAACCACCTTTCCTCCATATAATATTCCTGGCAATGCCACTGCCTTCCAGAAGGTCTTCCCTACCATCAATTTATTACAGCTCTTTTTTATTACTGAGTATGCATTATTTGCCATCCTAATTGCCTTTTCTTTCATTACTTCCCTTTGTCTCCTGAAAAAGTTTCTTCCTTTATTAATTACCAGTCCCAGGTATTTTATTTCTGTCACTACCCCTACCCCTCCAATTTCTTCTGGTTGTTCATTTCCTTTTATGTTAAATAGAATATTTTTGCTTTTGCTTAAGTTTATCTTTAGCCCATATTTTCCACTTATTCTTATAAAATTTTTGATGTTCTGTTTTGCCTCCTCTATGTTCCTGCTCAAAATTAATCCATCATCTGCATAGTAAAGCATTCTCAGCTTGAACTTCTCATTTTCAAAATCTACATTGCATTCTTCCACTTCTTCTAATATTAAATATGTTATTGGTTGAAATAGTACAGTAGAGGCCGTGCATCCCTGTTTTATGCCACTTGAGACTTCAAATTCGATCCTATCTTCATCACTTATTTGCATAATTGTTTTGTCTCCTGTGTATACTTTGCTTATGATATCTATTATCCTTTCATTTACTTTATATTTCATTAATGCTTCTATTACCTTTTCCCTTTTTATTGAGTCATATGCTTTACTAAAATCTATTGATGTTACTATCAGGCTTTCCTTTTTCTTGTATGTTTCCTCTATACAATATTGCAGAATTACTAAGTTGTCCTCTACTCTGCCCCCTCTGGTAAATCCTGCCTGGACCTCCTTCCTCTCCTCATTTATCATGATGTGCTCTTCAATCTTCTCCTTTAAAATATTCATAAATATTTTGCCTGAACAATTTCCAAGTGCAATAGGCCTCAACTCTTCCTCCGTTGGCTTATTCGCTTTAGGTATCATTTTTGTTCTCGTCACCTTCCATTTCTCCACATCTATCCTCTTCTCCAGTATGTCATTGTATATCTCCGTTAATTTTGTTATCACTACTTTGCTCTTCTCCAAGTTTTTATACAGGTTGGATCTCAGCCCATCTGGCCCCCCCCCCCTTTATTCCTTCTCATCCTATTCAATGCCTTTTGTACTTCCTCGCCTGTTATTCTGTACTCTTTCATCGGTCTTATATATCTCTTTACATTCATTACCATGTGCTCCTCTATTCTATAATTATAGATTATTTCCTCATTTACCATCATCCCTGCATCCATGGGCTCTCTTAAGTACCATGGGAATCTATACTCTCCTCTCATATCTTTCTTAACATTTTGATTTTTCATTTCCTGTTCATACTCTCTCTTTCTTACTTCTGCCCATACGGTTCCTATTTTGTTCTCTTGATTCTTGTATATTCTTCCCCAAAAGCCCTTTATCCTTTCTATTCCTTCCTCCCTACTTAGCTTCACAGGTTTTGCTTTCTCTTCTGTTTCTCTTTTTCTGTATATCTCTATACTTTTTTCTTTTCTCTCCTGTCCCCTTAGTTGGTTTATGTATTCCCAGGTCTTTCTGCTATTTTTTTCCTCTTTAATCTGCTTTGTCAAATTTTTCTCATGATTGGTTATCCTTTCTTTAACCATCTTTTTAACCTTATTCTTCTGCTTTGTATACTCTTGGAATGCTCTTTCCTTATTTTCCCCTTCCTCTGTCCTCCTATGTTTCTTGTTCAGTTGCCTTCTCCTTTTTATCTCCGTCTCTATTTCTCTGGTGAACCATGGTGGTTCTTTGACCTTGCCTCCTCCCTCTACTGTTTTTATCATTATCTTCCTTTGTAGTTCTTTTTTAGCACAATCCTCTACAATTAAGTCAAAAGTCTCTATATTTTCTACTCTGTTCACTCTTATACATCCTTCCACATATCTTTGTACTTTGTTTGCATCCTTGGTATAATATAGCCTTTCCTTTGTATCTATCTTTCCTTTTCTCTCTCTCTTGGTCTTTATATTGGTCTCACATATAATCAAATTGTGGTCTGAGAAGTCTATAATTTCTCCTTCCTCGTCTACTTTCATTTTCTCTATCACGTTAGAACCTTCTTTGTTTGTCATTACAAAGTCAATCACACTTCTTCTATTTCTTCTTGTCCACGTGTAGGTCCCTTTGCATGCTTCTGTGGCATTAACTAGGATCAGGTCTCCCTTCTCCAGTAATGTCATTACTATTTCCCCATTCCTGTTAATCTCCTGATCCCCCAAAAATCCCAAGTGTGCATTAAAATCCCCTAACATTATCAATGGTCTTGTCTCCTTGCATATAATTCCTAATAATTCCTTTTGTATCCTTTTATTTCATTCAATATTTCTTGTGAGCATGTATACTAAGATCAGTCTCACCTCTTCCTCTCTCACCTTTATTACTACATCTAATATATTCCTATCTGTTGTTGCTTGTTTGCAGTATGTAATATTATCAGTCTTCTTACTTATAATAGCCAGTCCTCCTCCTCTTTATAACTTGTAACTCTTTCTATTCCCTCATCGTATTGTACATTTTCTCCTCTTTGGTTTGTCTCCGTTAGGCACATTATAATATTCTCTTCCAATCCACTATTCAATTCTGCCAACTTCTGCTTTGTTAATGTTTGTACATTCAGCAACCATATCTTGATACTCTCTGACTCTCTATTTTTTATCCCTATACTTCCTCTTCCCCTTGGAGATTTTAAAAATTTTCTCCCCTCATTAGTCTTCCTCTCTTTATAAACATAACATAATTTAACGGATGACAAAAGCCACAAGGGCCTATCAAAGGTCATCCGTATCCATCAAATCCCACCCATATAATGCATCCATAGGATTTTGTCAGATCATGCAGCTACAATATACAATTTAACAATCCATAGGAATGTCCAACCATGCATCTACAATATATAATTTAAAGCCTCCATAGGAGTCTGTCAAAAACAAAAACAAAATCCCCCAAAATATACAATAAAAAGAAACTGCATCCACAGGAATGAGTCAAGAAACATATCCACATACCAAAAAGTAAGAAATTAACCCTCCATCCCCATATAATCATCCAATCTGCGCTTGAAAACATTCAAGTTTGGGCTGTCTACAGTCTCAGGTGGCAAACTATTCCAATAATCTACCACTCTGTTAGTGAAAAAATATTTTCTAACATCCAGTCTGCACCTCTGTTTTTTAATCTTTAAGTGGTGGCCTCTAGTTCTATTACTACCTTCTAACTCAAATAACTTGCTGAAATCTAATTTATCCATCCCAGAAAAGATTTTAAAAAGCTCAATCATATCTCCCCTCACACACCTTCTTTCAAATGAAAACATATTTAATACCCTCAGTCTATCTTCATATTCAAGGTGCTTCAGGGATGGTATTATTTTTGTTGCCCTCCTTTGTACTGACTCTAATAAGTTTATATCATGTCTAAAATGTGGTGACCATGCCTGTATACAGTACTCTAAATGTGGCCTGACATAAGAGTTGTATAGTTTAAGGATGACCTCCTTACTCTTGTAGCTAACATTTCTTTTAATGTAACCTAGCACCCTATTTGCTCTATTTTTTGCCTCAATACACTGCTTTGAAAATTTCAGTGACCTATCTACTACCACTCCTAAGTCTTTCTCATCTTCAACTGAATTAAGCCAATATCCATCCATCTCATAGCTAAATTCCCTATTATCTCTCCCCATGTTAATAACTTTGCATTTATTAAGGTTAAAAGTCATCTGCCACTTCTGAGCCCAAGCTAACAGCTTATCTAAGTCACCCTGCACTTTAAAGCTACCCTCAACCTCTTTGACTACAGCTGCCAATTTAGTGTCATCAGCAAAAATTGACACTTTGCTATTTACACCTTGCCCAAGATCATTTACATAGATTATAAATAATAAAGGGCCTAAAACTGATCCCTGAGGTACGCCACTAATAACATTCCTCCATTCTGACCTCACTCCATTCAGTACAACTCTCTGTTTCCTATTTTTCAGCCATTCAGTTATCCAATTTAAAACGTTCCCACATATCCCATGCAGCTTTAATTTATGAACTAGTCTTCTATGTGGAACCTTATCAAAAGCTTTGCTGAAATCTAAGTAGATCACATCAACTTTCTCACCCCTATCTAATTCTTTAGTTACATAATCCATAAAATCCAGTAAATTAGTTAAACACGATCTATCTTTTCTAAAACCATGCTGAGCATCATTAATTAACCTGCTACTCTCTAGATGATCAGAAATTCCCTTCTTAACCATCTTCTCAAGAATTTTACAGACTATAGAAGTTAAGCTTACTGGTCTAAAGTTATTTGGGTCCTCTTTGCTTCCCTTTTTAAAAATTGGCACTACATTTGCCAATTTCCAATCATTTGGTACTTCTCCAGACTCTAGTGATCTAATAAATATCTTCTCGAGAGCTACTGCAATACTTTCTACACCTTCTTTGAGTATCCTAGAATGAATGTTGTCAGGGCCAGATGCCTTACTAGTATTTAACTGAATTATAAGCCCTTTAATTTCTTCTCTGTCTATATTAATAGAATTTATCACTACTTCCCTTGACCTAGAATTATCATCAATTAATCTAACTGGTTTCTCCTCTGTGAATACTGAAGCAAAATGATCATTAAGGACCTCTACTATTTCCTCATCAGATTCTTTCAAAACCCCTTCATATTTAATAGGCCCTATTTTATCACTGTTAGATTGATTATTGATTCTATAATAGCTAAAGAATTTTTTAGGATCTTTATTATTATTTTTAGCTAAATTAATTTCTGCTGTCCTTTTGGTCTTCTTAATAATCTTATTTAGTTCATTTCTGGTTGACCTATAATGGTTTAAATTATCTAAACTACTCTCACTTTGTAATCTCTGGTATGCCCTTTTTTTCTCTGAAACTTTATTAGCTATTTCTTGGTTCCACCATAACGGTTTCCTACATTTCTTCCTAATAGACTTCATCGGAATACACTGTTCCTGAACCATGTTTAATATAGTCTTAAAAATATCCCACATCTCATAAGTATTCTTTCCATGGAATTCTATATCCCACCTAATCTGATTTAGCATGCTGCGTAATTTATCGTAATCTCCCCTATAAAAATTTGGAATTTTCGTGGAGTTTGTCGTTGTTCTACCCTTAACTATTTGCAAATTAAACCGAACCATCTGATGATCACTGTTTCCCAATGATTCCCCTACACTCAATCCTTGAACTAAGTGATCATCATTTGAAAGAATTAGATCTAATATATTGGCACCCCTTGTTGGCTTATTAACAAATTGGATCAAAAAGTTATCCTCAAAACACTCCATAAACTTACAACTTGCTCTATCTCTTCCTATCATATTTTCCCAGTCTACAGAAGTTAAATTAAAGTCACCAAGAATAACTGTATCTTCTTTGCATCCTTTACTTATTTCCCTAATCATTAACTCATCGATACAATCAGTCTGTCCTGGTGGTCTATAAAAAGCTCCCAAGTGTATTTTCCTATTTTTACCAACCTTAATATCTATCCATAATGATTCACCTTCTCCTTGCTTTATAGAGTTATTTAGATTTGAAGAAATGCTATTTCTGATATAAATAATCAACCCACCACCAGTCCTATCTCTCCTTTGACTAATGTACATAGTATAACCCTCTAGTTCAAATTCACTGACATTATCATTAAATATATTTTCATTAACCCATGATTCAACTATACATATTATATCTATATCTTCATGAATGATATAACTAAATAATTCATCCTTCTTATTTCTAAGACTACGAGCATTTGTGTAAAGACAACTCAGCCCACCTATCCCTGAAGCACCTGAGGGCCTATCTCCTCTGCATCTCCTTTCTCTCTTTCCCCGACCCTGTACTCTTGTATTTCCCTGACCACTATCACTACTCAAGTAGTTTAACCCTAAAGCACTTCCATTAGCCTGCCTACCTTCTACAAATCTGTGTTTGCTTCCTTTCCCTGCCTCACTTTGAGCCATTAAATTCCTAGTTATCTGCTCATTCACTTGTGCATTAGTCCCCCTATAACGCATCAGTATGCCCTCTCCCTTAGCTATTCCTCTATCTCTGCATCCCTTCCATTTCCTACACCTGCCCTCTATTCCTGTTAACATAAGAACATAACATAAGAACATAAGAAAAGAAGGAGACTGCAAAAGACCATTCATGGCCTACACTTGGCAGCTCCTGTTCCATTCAACACACAAAAGATTTCTTACCAGAGAAAAGTCATCAACATTGTCACCCTTTACAGGAGTTCGTCAGATCTAATCTACAATATACATAAAATGCATCCAGAGAATTATGTCCATTCATGCAACCGCAAAATATAATCTTCCCACTCCTTAGAAAAATATATACATATGTACATAAAAAAAAGTCAGTCCCATCTAGCAGCTTCATCCATATATTTATCTAATCTATTCTTAAAACTACCCAGAGAGGAGGCTTCTATCACATGCCTAGTGAGCCTATTCCATTCATCTACCACACGATTTGTAAACCAATTCCTCCCAATCTCCTTCCTAAACCTATACTTATCAAGCTTAAACCCATTGCTACGTGTTCTGTCATGTTCACTAAGTATAAGAACCTTACCCAGATCCCCTTTATTATATCCTTTTACCCATTTGAAGACTTCAATCAATTCCCCTCTGACTCTTCTCCTTTCCAATGTATGTAGATTTAGTTTTCTGAGCCTTTCACCATAAGGTAAGTTCCTTAGCCCACCAATCATCTTTGTCATCCTTCTCTGCACAGACTCAAGCAAATCAATATCCTTCCTATAATATGGTGACCAAAATTGTACTGCATAGTCTAGATGAGGCCTAACTAGCGCCAGATACAGTTTTAGAATGACTTCAGCACTCTTATTGCTTACACTCCTCCTAATGAATCCCAATATCCTATTAGCCTTATTCTTAGCATTTAGACATTGCTTTCTAGGACGAAGGTCTGAACTTACCAAAATACCCAAGTCTCTCTCACAATCAGTCCTCCCTAAAATTCTGCCATTTAATTTATAACTATTCAATGGATTATTTCTACCTATACTAAGTACACTACATTTGTCTATGTTAAACTTCATTTGCCATTTCTCGGCCCAATTGGACAGAATGGTCAATTCCTCACCTCTAACAGCTTATTCCCTTACCTCTAACAGCTTCTAGTTTCCCACCCGTAAGGACCTAATCACACTATCCAGCTCCCCCCATAGAACCTCAACACCTGCCCGACTAAGATGGAGCCCATCCATCGCATACAACCTCCTATTCCCGTAAAACCCTCCCCAGACATCTACAAACACCAATCCTAACTCCTCACACAGTCCTTTCACAAATTCATTCAAACCAATTGCACGCGACAACCATTCTACCCCCACATCCGATCTCGGAAGCACACCAGAAACAACACCTTTTACCCTGCTTTTACTCATCCTTTCAACTAACCTTTTATACTGCTCACATAACTCACATGTACCCACCTTCTTTACATCATTCACTCCCACATGCGTAATCACAACTGCATCCCTGTCACACCCAGAAACCAGCCTATCATACCTCTCACAAACATCACTTACACTAGCACCCGGCAGACAAACTCTCATTCCCTTCCACTTGCTATCACTCAACTTCCTATCTAAATACCTAATCTGAGAGTCACCCATCACTAGCACCTCAGTCATTCTCCTATTCTGTCTTGGCCTAACATTACCCTCCCTCCTGCTCTCAGTCACCCTACCACCCATCCTGCTTTCATCCACAATCACACCAGGCAAATCACTTTCACACTCTTCCTCTCTCAGGACATTGAATCTGTTAGTCAACCTAACAGGTTCTATGTCCCTCTCATTCACACACCTAACCTGTCCTAACTTATCTATCCTATCCATTTTCACCCACCATTCATCATCACTCACAACTTCCACACTGTTCCCAGTCCTAGCCCTATCTTCCACCCTCTTAGCACTAATCTCACCCTTCAATCGCACACTTGCATCTCTTCTCACCTCAAACACCAAATCATTCAACCTCTTACATTCCCCACTCAACCTCCTAACCTCCCCTTCCAGAAAACACACACGGCATTCAGTTACATTCACTCTCCTTTCAACTCCACATGCATCACACACCACATACACACTACTTTCAAACGGCATGCTCTCACCATCTATACAAACAGCCATACTCTCAGAAATTTACAAAGGAAAAAGTTAACACTCACCCAAAAAAATTCTTGCTCAGGATTGCTGCCAGGAATCTTCCCCAAAAGTATTAATCACTAATGTATTTATTACACAGTGATTGATGTATTAAATAAATACAAGAAAAACTATACACCCAAATCAGTATTATATCACAATCTTACAATGAGAATCAAGAGCTTCCTGCAAGACAACCTTCCAGAACAAAGCCAGACAGCCATCCTCTTTCTCCCTCTTCTTTTTTTAACCTCAGTTGCTCTCTTAACTCTCTATCCTGTTCTCTCTCCTTCTTTGTCAGATCAGGTGCTATCCATATATTCCTCACTTCCACTTTACCTGACCTGCTCAGTTTTCTCGTATTTTTTAATATCCAAAACTTCTCCTCCCTGGCAAAATATGTTTAGGCCTAACCCCCCCTTCCCAGATTAGCCACAAGTAGGGGATTGGGGATAAAAGAGGGAATATTTCACGACCTGTTATGCTTGTATGCATTTTTTCTTATATTTTCTATCTAGTGTCAGTTGAAAAAGGGTGTGAGATACACCGAAACTGTTCTGAATTAAATTGTCTTCGGAGAATGTGGTTTAATTCCTCACACACACATATATATATATATATATATATATATATATATATATATATATATATGAATCCATTAAACCATATTTAAAGAGAAAACGGAATAATTTTTCCTTGCAGTAATATTTTTATTACCTTTTTTCGAAAAATCCGTGCAGGGAAGCGATTCGAACCAGGCACACTGAGGCAGCCTGCATCGCTTTGATCACAGTTAAAAGTATGCCGTTAGTACACTATGCTACGCAGAGAACCAAACAATTCTCTGAATAGAATAGCTTTTAAGAGACACTTTCGCAAGCTCGAACGGAGACTATGAAAGAAATAGAAAATTAATTGGGAATTCAAAGGATAAATGAGGAATAGTTAAACGCGCGGCAGATATATAAATGTATATATCTCTCAAAGTAGCGCGAGGGAATGATGAAAATCAATCCATTAAACCACATTGAAAGAGAAAACGGAATAATTTTTCCTTCCAGTAATATTTTTATTACCTTTTTAAAAAAAATCCGTGCAATGAAGCGATTCGAACCAGGTACACTGAGGCAGCGAAAACCGCTTTGATCACAGTTAAAAGTATGCCGTTAGTACACTGATTTTTTCGAGAAAAGGTAATAAAAATATTACTACAAGGGAAAATTATTTCGTTTTCTCTTTCAATGTGGTTTAATGGATTCATTTTCATCACACTCTCACGCTAGTTTGAGGGATAGATACATTTATATATCTGCCACGCGTATCCATCATTTATCCTTTGAATTCCCAATTAATTTTCTAATTCTTTCATAGTCTCCGTTCGAGCTTGCGAAAGTGTTCCTTAAAAGCTATTCTATTCATAGATTTTTTTGCGAATCAGTAGGGTAAAACAGAGGAAGGGGAATGGCTGTTTGTGAGGGGGGGGGTCAAGTTATGACAAGTAAGGACCTTCAGCCGCACACTCCTGCCTCGTCTATTTAAGAAGCAGTAGCTGGTCGCTGATCGTCAGTCACAAATTTTTCAACAATGAAGAAGGTTGTGAACCGCGCAGCGATCAAATTTTTGACCAAGGAAGGCAAGAATGCAAAAGAGAGCCATAAACGCATGGTTGCAGTGTACACCGACACCGCCCCTTCTTATGCAACCATTGCTCGCTGGAAAAGGGAGTTACGCCATGGTCGCGAGTCCCTTGAAGATGACCCCCGTCCTTGACGCCCGTCAGATGTGACCAACGAGGAAAATATGGCCCATGAGAAGAGAATGATCCTCGAAAATCGACGGGTGAAAGTCGAAGAAATCGAGCGAGAACTTGGAATATCACATGGAAGTGTTATCAACATCATCCACTATCATTGGGCTATGACCAAGGTCTCTGCCCGTTGGGTCCCTAGAAACCTCACGCCCCATGATCGACTTCAACGGCGTCAAAGTTCGGAGGAGCGGCTGCTCCTGTACAACCAAGACCCGGCGGGATTCGAGTCACGCATAGTAACAGGTGATGAAACGTAGGTCCATCACTGGGATCCCGAGACCAAACTCGAAAGCATGGCCTGGAAGCCCAGGGGCTTTCCGACCCCCATCAAGTTCCGGACCCAACCCTCAGTGCATCCGTCAGAAGCGACGTGGCTATTTGACACGCGGTGTCCTGCTCCTCCAGGACAATGCCCCTCTCCGCAAGGCCAGAGTTGCACAAGCTGCCCTGCCCGAGTGCAGATTCGAGGAGCTCAACCATCACCCCTACAATCCAGATCTGGCCCCTAGCGACTACTTTTTATACTGCCAGCTCAAGGTTGCACTGCGTGGACGCCGATTTGGGGGCGATGAAGATGTCCAGCTCGCCGTCCAGGAATGGATTGAACAGTAGTCGAGAGATTTCTGGTTGTTAGGAATTCGGAGCCTCAGGGACAAGTGGCGCAAGTGCATTGAAGTCGAGGGTAGTTATATTGAAAAATAATCAAACACTTTTCCTGATATCTCGTTTCCCTATATCCGAATTGCAAAACTTATTAACCGCCCCTCGTATATATATATATATATATATATATATATATATATATATATATATATATATATATATATATATATATATATATATATATATAAATTCAGTCCCCGTGAATTTACTGCGTAAAGGGGAAACATATTGGAACACGGACGAAATATTTTTCGTCCCATCGTTCGCGCCGCCTCGCTTCATGTTTACCAAAAAATTAAATCATTAATAAGTAGAAACGATTGAATCACTTTGATCTGAAGAACGATAAATAATTGAATGTGTGGAATATAAACAATAGATTGTGGCGGCTCTAACTTACTGGTAGTTCTGTCGATCTAGCACGTCCGTGTGATGCACTACACAATCACACGTCGAACGGAAAAACAGAAAGGGTAAATTGAACAAAGAAAAAAAAACTACAAACACCACAGCAGGGAAGAGCAACGAAGACAACCCTAGTAACAGAAATGCTTAATAAGCTAAACATGCATCGCCAGCACCACCCACGAACTGAACTCACCTCTAACCCCCCGCCCACCAAACCTACACACACACACACACACATACACACATATTCCGTATTCCTGCGCGCAACCGCCTTGCTCCTCCCCCTTTCACTCCTATAGCACAGCGACACAGAATGACGAAAAAGCATAATGATAAACACGATTATAGTAGATTTTCCTAATTATAACATAACTGGAATTATTTTAATGAAGTTGCGTTATCTTGAAATATTTTAGGCAACAATAAAACAAATATATGTTATTATATGTAATGATAGAAACCAAAGCGCCATTTGAATCGTTCACGATATATAAACAAAAAATAGAGCTATGTATTTCTGATGATCCAGCAGCACCCAGGTGAAACCGGTGAAGATCAGGGAGAAAGAGTGTGAAACTGAGGACACTTCCCTGCGGGACATCATCTTTCTGGTCCTTTTGGCCAGGGAGGGCTGCCCTACCCATTACGCGAAATACAAGATCTTGCATAAACTTAGAAATAAACTTTGGTAGGCGCGACCATCGACGCCATCCTGTGGAGAGTTTCCATGATACTGTATTTCCATTATGTATCATAGGCCTTCTCCAGATAGAAAAAAACACAGTGGCGTTGTGCTGGATACGAAGGAAGGCCTTGTGTATGGCATTTTTCAGTCGGCCCAGAGTATCCTAAGTGAAGTGGAACTTGCGGAAGCCGCACGGTGAAGAAGACAGGTGGCCTCCGATGTCCAGGAAGAAAGCAAGTCTAAATTTACCTATTTCTCTATCAATTTGCATACACAAGAGATTAGATAGATTGGGCGGAGACTGGCTGTGGTAGAAAGATCTCTCCCCGTTTGAAAATAGTGAGCACAGTAATTATTAGCCAGGAATCTGAGAGGTTGCCCTCTGTCCATACCCTATTGAACAAATCTAACAGAAACGCCATGCCTCACTCACCTTGGTGTTGAAGCATAGCATACGGGACATTGGTCAGACCAGAGATGGTGTTCGCGTACGAAGCGAGAGCGGAACGCAACTCCCTCAATGTAAAACAGTTATTGGAGTGTTCTCCGCTTCTGCCGGTGAAGTACAGTCGAGGGTGTTCAGCGAGATCACGACGTGCAGTAAATATTGGCGGAACTGCATACCGGCTAGAGAATGCGGATAAAGCGGTCGCGAAGGACTCCGGCACGGACGTGGGGTTTGAGATTTGGGGCCCATTCTCCTGTAGAACTTGCTCCGAATACTTTTGACTCACTTTCAGATCTGCTAGAGAGGTCTTTCCCGTTTAGTAAGAACTCGTATGCCGGTCAGGAAGGGTGGCGGACGTGGTTTTAAGCACACTGAAACCTCCCACCCAAAATCTAGCTGTGCATCGGGAGAGCACGAGGATAGATCAAGAAATGTAAATGAAGCGGTATTCGGGCAGTGATGCGTAAACTAATCCACATTTAGGACACGTATCTCCGGCTCGTCGAACAGGTAGGCAACGGCCTGACCACTGGGAATGATCGAGTAGTCTCACCAGATTGGGTGTCTACCGTTTAAATGACTGAGCAGTGTAAAGGGCATCGGACACGGGGCATGATGTGGCAGAAGCATCTGCATGGAAGTCAGCTGACGGTGGAATGTACGTAGAAATAAAAGTATACATATATCCTATACAGGTGCAGCTTCATTACTACTACCAGAAAGGAGGTATTTAAAGCAAATGAAAGAACGGAGACATCATACCGAGTGTAAATGGCGTATCCTCCTGCCAGGCCTCCATCCCTTGGTGGTGGGGTCGCAAAACCATTCTTCCCCGAGAGGGTTGGCATGAAGTACGTGCCCGGCATGGTCTCCTGTTAAAAGATAGCTAATTGGAAACGGGAGAAGACGAGCCTCCACAGCTCCTCCCAGGTGGCTCAGGTTCCCTCGCCATTCCTTTTACGGGTATTCCCTCACAGGAATACCTGTACGCTTCTCAGAGGCAGATCTCCAGGTGCTGTTGCCTTTGAGGAGATATCGGCAGAGGTTGAACACTCTACGCGAATCTTTTCCACACTCCGCCTCGAAATTTTCAGCGGGTGAAGTGGCTTTGGAGGAGGGGGTCCCGTCTTTGGATGATCCAACGTCTCCGATTCTCTCAGTCCAGCCTTGCGTCGAGGCGTTGGATCCGAAGCTTCTTTGGTGCTGGCATCCTTTTGGGGAGTAGCTTTAGAAACCACAGAAGAACTCCTTACTACCACTTTCAGGGGCACTGCCTTATAGAGTCTAACGATATTTGTGGAGGCGCGCGGCCGTTTCGCTTTACGTGAAACCGTCACGCTTGGAGGGGAAGCCTTGGTTTTAGCCGAGGCTCAGTGTGAACCCTTTGTGCCACTAACTCTACCAGGGAAGAGCCCGAGGTGAGTAGAACCCGCAGAAAAGTTCCGAATGGGCGCGAAAATGACCTTGCTCATAGGCCTGGAGATGGAAGGAACAAAGGGTGCCTTTTTAAAAAATGGGGCATAAAACTTACCGGGCAGAGACGGGCGCAGGAGGACCAAGTCCTTAGCCTCGCAAAATAAGAGACGATCCGTAACCTGAACGACCAGGAGTTCCGTCTCCAGAAGCTACGCAATACATTGCTTTAAAGAAGTGGTGATATACAGTAGGTACTTATCGTTTACGGCTTTAGAGCAACTCACACAGGCTTCGGATAAACCCGACTTTGCACGTCTACATGAATGATTCGTATTACTGAAGCAGTGTCACTAGTAGCACTTCTGTGGCAGTGGTGTGCACGAATTCATTTGCGTCATAGCGATACCAACCGGCACCTACTAAGGGAGCCTCTCACGGTCAAACGTGACAAAGAGTGTGTGGATGGGTCTCGAAGCCTCTCCCTGATTTCTCATCACATGTTCGACTTTGACCGCTCCATGGTCGGCCAGCTCTAAATTGATGTTATCTATGGAGTATTCAACGAGTTCCCTCGCATTATCCACTCCTTTCACGAAGTTCATTGTAGACTGCTACTTCACACTCACCGGTGTGCCATTAAGTATCCGAATGGCACTAATCATAGCCTCTTCGGACGTGATTTCCACATGGCCATTATCTGAACTAGACTACTGTGATCATTTTTTGACAAAGTTGAACAACCTCCAGCCACCATAAAATTTAAGGTTAAATGGGAAAAGGACAATTTTCTTCCTTTCCTTGACGTTAAAGTCCTGAGAATTAATTATAAATTGTCTTTTACTACATATCGCAAACCCACCAATTCTAATTCCTATATACTTGTTTTTTTATGTCATGATCTTAATATAAAAGAGCTATTGCAATATCTATGTTTTTAAGAGTCCTCCGAATTTGTGACCCCTGTTTCTTACAAGATGAGATCACCTTTATTGCATGCTTGTTCATTGAATTAAATTACCCCCTCTACCATATAGATAAAATCCTATCTAAAGCTAGGGCAATATTCTACCGTTCTCAAAAAAAAAATCCTATATGTAAAAAGAATCGCTTAGCTCTTCTATATTTCCCCTTGCTCAAAGGATTAACCCTATGGTATCTCCCAACTTAACCACCTTTAAATATCCCTCAACTATTAAAAAATCATTTCGATCCACTAAACCTGAATTGCCTAATATAGATACAGGCATTTACCTGATCCCATGTAAAACCCCGAATTGCCCGTCCTTCTATGTGGGAGAGACCGGGAGGTCATTAAATAAACGTATTTATGAACATAAGGGGAATATTCGTAGAGCAAGGGATGTTTCTAGTATTTTCACCGATGTGAAAAACACCAACAACATAATTGATTTCTCTAGTGCCCTAAGAATTTGCCAATGTAACGATTTTAATAAAAGGAAATTATAGAAACTATATTAATCAAAGAAATTCCAAGCTTTAATCTTTCAGAAGGTCAACACAAATGTAGCCGCTGTGCATCAGACCTCATCTAAAGAAAATATTGTTAATCACCTAAAACTAACGCCCCTGATTAATGCTAGTTACCGGCTTCTGTATATTTTAGTATTTCTGTTTTCTTTGTCAATTTCTCTCAGTTAACGGCTGAAGATGGTAAAGCCGTAAGGGTGTGTGGCTTATAATGTAGATAATAATATGGAATAGAACGTTTTTAATGGTAATTAGCATAGAAAGTTTAAGGGGGCACCAGCCAAACTAAGAAATTACTTTGGCAATGAATTTGAGGTTGAAAGTGAATGGATGAGTTAAATGCAATTCTTCAGGAGGAATATTAATATTAATTATAAGTTTAGCAATATATTTAGTCGAGAAATAATTATATATATATATATATAAGTTGAGGGATTATAATATGGGGAGAGCGTAAGTTATGTCCTTTAAATTACAAAATTAAGAATTGTACAGTACGACAATATGGTTTATGTAAACAGGCAACATCTAGTCAATAGAAAGAAAACTTAATAAGAGAAACTAAATAATAAGGATGAATTATTCTGACAATTATTAAATAGCAGTGGGCTATTGATTAATTAGAACTATGTGACATGTAAATAATTTGGGTATGAATTAATTCTAGCGTAAAGAAGCTTATACGATAATTGGTTTGGGAGTGTAGGAAGTTATATGATAATGATTTGGGATGAAGGATAAATATATGCTAATGATTTGGAGTGAAGGAAAAATCTATACTAATTGTTAACATGATTAATAGGTAGGGAAATGAAAAAAAAACACGCCATAATGAATTTGATACAAAGGGGGAAAACAAACTAAGAATTGCACGTTTTTTTTTTGTTTTTTTACAAACCTTTTAATAGCGGAGCACGAATAAAAATAGACCATTTTTAGAATTTTAATTCACATCGTGAAAAGAAAATATTGCCGTTTTATACATTTTTTTTACAAACCTTTTAATAGCGGAGCACGAATAAAAATAGACCATTTGTAGAATTTTAATTCACATCGTGAAAAGAAAATGTTGCCGTTTATACATTTCCTGATGTAGCTCTAACTATATATATATATATATATATATATATATATATATATAATATATATATATATATATATATATATATATATATATATATATATATATATATATATATATATATATATGCATATTGTTTGGGGGAAATTTATTACATTTTGTAGGGGTTAAACCAATAGAATGGTATAGAAATTTTCATACCAAAACTAGTTCCGGTTCAGTAAACTTTGTGTTCAAAATGGTGGTTTCATTATATACTCGTATATATATATATATATATAAATATATATATATATATATATATATATATATATATATATATATATATATATATATATATATATATATATATATATATATATATATATATGAAGTGAATAACTAACAAGGTAGCACGTGGGAATAGCAATGTGTGCAATGTCCCGCAGGAAAAAGGAAAAAGGTTTTCTGAGTAATTTCAAACTTTATTCAGTTCCCATTCATGGACAACTATAAGTGAAAATAATATAATAAGGATATATGTGAGTGTATATATATATATATATATATATATATATATATATATATATATATTTATATATATATGATAAAAATTAATGCAATATCGCAAGAAAAGATAAGGAATTAAACCGCATTCTCCGAAGACAATTTAATTCAGAATAGTTTCGGTGTATCTCACACCCCTTTTCAACTGACACTGGGTAGAAAATATAAGAGAAGTGCATATAAGCATAACACAAGATCCCTCTTTTCCCCCAATCCCCTACTTGTGGCTAATCTAGGGAGGGGGGAGTAGGCCTAAACATATTGAAGGGCTGACATTTAACTATTTTGTTTATTTGTTTTCTTATTACAGGATTAAAAGAAAATTGACCCTCAGATAGATTTAAATTAGGAACTGAGAATATCAAGCTCGATTCTACGATTCTTCTCTTAACATAGTTAGCCGATTTAAATACCATTTTACTTTCATTGAAATCGATCGTATGATTCTTGTCTCTAACATGGCCAAATATTCCACTACTTTCACTGCTAACTCTAATATCTCTTTTGTGTTCATACAATCTCTTGTCTAGATTTCTCCCCGTTTTCCCTATATAAACTTTATGGCAATCGTTGCATGGAATTGCATATACTCCTATGTTATGATGTTCTTTGGGCTTCCTGGCCATCATTTCTTCAATGGAGGTAAAATGGTATATATATATATATATATATATATATATATATATATATATATATATATATATATATATATATATATATATATATATATATATATATATATATTCTAAAGGTTTGCTTTAGAGAAGGCTTATTTTGAGGTTGAGGATAAGTCCAAAAATGAGACATGTAAAATTTCTCATTTAATTAAATACAACTTTTCGGGTACCTTACCCATCTTCTGGTCTATAAGATAGATTTAGAACACGTTTATTAATACGAAAATTATGATGCACACAAGGATTAGAAATAAATTATTTAGTTAATTGAAATTTAGACAAATCGTTTGAAAACTATTGAAACTTTAGATATGGATCAATTGTGGGTAATTTAAATATGGATAAATATAACACTATTTGATGCAATTATTGGTTGAACCAGAAATTAGTCACTTAATGAAGCAGAAATAGTAATAAATTATTTCATTAATTGAAAATCTGAAAAAATAATTTGAAAACTGTTGACACTAAATATAGATGCTATAAATATGGATAAATATAAAATACTAATTGGGGCAATTGATTGGTACACAAAAATATTAGTCACCTTTAGTGGACCACAAAAGCGGAGAGACTGAGGAAAGATTATAGAAGGAACCGATTAAAGATTGGTAGGTTGTGAAAAAATTGAGTGATTTATGAAATGAGAAGGGGAAAAGCAGTTGAATCAGAATTTAAACGGTGATTTAGTTGTTTTATAAATAATTATTCAATAATGCGGAGGGAAGTGGAGTCCTTTGCATGTCCTAAAATTTTAAAGTTTTTGTGAGAAATTTCCTTATATATATATATATACGTGTGTGTGTGTGTGTGTCGTAGGTCAGGATAGATCTCCTAATCTCCGTGGCCTGTTATCTCCTTTCGATCTGTTGATTTATTTTTCGTTTTTTTCTACAGTCTTGTTCACCACATAAACAGCGAAAGCTAAGTTGCTATTTTTTTTCTTATTACTACTTAAGTTCTTTCTTTGTTTGAATAAGTGATGGAGTTCAGGGATGAAAGTGAGCATGAGTGTCAGAATGTATGCATTGGTTGTGGTGTAGTTGGTGAGGGATATATATGTGTTGTATGTGGGTTGCGTGGAGGCATTGTAGATTTAGAGGGGATGAGAATGCAGGATTTAGCCAGGATATGTGGGCTGGAGGGGTTAGTTTCTGAGCTCAGGAGGGAACTTAGTGTTAGGCCTAAGGCTGGGAATAGGTTAGGTGGTGAGGAAGGCCAGTTAGATGTTTCAGGTAAAGGTAGAGGGCCGGTGGGGGAGTTAGGATATGATAGTTCTATGGATAGTGAAGTTAGCCCCCTTAGAGTTGTTAGAAATAGGCCTAGTGGGGATAGGGGACAGTGGAGAGTGGTTAGGAAACGTGTAGCTAGGGAGGCTTCTCCTGTTTTTTGTGAGAATAAGGTGGCCTCTGTTAAGGTGGTTAGCCAGGTGGAGAATAGGTGTGTGAGTCAGAGGGACACAGAACCTATTAGCTTGACAAATAGATTCAGTGCCCTAAGAGAGGAAGTAACTGGAAGTGATATGACTGATAGGGGTGGGGGTGGAGGTAGAGTGACTGGTAGTTTGAATGAGAATTGGAGTGGGGATGGAGTTAGGTCTGTGGGGGTTAGGAATAAGAGTCTGACTGAAGTGCTTGTGATGGGTGATTCGCGAGTTAGATATCTAGATAGGAAGTTGAATGAAAGTAGATTGAATGGTTTGAGGGTGTGTTTGCTGGGTACTGGAGTGAGAGATCTGTCTGATAGGTATGAGGAGCTGGCGTCTGGCTGTGCAAGGGCTGCGGTTGTGATTACATATGTAGGCGTGAATGATGTGAAGAAAGTGGGTGCATGTGAGTTACGTGAGAGGTCCAAGAGGTTGATTGAAAAGGTGAGAGAAAGTAGAATGAAAGGTGTTGTGACAGGTGTGCTTCCAAGAATGGATGTTGGGGTAGAATGGATGTCTCGTGTGATTGGGCTGAATGATTATGTGAGGAGGATGTGTGAGATAGAAGGTGTCATATTTGTGGACGTGTGGAATAGGTTTGTTGGAATGAAAGAAATGTATGCGATGGATGGACTGCATTTGAGTAGGAGGGGGGTAGATGTGTTGTGTGAGGAGTATGATCTTGTTATTAGGTCTTTGCAGGCGGGAAACTAGATACTAATAGTGGTCAGGGAATTATGAGAGGGCATTATAGTACTGAGAGTAGAATGGACTTAGCAGATAACAGAAATAGGTTCCAAGGCAATAGAGATGAGGTCATTCAGACTGGAAGAGGTGATTCAGGGATAGGGGGATTAAATTGTTTCTATACAAATGTTCGTAGTATTAGAAACAAGAAGGATGAGTTATTTAGTTATATTAGCGATAAGGATATAGATATATTATGTGTTACTGAATCATGGGTTAATGAAATAGAATTTAGTGACAATATAAGTGAATTTGATTTACAGGGTTATAATATGTACATTAGGCTAAGGACAGGTAGGATTGGTGGAGGAATAATTATCTATATAAAAAAAAAACATTGTTTCAAGTTTAAATACTTCAATAAAGCAGGATGGAGTTGAGTCACTTTGGATAGATATTAGGTTCAGTAAAATAGAATGGTGCATTTGGGAGCTTTTTACAGACCACCTGGGCAGACTGCTGATATAGATGAACTAATGAAAGAAGAATAAGTAAGGGATGTGAAACAGATGCAGTTATTATTGGGAACTTCAACTTAAACTCTGTGGACTGCGAAAATATGATAGGTAGGGATAGAACAAGTGGCAGGTTCATAGAATGCTTTGAGGATAATTTTTTGAACCAATTTTTTAATGAGCCAAAGATGGAGGACAATATATTAGATTTAGTACTTTCTAACAGTGATCATTTAGTTCAAGAATTGACTGTTGGGGAAGCATTGGGAAATAGTGACCATCAGATAGTTCGTTTTAACTTGGGAATTAAGAAAGGTAAAATAACCGAGAATGCTGTAAAAGTTCAAATTTTCATAAGGGAGATTATGTAAAACTTCGAAGCTTGCTAAATTTGGTAGACTGGGATGTAAAATTCAGAGGTAAAAATGCTTATGGGATGTGGGATACTTTCAAGCATATAATAAATGTAGTCCAAGAGCAATGTATCCCAATGAAGACATTAGGAACAAAAGTAGGAAACCATTATAGTGGAATCAGGAAATAGCTAGAAAAGATTCAGAGAAGAAAAGGGCATACAAAAAATTACAGGGAGAAAATTTTCAAAATTTAAGTGATCATAGAATGGCTAGGAAGGAGTTAAATAAGATTACAAAGAAGAACAAAAGGGTGTCAGAAATTAAATTAGCTCAGGAAAGAAACAAAGATCCTAGAAAGTTCTTTAGTTACTATAAAATTAATAACAAGTCTGGCAGAGTTAAAATAAGACTTATCAAATATGAAGGGGTTGTGAGAGAAACTGATGAGGAAATAGTTGAGGTACTAAATGGTCATTTTGCATCAGTATTTACAAAAGAGAAACTAAATAGTCTTTTGTATATTACTCATGGGTCAGGGAAAGAGGTGTTTACTACCATTAGTGTGGATTGGAGGACAATAAAAGTACTAATAGGTGAGTTAGATGCTACCAAGGCCTCCGTCCCTGATAACATTTATTCTAGGATACTTAAAGAAGGGGTAGAAAGTATCTCAATAGCCCTGGAGAAGTTGTATACTAGGTCACTGGAATATGGAGAAATACCCAATGATTGGAAGAGCGAATGTAGTCCCCATTTTCAAGAAGGGTAGTAAAGAGGATCCAAATAACTTTAGACCGGTTAACCTAACTCCTATAGTCTGTAAAATTCTTGAGAAAATAGTTAAAAAAAGGGATATGCCAACATCTAGAGAGGGAGGGATTAATCAGCGATGCTCAGCATGGGTTTAGATCAGGTAGATCATGTTTGACTGATTTACTAGTCTTTCTGGAGTTCGAACAAATCAAGTAGATAAGGAAGTGAATGAAGATGTAATTTACTTGGATTTTTGTTAAGAATTTGATAAGGTACCACATAGGAGACTAGTTCATAAATTAAAAATGATTGGGATATGTGGGGGTGTTTCAAATTGGATAGCTGAGCGGCTGAAAGACAGGAAGCAAAGGGTAGTGCTAAATGGTGTAAAGTCAGAGTGGAGGGATGTTATCAGTGGGGTTCCTCAGGGATCAGTTCTCGGTCCATTATTATTTGTCATCGATATAAATGATCTTGGGGAGGCAGTTAATAATAAAGTTTCAATTTTTGCGGATGATACCAAATTAGCAGCTGTAGTTAAAGATATTGATGATAATTTTAAAGTGCAGGGGGATTTAAATAAACTGTTATCCTGGGCACATAAGTGGCAAATGACTTTCAACCTTGATAAGGGCAAAGGGATTAACATGGGAAAAGCTAATAGAGAATTTAACTATGAAATGGATGGGCATTGGCTGAGCTCCGTAGAGGATGAGAAAGATCTAGGAGTAGTAATAGATAAGTCATTAAGGTTTTCTAAGCAGTGTATTAAAGCATGAAATAGGGCAAATAGAGTACTGGGTTTCATTAAGAGAAATGTCAGTTACAAAAGTAAGGAGGTTATTCTTAAACTCTATAACTCTTATGTTAGGCCACATCTAGAGTACTGTATACAAGCATGGTCCCCACATTTTAGAAACGATATTAACCTTTTCGAGTCAGTGCAACGGAGGGCAACCAAGATTATTCCTTCCCTGAGGCACCATGAATATATAGATAGACTGAGGATATTAGAGGTGTGTGAGAGGGTATATGATTGAGCTCTTTAAATTTTTTTCTGGGATAGATAAATTGGATGTTTCGCATTTTTTTGAGTTAGATGATGGAAATCGGACTAGAGGTCACCACTTGAAAATTAAAAGGCAATGGTGTAGGTTGGATTTAAGAAAATATTTTTTCACCAATAGAGTGGTAGACTTCTGGAACAAATTGCCGCAGAGGGTAGTAGGTAGTCCAAATTTAAATGTATTTAAGAGTGGGTTGGATGAGTTTATGGGAAGTGAAGGTTGTGATGGTTCCTAAGTTTTGTATATATTAATATTGTTTGTATATATCTATAGCTGCATGTTTTAGTTTTTGACAAGCCTTAATTGGTGATACCCTTGTTTCTTGACGCAATCCTCTGGATGAAATTTTCTTGCGAGTTTGAGTGCCTTAAAAAAGAGGCCGTTTGACTCGGATGACCTATGATGTGCCCTTGTGGCTTTTATCATCTGTTATAGTATATTGTGGGAGGCTTTGATTTTGTCTTTCTTTGGTGATTATTGTTATAGTCCTATGTGGGTCGGTTTTGACGGATCCGGATTACCTTTGATAAGCCCTTGTGGCTTTTGTCATCCGTGAAATTATGTTATATTATGTTATGTCACCGATCATATATTTTTGGAGGTTCCTCGCTGAGCCTACCTATCTTTTAATTTGGGTACCACAGGCCTACTTTACTTGCGATTTAAGCGCTACAATTCTTATACAACCTATAGATCACATTCTACTACTTTCTAGAGTGTAAGGGACTCAATTTTAGATATCACTCGCAACTCACAAGATACAAACTCTTGCAGGTCCAGATGAACCACTCGTCAGTCCCGCTATTTTATCCATACCTGTCAAATAAACATTAACAGACTCAGTACACCTAATATTTTTTTTAGTAAATTTTTCATTGCTTGAAACGATTTCATTACAAAAAAAATCCCACTCCATCAAGGCTGTTTTTATCGAGGCTATCTTCCCCATTTGTGCATCAGTTAATTCACTATGAAAATCAAACGCAATTCCTTTTAAAATTAGGGTAAAAATAACCCCCCTCCCCAACTCTTAAAGGTTTCTTAGTAACCAAGTCAATCATATTTAATCACTCTATAATAGTGCCATCACCATCCAATCATCCACCATATTTTAGATTGCCTAGATAGCTGTGCACAGTAGATGAATAAAAGTAATTTATGATCTTCCTTAACTTGCAGTATTCAACACGGTATCCTGCGAACGATTTACGAGTATTAAACAACGATTAACTACAACCATTCAACAATAACTTATCAACAATATGCAATATTCGAGATATCAACAAATTAGGAACAACGAACCATCTACACACAGGATAACAAGAGTTAGACCAACATAACACTGACAATCAGCTCTCGCGTCCAAACTGGTCACATTGCCAGATTAAAAAAAAACTAGCTTTAAATTAATTGATTTTAAAGAAATCAATATTTCCGACTCGGCCAGGAGCTGTACTGGTTGTGTATTCTTAATTGACAAAGATAACACTGAACAAAGAAATTTATGGTGAAAACACATCAGCCAAGTGAGCTTAAATTCGAGCCCCCTGCGCTCTGGGCAAAGTATGTGTTGACAAGAAATTTACTTTTTTTTGCGGCCACAATCTATCTATATATTGTGTTTTTGTGAAAATTTAGGCACAAATTTTGTGATGATTCTATTTATCAAAACTTTAACGATCTTTTAATACAGGGGATGGGTTATTTATATTAAAGCCAGAACTAGTATTCGGAACATATAAAATTTGGAACGTTCGAACATTAGCTTTGTTCATCTTCAACCTATAATGGAGTAAAACGATATGAAAGCAAGCAAGCTTAGGTAACTTAAAGAGATAAAGGTATTAATGAATGACTGTTTAGCTCAATTTAAATTTCCCACATATTAAATCATTCGATTCCTGTCCTTCTCTCAAGTTGGTAAGTGTTCATTCATTTATTTCATTTTAATTTTTGCTTTGTTTTCTGTTTGTTTTATAATTTTGCAGTGTTTTTCTTTGTAAGTTTGCATTGTTCTCTCTCGGTAATTTTTGCATTGTTTTCTTGAAAGTTTAACGAAACCCTAGATTTATTCATTATTACATTGTCGCATTATTTTCTCTCAAATTCAACAAACTTTAAACGTATTGTCAGTCATTGATAGATATATCTCTTTATGTATTCTAAGCATATATATATATTTTTATATATATATATATATATATATATATATATATATATATATATATATATATATATATATATATATATATATATATTTATATATATGAGGAAACAAGATAAGAGGAAAAGAGTTTTATTATTTTTCAATATAACTACCCTCGACTTTAATTCAATTGCGCCACTTGTCCCTGAGGCTTCGATTTCCCGACAACCAGATATCTCCCGACTGCTGTTCAATCCACTCCTGGACAGCGAGTTGGACACCTTCATCGTCCCCAAACCGGCGTCCACGCAGTGCAGCCTTGAGCTGGCGGAATAAAAAGTAGTCGCTAGGGGCCAGATCTGGACTGTAGGGGGGATGGTTGAGCTTCTCGAATCCGCACTCGCGCAGGGCAGCTTGTGCAACTCAGGCCTTGTTGACTTTGACGACGTTGAAATCCATCATAGGGGCGTGAGGTTTCTAGGGACCCAACGGGCAGAGACCTTGGTGATGGCCAAATCGTCGTTGATGATGTTCATAACATTTCCATGTGATATTCCAAGTTCCCGCTCGATTTCTTCGACCTTCACCCGTCGATTTGCGAGGATCATCCTCTCCACACGGGCCACATTGTCCTCGTTGGTCACGTCTGACGGGCGTCCTGGACGTGGGTCATCTTCAAGGGACTAACGACTATGGCGGAACTCCCTATTCCAGCGAGCAATGGTTGCATAGGAAGGGGCAGTGTCGGTGTACACTGCAACCATGCATTCATGGATCTCTTTTGCATTCTTGCCTTCCTTGGTCAAAAATTTGATCAGTGCGCGGTGCTCAACCTTCTCCATTGTTGAAAAGTTTGTGACTAACGATCTGCAATCAGCAACTGCTTCTTAAATAGACGAGGCAGGAGCGTGTGGCTGCAGGTCCTGACTTGACATAACCTGTCCTAACACCCCCACAAACATCCATCCCCCATCCTCTGTTTTGCCCAACCGATTCTCAAAACTTATTGACCGCCCCTCGTATATGTATGTTTTATTAAAGACCAGGTCTAGTTGAACCTTGATTAGCTTCTTTCTTTGCTTGTCTATTTTCATTTTTTTTTTCGTCGTGTGAAAGATCATAGATAAGTGTTCCGATATTCATGGTTTATTTTAGCTAGCTGAGCTTTTGGTCACTGTCGTAGAATGACCCTTTTTTTTTATCCCTCTACTCTTTGACACCCTTTTAGTAGCGGTATGCTTTAAGGGGCGTGAGTTACTTCTATGATGAAGTAGGCTTTGTTCTAAGAGTGCTATTTTAGTGGTTTAGTCCTTAAGGAAGAGCTATTTTTAAACACATAAGGATACGAGGAAACACCTGAATCTACCAAAATAAACTTGTATTTTAAATTAAATATTACAAACCAACAGTAAACACATTTCTATATTTGGCCTCCAAGATTTTTCAATGACAAAACATAAACAAGTAGGCTTTCAGTAAACATGCCAATTGCCAATTAGTATTTTTATCACGACCCTATTTGATTAGCATAAAACATTAAATTAACGTACTGTCATCTACGAACACATATGACCTAGGATCAAGAATAATGGTTTCTACTCTCCTTTAAAACGCGGGACGTACTAAACTTCTACTATCGCAATAGAGATATAAATGTTATTGTTAACTTACAGGTAGGTATTAGGGATTGCCGGATGTCGCTGGAGGACTTATCTCTCGCTTTGAAGTTTGGTGGTCGCTGGTTGAAATTTTCGAGGAGGGATTGCTTGTCGCCTGTGACGGGGCTGATTCTGCAACGTAATTAAAGAACGGGAGCTCGTTGGGGCAGGGTTCTTCTCCTCTCACTCTTACGGTGCTTGAGATGTGAGAATCACTCGAGTGTGAGCGGCTTTGCTTTTCTTCAGTCGGACTTCTTTGCAGACGGAAAAGGCTTCTTCGGTATGGCACCGAAATAAAACTTGACTCTTTAGGTTAATACGGCCCTGAAAGGGGGGATCGATTTTCTCAATCTGATCCTATCGTTCCTCACGGAAATAGTCTTGTATGGCTGAAGGATCGATCTTTACGAACTAATCTTTCTTCTGGCGAATCGACTTCTAATAATCTTCTTGTCTGGCCGATGGATCGATCTTCACGACCTAATCCTATTCTTGCGTATCGACTTCAGCTAATCCTCTTCTCTTTCTTTGCGGGGCTTATTTATAGGCGGATTGCTGCCCCATCTAAAGTGGAAAGTGACCAGGCCACAGATGCAAAGGGGGGGGGGAGCGAATGGTGAGTTAGCATCTGGGGAGAGCGAGAATTCCTGAGGTGGCACTGGGGTGCCCAAGTCAGCTCGCAAATTATAGGCTCACAACCGCACCGCTACTTGGCGTGCCTTCTGACTCGCACCGCTTTTTTTTCCATAACCACGAGTTTATGGGTCTCGTAGGTAATTCGATCGTTAGAGCGTCGTTTAAGGACCTTAGGTGGTCGCCTTCAAACATATGTTAGCTCCAACTGCCCACAGCGGCGGGGAGATCACACATGGTAAGCATTTTCGCCGGCTACCTTTCCCACGCTTCTTCTCATGAAGGGGGAGGGGGCTTGAATGTACCTATACTCCTCCAGGATGCTTAATGTAGCCATTTCCTTACAGTCACATTTGACCATCTTCGGAGCGAATTAATTTTACACTGGTCAAACATTTAAAGGCACTACATTTATATACAAAAGATAATTTAGATAATGAAAAGAAGGGGGAATGTGGTTGACAGGAAGTAGTTAGAAAAGTTACATTTGTGAATGGGATTTCGGTCATTATTGACCGTTAATCCGAAAAGAGTTTTAAGGTTCTCTGGGTGGCTGTCAATTGGGCATTAATCTTCGGTTGTTACTCTTAGATTATGATCACTTCTAGGATATGAAGGCTTGTGCGGTCACTTCTCCTTTGATAATGGTGTTTAGTACTAAAATTTCTCGCGTTAGTTGAATTCCATGTCGCATCTAGTGGTTCGTGATGGCGCCGTTTTGCAGATGCATGTTGAGTCTACGAGATAGGTATGTGGTTGTCATTCCAATGTATTTATTTGAATTATGAAGGTTGCAATCCTCATGCGGACAGGTGAATTCATAAATTACTTTGGAAGTTTTCAATTTTTTTTCTTACTTGTGTCGTTGATAATGAGGTGATTACTTATTTTAGGGGGGTTTATAATATGTGAGGGTATAGAGCGTACATACTCGCATGCCGCCAGACAATCGTGGAACGAAAGAAATTTGTCGTTTGAGTTGACCTTCGTCTCCTCTCCCCCCCCCTCCCCCGACATTCTCCTGCCCTCCGACATTCTACCGCCCTCCTCCGCCTTCCCCTTGACCTAAGTCCAACAGGCGACAGGAAGTCTAACGAAAGAAGGCCTATCTCACAGAGAAGCCTAAATTCTATTTGCCTTCTTTATGATACCATGGAGATTGTCCAGAAGGCGCCGCGATAAGCGAATTGTCGTATAGGGAATCTCTCTTTCGATTTCACACAGTCCGCTGTATAAATGATAACGCCGTTCATTCCTCGTGAGAAGTGTTCCAGACTTACTCGTGTAATCCTCACGTTGAACGAGAGTCGTTGCCGTAACGTATCGAATGCCAAAGCCTGCTGAGTTAACTTGGTCGCTGTCTCAAAGTGTTCCTGAGGCAAATCCCACCCCGCAGAGTCTGTGACTAGGAGAATACGCTCTGTTGCTCAACGTAACTTGAGAAAGAAAAAGAAACATACAAATAGTTACTGGAAGTAACTATTTGTTAGTGTCACATCCAGTTAGGAGTGAAATAACCGGAACTGCAGTCAGCAGCCCCGAACCCGGCGTCTTATCCCCCCCTCTCCCCGAGAACTCGTGTTAACGCCACCCGAACCACCCCGTCTGGACCTGAGTAGTCGTCTCTCCAATCTATCACAATTAATGGTAATCTGTTAACCCAGTTTACCTCTATTCTTAAATTACTTATTTAATTAACAGTGATTGATACCCCCAATGAGTCATTATACATCTAGATGCTTAACGTCAGTGTTAGCCTCCCCTCCTTTTTTAAGAGATTCAAGTTAGTCATTCCCTGATATTATTATTTATAATTGCTGTCAACCCGGACTAATCCGTGTTTAACATTTAATCCTTATTTACCTAAAAGCCCGTTTAACTATTGCTACAAATTATTATTTTGATGTAAAGTAAAGTTTATTTTTGTTGGTGTGTTTATTTGTGGCTCCTCCTTTTTGACATAGCCTTGGCAAGACATTAATTAAGAATCCTGTCGGCTAATTTATTCAACTTGCATTATGCACTCTTAGAATTTAACAATCACAAACCTCCCCCCAGTAACAAGTGGGACTTTTATAGTGAGAATCCTGGCCGAGGCACAACCCGCCTCTAACCAGCCATCGCACGTTCAGTAGGAATTAAAGCCTATATATATATATATATATATATATATATATATATATATATATATATATATATATATATATATATATATATATATATATATATATATATATATAGTGATCGCAGATTGAGTCATAGGGTCTCAATACCATCGACTTAAACAAAAGCGGTGTGTCCAGATAAAGGACTAGAAGAATTATTGGACCAGACTATAAGCAATTCTACGACATAATATATTGTGACTTATAGCGTTTCTTCTGGATTCGTACATTTTGTATTTTATTCTATAATATTCTTGATTGTTCTTTCGTCGATTTTATACGATTCTCTCAGTTGGTTCATATAGAAGATATTTATTGTGTTTCTTATTGTCTTCATTTTTATTATTGTTATTTCCATGTAAGTTTGTTTGTTTTTTTGTCCACCATAGTGTTGGACAAACCATTATTGATATGGACTTGCTTTATTCTTTGAATTTCGTTATAGAACAATGCCCATGACGAACTGCATTTATATGCGCGTCTAATGTATGTTCTTATGACACTTTTTTATTCCTAGAGTTAATACGTACATTTTAGTACAGAATGTTCTTCTATTTTTGTTTTGAGTCTTTTCAGTTGATTTTCATCTTTATTTACAAGATATATATCGTCAACGAAACAGCAGTTGGTTGAAGGTTTGAGATGATTCTCCGTCAATATTTCTTTTTCTAGGCAACCCATGTAGAAGTTTGCAAAAGTGGGTCCGAGTGGTGAGCCCATTGCAACTCCGTTAATTTGTTTATAGAGTTTTCCGTTAGGTGCGCGAAATGGGGCTTCCATTGTGCACGCTTTCAAAAGATTCTTCAATATATGGTGGTCTAATTTAAGAGCAGGTTTGTTTGAGTTTCTATATACTTTGTCAATTATTATGTTTGTTGTTTCTTCGGTATGTACATTTGTGAAGAGGCTTTCCACGTCCAATGAGGCTATGATTCCATCTGGTTTTGTAAAGTGAATTATATCAATAAATTCATCTGTTGATTTAAGAGAATATTCATTTGGGATATAGTCACTGATAATTTTGTCGATTTGCGACACACACACACACACACACACACACACATATATATATATATATATATATATATATATATATATATATATATATATTAGTGTGGGTGGGTGTGCCTGTGTAAAGAAAATCCCACAGGAAAGATGAGAAGCGGAATCAAATAAAGTTCGAAAGTACTTGAATTCCACTTCTCATCTTTTCTGTTGTATTTTTTGCATTTATTGCCCCACTCACGCGCAACCTGTAGTTTCTCACACACACACACACACACACACACATATATATATATATATATATGAAAAACTCACAAAGTATCACGTGAGGGTAGCAAATGAATGCAATGTCCCGCAGGAAAAATGAAAAGGTGTTTCCAAGTACATACTTTCGAACTTTATTAAGTTCCTTATCAAATAACTAAGGAACTTAATAAAGTTCGAAAGTACTTAAAAACACCTTTTAATTTTTTCCTGCGGGACATTGCATTCATATATATATATATATATATATATATATATATATATATATATATATATATATATATATATATATATATATATATATATTTTTCTGAAATTACTACTCACATGATAAATATTACCCATTGTAGTAATCCGGCAATATTAAAGATAAGTAGATTGACAGTTGATTTAAATAGGTGAATAAGTATTAGCAGCAATATATTGGTAATTTTAGTTAAGCTAAATATAATCTTTTGGTGCCTTTTGGATAAGGTAATATCGGAATTTTATACTTCAAAATTGGAATTATTTTGTTTTAATGGATCACTGAAATCCGCAATAAAGTTGTTTCTTTCTTATATATATATATATATATATATATATATATATATATATATATATATATATATATATATATATATATATATATATATTATAGTATATAGTTATTCATGTGATTTATTTTCTGTTAATAAATCAGCCTAAATAGCGTTTCGAAAACCATAACCATAAATTTGTTTGATCGAAGTTGTCGGCTGATAGTTTTTAGGCCTAAGACGACAGCGAAAAAAAATTTTGAAATAATGAACTGGGTTTTAAGAAAAACAATTAAACAAATATAAATATATTGATAGAATCAACGAATGTACAGTGAGATGAGTAGATTAGGTATACAATGTAAGATATTGTAACATATGATTTACAGTAACAAGATGCGAAGAGAATTTAAATATGTGGAATAAAAATGAAATAATATGGTGGAATAATATGGTGAAATAATATGGTGAATAATATAATGACTATGATGAACGGTGAATTAGGGGCTGCAATATGAGAAGTAAATATAATTAGGACCTACTATTGTATGGTCGTTTGCAAATAATTGTTAAAGAAAGTGGAATTAACTAAGTATGATTTTTTGGAGGTAAATGACTAATTGTAGAAGAAATGATTACCGACCTTTATACGAAAATGTCTCGAGCCAATTGGGGCAGACTAGTGTGCTATTTGGTTATGCTCTTGTATCTTAAGCATTTTTTTTATATTCTCTGGATTCTGGTAGCCCTACCAGATTCACCTATCGTATCTCTGAGATCAGTTATTAGCTCGGAGTAAGTTCTTAGATAAGTATGGCGTATGTTTTATTAATTTTTTAAAGTGATAACCCCCTTTTAAACAAAACGTATGCAAATAAAGTTGTGATAAATGCGATTGCCTTATTGAGAAATTAGCAAAATTAAGTTCAGTGCGATGACTTATAATGAAAAAGAAACTATTAGTAAAACAGGTAGGCCTACGCCAAGACTAGATGTCATCCAAACCTGTTGCACTCGCAAATACAATGCAGGCTAATATGATAGAACATCTTGGCTATTGATTGTGCATACTTACACAAGCTATTATAATATTTAAATAAAGTTTTAAAAGAAGAACATAAAAAATAACAATTACATAAAGTGAGTATATTATAATTTTATAGTTATTTTTAATGAATAACATATTTACTTGAATTAGCATATTTATTTTTGTAAAACTTGAATTGCCTCCTCATCTTCAAAGTCACCACACCCCACTGATATATATATATATATATATATATATATATATATATATATATATATATATATATATATATATATATATATATATATAAATAAATATATGTATATATATATATATATATATATATATATACATATATATATATATATATATATATATAAAGAGAGAGAGAGAGAGAGAGAGAGAGAGAGAGAGAGAGAGAGAGAGTGTAACAAGGAGTAACAAGGAGTAACAAGGAAAGTAAGTACCCTAGGAGACCTTACGGTCCATTCAAAGAGGGTACTTTTCGACTAGCAATCGAGCAGGCACATGGCTGCTCAATTGTTTTGCGTCCCTAAACGGCCACTTTTAATGACTTTGTCTAGTCTTGACTTGAACTGGTCAACAGATTCACTGTTGACAACTTCCACTGGAAGTGCGTTCCACTTACCGCAGATACTGTAGGTGAAAAAGTTTCCACACATTTTGCGGTTGTAACGCTTCAGTTCAAGTTTGAAGCCGTGATTGCGCGTTCTGTTCTCACTCAGTGTGAAAATATCCCGGTAGTCCACATTGTCGAACCCCAGAAGTATTCTGAAGACTTCGATGAGCTGACCACGCAGTCTACGGGTTTCCAGCGAGAACAGATCTAACTCCCTTAGTCTATCCTCATAACTTTTATGTCGAATAGAGGGAATCAGTTTGGTTGCCCTAGCTTGTACGCGTTCCAATCTTGCGATGTCCTTTCGCAATGAAGGACTCCAAAATTGTACGGCATACTCCAGGTGCGGTCGGACAAGTGAGTTGTACAGGCACAGTACAATCTCCTGGTTCCGATAACCAAACTGGCGCTTAATATAGCCTAGCATCCTTTGGGCCTTTTTCTCCGCCTCAATGCACTGTTTCGAGAACTTGAGGTCACTAGTGATTGTTACACCTAAGTCCTTCTCAGTGTCGGTGGATTTCATAGCAGTGCCCTTAAGGATATACTGATATTGGGGGGTTTTGTGGCCGATATGCACCACTTTGCATTTCCCCACGTTAAAAGGCATTTGCCACGTGTCCGACCACTCCCCAATCTTCCCAAGATCTTCCTGCAGGCGGGCAGTATTTCCAACCTTTGCAACGTTCATACCAAGCTTGGTATCGTCGGCAAATTTAGAAATCTTGGCAACCATGTCACCGTCCATGTCATTGACGTAGAGGATAAATAGTAGTGGTCCCAGGACAGAACCTTGAGGCACCCCGCTAGTAACGGGCCCTCACTCAGAAGACTGTCCATTCACCACCACTCGTTGCCGTCTGCCACTTAGCCCTTAGCCAGTTCTCGATGTAGCCGGCTACCTTTCCGTCTATGCCAAGCGCTCGCACTTTCCGGAGAAGGCGGCGGTGTGGTACCTTATCAAAGGCTTTCTGAAAGTCTAGGTAGACTACATCCACCGCCTTGTCCCGATCGTGCTCACTGAAAACGAAGTGGAAGAATTCCACAATGTTCGTCAGGCATGACCGTTGCCTTCGGAAGCTGTGCTGGGAACTCCTCAGTAAAGGGTTTGACTCTAAATACGACGTCACTTTGTCCACCATGATGCTTTCCATGAGTTTACCGACTATCGAAGTCAGACTGATAGGTCGGTAGTTCGACGGTTGCTTACGGTCTTCTTTCTTGAAGATAGGAGTCACCTCCGCCTCACGCCAGTCTCTAGGAACGCATTTGGTCTGGATTGACATGTTAAAGATAGCGCACAGATGTCGTGATACTTCATCGCACACTTCTTTCAACACTTTAGGTAGAAACCCGTCCGGTCCAGGGAACTTATTCGTCTTTAGGTCAGCGATCTTTTTCTTTATTTCTCCTTCGGTGAAGTCCATTGCCTCCAGCTTTTCCCGTGAGTAGGAATCCGTCGGCTTGGGAATGGGACCACACTCTTCAGTAAACACTGAAGAGAAGTAGTCGTTGAGGAGGTTAGCATTTTCTGCATCTGTATGCTTTAATGTCCCCTCCTCATTCCTCAAAGGGCCAATCGTTCGACGGATTGGTTTACGGCTGTTCACATATCCAAAAAACTCCTTGGGATTCTCTTTACAGAGTCTCGCCACTCGGAGTTCCTCAGACCGCTTAGCCGCCCTTATGCTGGACTTCACTCTCCTGGCTAGCCTCCGGTATTCGTCAAAGTCACCCGAGATCTTCGATTGCCGGTACACATTTCTCTTCTCCCTAAGCAGTTGCCCGATTTCTCGATTAAACCACTTTGGTTGAACAGAAGCCTGACGGGGGCATTTCAGAGGGATAAAACGCGATTGAAGACTCATGAATGTGGTTTTGAAACTGTTCCAAGAGTCTTCAACAGCATCGCACTCTTCTAGCCTCTGTCAGTCAGTCCCGCGCGTAGACCTGCAAAGTCTGCTCTTCTCAAATCCAGTTTCCTTGATTTACTAGTTGCAGGCTCTGCCTTGGGGACTTTGACTACAAATCTAATTAGTCGGTGGTCACTGCCACCGAGCTCTTCGCCAACAGAGAGGTCCTCAACAATGTCATCCTCAGAGGTGAAAACCAAGTCGAGGATATTGTCTCCTCTCGTTGGCTCTCTGACCCATTAAGTGAGGAACTCGTTGTTCGTGAACTCCAGGAGTAGTGCGTTCTCGCCACAGGGTTCTCTGGTTTCCCAGTCAACTTGTGTGTTGAAATCACCCATGACGATACACACTCTGTCTTTGACAAGTTCTCCTAGTAGCTGGTACAGATCTCTGTCCTTTTCAACGAGTTGGGCAGGAGGTCTATAAAGCACCAGGGTCCTGTATTTGGCAGGACCTATCTCTAGGTCAACACCTAGTAGTTCATGGTCGGATACGATGTTGTAATCCGTAGAGTTGAGAGTATCCTTGACATACAACATCACACCGCCACCCTCTCTGTCTGGCCTATCTTTCAAGAAAAGCTGGTAACCGGGAATCGTGAATTCACCTTCAAAATCTCGGCTTGAGGTTTTTATCCACGACTCCGTTATGGCCACCATCTCCGGTTCTTCTGTTGCTACGAGGCCACGAAGTTCTAGAAACTTGTTCCTGATAGACCTCGCATTAAACAGAAGAACTTTGAAGGAGTCCCCGACTGAAGGACTCCATACGCTCTTCCGTTTCCCGCTTTCTTTCTCTGTGGCGGGGTCACTCCCCTCTTTGTGACTTCAGAAAAGGTCGTTCCTGGAGTAACACGGGTGTACTGGCGTACGTCCTCCTTTACTCGGGGTCTGACACTTCTTTGGGTCCGCTCCACAACATCCTGGATCATGTTTGCGAGTGCAGCTTTCCCTTTAAAGGAAAGATGCACTCCGTCTTTTTTGTACAGGTCATTTCTCCCGTAAAAGGTGCGGTAGGGGTCTACAAAAAAGTCTCCTTCCGCCGTACAAAGATCTCCCAGGCGTTGGTCTATGGAGACGTTCCTCGCGTGAGCATTGCGGGATGGACCTCGTCTTGGGAGTATCCCGACCACGACACGTCTGCGGGTTTTTAGCCTACAGTCGTCAACTTCCCCCATAACCGTGGTCAGGATCTTCCCGCTGGCGCCTACATTGCCTCCTCGTAGGTAGAGATCGTTACCACTTGCCATGAGGGCAACTACTGAGTTCTCAGAGATCTGAGATTTCTCAGCCTCCACCCTTATTTCTCCGTTCTCTTTCCTGGAAGGCAGCTTACCTTCACACTGGTGCGAAGGCGGGCCGCTAGCAAGGGTTGTAGATCCCGCGCTTGGGAGTCACCGATCACGATGACCCTCGCACATTTGGGTTCCGAGGACAGAGGCTTCCCTTTCAGTATGGGCTCTTTCGATTCCTCTTTCTTCCCCACTTTTTGGGTTTTTTTCTTCTTCGTTTTTTCTTCCGTTTCTACTTTCTCTGCTGTTTTTCCTTTCTTACTCTTCCTTTTCTTCTTTTTGACGCCCTGAGTAACCCTAGCAACTGCTGGCTCTGGGATGTCGGATGGTTGGCCTATCTCTATCGACGCGGTGCATGAGGGCCCAACAGAGGAGCCATCCGCGTCGTTGGGAGTTTCTTGTTTCTGTTGCTGTCCATTGGTGGCTTTAATCTCTGCAATGATGGCTTCGAGATGACGGATTTGAGTCACATGCTCAGACTCGAGGATTTTCACCTTTTCTTCCAGCCGTCGTGTTTTTTCCTCAGAAGATTTAAAAAGTTCCTTAAGCTCCTGAAGTTCTGCCCTTAGGACGCAGTCCGTGCAGATACTTCCTGGGTGGCATTTTGAGAAACACCCCTCCGGAAAATCTACGCACCACTTGTCCTTTTGGCATGTCGAGCAGGTATACTTTAACGCACCAGGTCCTTTCTTTCCAGTCATGCTGAACACTTTATATCTCTGAATACTTTGTGACCACTCAATGAAAAAGAAAGGGGGTGGTGAGTTCGCCCCGCGTGAGTCACTCCCGCCTATCGATCAGAGAGGTTTCGGATCTTTCAGAAGGCACGCTCCTTGTGCTGCTTTTCGTCCGACCGAGTCGTCAAACCTCGGCCTGCCGTGGCTCCCAACCAAGCAGCACTGACGGTCCCCGAAGGGGCCATCGATTTGTCACCAGGTGAACAACGGAGCACACCCCGTACTAAACTCCTACTAGTTCCCTTCACGACGGCCAAGATCTCGGAGCAGCGTTCAGTGGATATCCCGCCACACCAAGAGACTCGACCCAAGGCTTTTTGTTGGCCTGGCAACCAACATGGGAACAAAGGGCCGTCACCACGGACCAATGCTACCAGAGGCACCCGTCAACGGTCACTGGGAATAGTCAATAATTATGCGCCAGGAAAGGGGTTACCGGGGCGCTACCCTCAACCCATTCATCGTGCCCCAACGCCTAAGACCCCTCAAGTCCTAGTCTCTCGCAACCAGTGAGCGTCGATTGGCGTTGTTTATAGAGGTTCCAAAGCCTCTCTTCTGACGCGTGAGGTAGCTGCCAGGTCCTTATATGTAGATAGATGAAAAAGGGTAAGAGCGACATGATAAGTATAGGGATTGTTTTTTTGTTGTTTTTTTTTCTTTTTGTATAAACAGAAGAAATAGGATTAATTTTTAAAGAAAGAGGAAGGATAGAGTAGGATAAAAAAAGACAAAGACGCACTTAGTCTGGAACCTAATTTCCGACCAAATCGACAAGGGAAACCCTGCCAGGAGTGCCAGAAGATAGGTACCCCCGCCGACATAGCTCGAAAAGTCAAGGGTACGCACAAGCTCTCTTCCCGCGACAAGGGGGCGTCACTTCTCTACTTTCTTTATGAGAGAGAGAGAGAGAGGGAGAGAGAGAAAGAGAGAGAGAGAGAGAGAGAGAGAGAGAGAGAGAGAGAGAGAGAGAGAGAGAGAGAGAGAGAGAGAGAGAGAGAGAGAGAGAGAGAGAGAGAGAGGGTTCTTAGGCAATGTTTGTTGTTGTTAAAGGCTAATACTTTAAAATTCTCAATAGAAATGTCAGTTTTACAGCTTATGGTGTGTTCCCTAATAGATGAATTTTCCTTTTACTTTAATATTTAGTTTGTGCGCCAACTAATCCCCATATGAGCAGAGAACCTAGCTCCAAGAGACCTGACAGTGCTGCACATTCAATAGGCTCCAGTACAACTGGGACATTCAAATATATATATATATATATATATATATATATATATATATATATATATATATATATATATATATATATATATATATATGTGTGTGTGTGTGTGTGTGTGCGTGTGCCTTGTGTAAGTCATTACCTCCATACATCAATTTAATCCATCTCATATTTTCACAAATATTGTTTTCATAAAACTTTATAGTAGTCATTTATTTCTGCCCTGTTTGCATTCCCCAGAATATACAGTACCCATATATAAAATCCTCTAATTTATTTTTTATTAATGCATAATCTAATATGACATACTCCTTCTCGTTGACATGTACTATAAATAACCACATCATAACAAAAATAAAAGTCATGTTAGATGTATCAATCAACTGTTGTTAAGAGTGGGGTCTTTTCCATGATAATTCACATATAAAACCGGGTAATGGATTCCCCACTCCCCCTCTACGGGGGGAGATTGCGCTTCACTACTAAGATTACAATTTAAAATCTTTAAAAAAAGCAGCCATGGTTAAATTTTTATAAATATCCTGAACTTCACCAATTATAATAATTTAAAAAGGAACTCTAAACTTAATTTTCCCCTTTTAAAACATCAAGTTGCTAAAATATAGTTATAAAAGATATATATAAATAAATTTTCTTAACTTCACCATTTGAATCTTTGAGTTTTTAAAAAGCAAAATTTCAATACTTATATTTATTTCAGAACTTCACAATTTTGTTTTTTGATATTATAAAAGAATTATTAGAAATAATTTTGATTTAAAACCTAAGTCATAACGAAACTAAAATGAAATTATTATTAAAATACTGAAAAATATCCCCTTCTTAAATTTTAGTTAGTGATGATGATGATAACCTGGCAATGGCTTCGCTACTCCCCGCCGCAGGGGAAGCTTGGGTAAAATACTTCAGATTCGGTGCGCACGGTAGGTGGCGCTGTTAGTAGGCTACACTTTTGGGCTACAATATGTTTCTTATGACGTCAGACGGTAGCTTCAGATCTAACCAATCCCGGTGTTATATATTTTTTGGTTATTTTGGGAATTTGTAACTTTTAGTCTGTATTATTTACTAAATATCTGCGCCTCTGCTCGTTTATATTTTTTTCTAAGTTAGGTAAGGTTTCTTGATATTTTTTATTGTTTCGTTTTCGTATTTTTTGTTTGCCTTGAACGATAACAGCTTCTTACTGACAACGTCGTAGGATATAAATAGGACCCGTTTTACAAATGTTTTTGTTTCGTTATTGCGTTTTTATCCTCTCCCTGTGCTTTTTCGTTATTCGAATTCAGCTCTTTTTTTTATGATCACGAAAAACTTTTAGATTATCTAGAGGCACATAAACTAATAAAGAAACCTATAAAAGTAGGTATTGTTTGTTATTAGGTTATTTTTTTCTGCCAGTAAATGCTGTTTTGGGGGAATAAACCCTCAGTAAATTCTTGGGGACTGCTCGTGGGAGAGATATCACTGTGGGAGGACCACCCTGCGATGATCCTGAGTTTCAATCAATTGGGGGGGTTAGTCTGGCGGGCGCAGCCCCCCATTATATACTCATACACAAAAAATATAACGCCGTAATCGTTCAAATCTGACGCTATCGTCTGATGTCATAAGATATATATTGTAGCCAAAAATTGTAGCCTATCAACAGCACCACCTACCGTGCGCCCTGAAACTGAGGTGTTACCATTTTCTGAACTTCGCCAATCATAATAACTTTAAAGGGGAACTCTAAACTAAATTTGCCTTCTTTCAAAATATCACGTTGCTAAAATATTGTTATAGAAGAGAAGAAGATATATAAAAATCAATTTTCTGAACTTCACCATTTGTAATTCCTTGGGTTTTAAAAAATTCACAAAATTTAGATACTTATATTTAGCTCTGAATTTCACCACTTGGTTTTTTGATTTTATAAAAGAATTATTAGAAATAACTTTGCTAAAATATATATATATATATATATATATATATATATATATATATATATATATATATATATATATATATATATATATGATGAAAATTAATGCAATATCGCAAGAAAAGATGAGGAATTAAACCACATTCCCCGAAGACAATTTAATTCAGAATAGTTTCGGTGTATCTCACACCCTTTTTCAACTGACACTGGATAGAAAATATAAGAAAAGTGCTTACAAACATAACACAAGGTCAGGTCGTGAAAGATCCCCTCTTTTTCCCCCAATCCCCTACTTGTGGCTAAACATATTGAAGGGCTGACATTTTAGAATTTTGTTTATTTGCTTTCTTATTACAGGATTAAAAGAAAATTGACCTTCATATAGATTTAAATTAAGAACTGACGATATCAAGCAATACCATGCAACGATTGCCATAAAGTTTATATAGGGGAAACGGGGAGAAATCTAGACAAGAGATTGTAAAAACACAAAAGAGATATTAGAGTGGGCAGCGAAATCAGTGGTTTGCCATGTTAGAGACTTTAATCTTCGATCGATTTCAATGGAAGTAAAATGGTATTTAAATCGGCTCACTATGTTAGGAGAAGAATCCTAGAATCGAGCTTGATATTGTCAGTTCCTAATTTAAATCTATCTGAGGGTCAATTTTCTTTTAATCCTGTAATAAGAAAGCAAATAAACAAAATAGTAAAATGTCAGCCCTTCAATATGTTTAGGCCTAACCCCTCCTCCCTCTGATTAGCCACAAGTAGAAGATTTGGAGAACAAGAGGGGATCTTTCACGAACTGACCTTGTGTTATGTTTGTAAGTACTTTTCTTATATTTTCTATTCAGTGTCAGTTGAAAAAAAGGGGGAGATACACCGAAACTGTTCTGAATTAAATTGTCTTCGGAGAATGTGGTTTAATTCCTCATATATATATATATATATATATATATATATATATATATATATATATATATATATATATATATATATATATATATATATATATATATATATATATATGATGAAAATTAATGCAATATCGCAAGAAAAGATGAGGAATTAAACCACATTCTTCGAATACAATTTATTTCAGAACAGTTTCGCTGTATCTCACACCTTTTTTCAACTGATACTGCGTAGAAAATATAAGAGAAGTGCATATAGGCATAACACAAGATCCCCTCTTTTTTCTCCCAATCCCCTACTTATGGTAATCTGAAGGGAGGGGGGGCTAGGCCTAAACATATTGAAGGGCTGACATTTAACTATTTTGTTTATATGCTTCCTTATTACAGGATTAAAAGAAAATTGGCCCTCAGATAGATTTAAATTAGGAATTGACGATATCAAGCTCGATTCTACGATTCTTTTCTTAACATAGTTAGCTGATTTAAATACCATTTTACTTCCATTGAAATCGATCGTATGATTTTTGTCTCTAACATGGCAAAATATTCCACTGCTTTCGCTGCCCACTCTAATATCTCTTTTGTGTTCGTACAATCTCTTGTCTAGTTTTCTCCCCGTTTCCCCTATATAAACTTTATGGCAATCGTTGCATGGTATTGCATTTACTCCTATGTTATGATGTTCTTTGGGTTTCCTGGCCATCATCAATTTGTTTAAGGAATTATTATATTTAAAGGCTAGATTAATACCCGCTTTTCCAAATATGTCCTTTAAACTATTTAATTTATTATTAAATGGCAATGTTATACATTTGTTGAAGTCGTTAGTGCGGGAAGGCTTATTACCATCGAATGTTTTCCTAGCTGCAAAATGGGCAGACGATATGAACCAATCGGGGTAATACAAATTAGGAAAAATGGTCTTGATAATAACAATTTCTTCCTCTAAATAGGATGGATGACATATTTTGTATGTTCTAAGGAAAAGGTTAGAAATTACCGATTTTTTAACAGTATTATCGTGAAACGAAAAATAATGTATATAGGCATTCAAGTGGGTTGGTTTCCTATACACGTCAAGTTTTAATTCATGGTGATCTTTATTAATGAGGACATCTAAATATATATATATATATATATATATATATATATATATATATATATATATATATATATATATATATATATATAGATAGATATATATATCTATATATCTATCTATCTATTTATCTATCTATCTATATATATATTTATATATATATATATATATATATATATATATATTTATATATATATATATATTTATATATATATATATATATATATATATATATATATATATATATATATATATATATATATATATATATATATATATTACTTACTTACTTACTTGGTTTACTTGGAGAAGTTTTGAGGTCCGTCCTCATAGCTGTAGTGATCTACCGCTAGTGCCAGTCCTCCAGTCCCTTCTCACGAGGTCCAGTTGGTCTGTTATGGTGTTGGAGGGGGCCCTTCTGATGGTGGTATACCCTGGCACTGATGGCTCATCCGGCACCATCCACAGAAACTTGTCCAGTGCTCTTTTGAAGCTGTCCACCGGGCAATTGGTCCTCCCTCTCACTTCTTTTGGGAGAGCATTGAAGGTTTTTGGTCCTTCATACCCCAGGCTGGATGCAAGTAAGGTCTTGACCCTCTCTGGAGCTCTTGGTGGGATTGTCTGTCCTTCACACTTGCGCCCATGCCTCTCACTGAAGTATGGCTTGATTTTTGAGGGTGTAGGGTCAGGAACTAGGCCCTCCAGGATTTTCCATGTGTAGAGACCCTATACCTCTCCCTCCTTCTTTGCTGGGAGTAGAGATCTAGTGTTTTCAGTCGGTCCCAGTAGTTGAGGTCCTTCATCCCTCTAATGTGCCTGGTATAGTACCTTTGGACAGCCTCAAGCCTCTGGATGTCTCCTCGTTTGTGTGGGGACCAGAGTTAGCTACAATAGTCCATGATGGGTTGGATTAGCGCCTTCCAAAGGGTTAGCATTATCTCTGGGTCTCTTGAGGTGAAAGTTCGCAGTACCCAGCCAGCCATCCCCCGAGCCTTTTTAATGGTCTCCGTTATATGGTGCTGGAAAGTGGCGTCCTCCCCTAGATGAACCCCCAGACATTTTACGTGCGGTTTTGGCGTGATCCGCAAGCCTCTCTCCGTGTAGAGGTCGGTAGTGTTTTTCAATGCTTGGTTTGTGCCATATCTCATCATCTCGAACTTATCTTCGTTGAATAGCATATTGCAATCGGAAGCCCAGGCATATACAGCATTGAGGTCGTCTTGTAGGTGGCACACGTCCTCCTTCTCCATTACTGCACGACTGATATGGGTGTCATCGGCAAAGGATAGGAGGGTTGAGTCCACACTCCTACTCATGTTGTTCATATGAATTATGAATAGGAGTGGGCCAAGGACCGACCCTTTTGGGACCCCACTTTTAACTTTAATTTTGTTTGACCTATGGCCATCCACTGCGACTGTTTGGGTGCGGCCTGACAGAAAGTTGTGAAGCCACATTCCTAGCTTGCCCGCAATGCCTAGGTCCCTTGCTTTATGAAGTAGAACTCCATGGTCGACCATGTCGAAGGCTTTGGCGAAGTCTAGGAATACTACGTCAACATTCCTCCCCTCCGATAGGTTCTTTAGCAGCCAGTCGTGGTGCGTCAGTAGATTTGAGAGACAGGATCTACCTTTTCGAAATCCGTGCTGACTCTCTTTTCTAAGGTAGTTCATCTCGAGATGTGCGATGAGTTTGTCCCTTACACACTTCTCGATAACCTTGATAATGTGGGATGTGAGGGCAACTGGTCGATAGTTTTTCGGCAGAGTCCTGTCTCCTCCTTTAAATATTGGACTTATTATGGCTTCCTTGAGTAGTGCTTTGATAGTGCCTGTGTCCCAGGAGGATTTCCAGAGCATGTGGATCGGGACTGCTAGGACTTCACTGCAATTCCGAAGTAGGATTGCAGGAATGCCATCCGGTCCAGCAGCGGAGTTTGTCCTTAACTCCTTTATTGCTTTGGTGATGTCTTCAATCGTGACCTGAATATATGTGAGAAGGTTCTGATTGGTTGTCCCATCAGTGAAGAAAGTTGTGGGGTCATGGATAACTGCTTGCGCCCTTGGTGTGCTGAACACATTATTATATTGGCTTGTTAGCAGCTTGCAGGTATCTCTCGGGTCATCAGTAGTGATTCCTTGTTCATTCGCCAAAGGCCCAATCTGAGATCTGGTCTTGGAGAATTTCTTACAGTAGCTGAAGAAGAATTTTGGGTTACGCTTTATATTTTCTATTGCCTGGTATTCCTCATTCTTCATCTGGCTCTCGTGTGATTGTTTGATCCTTTGTTCTATGTCCACTATCTTTGCACTGATTGCGAGCCTGTGGACTGCATTGTTGCTCTTTCTCAGTTTGGTGTTGAGATTTGCTCGATTTCTCATAAGTATTTTTCTATCTTTGGGGATGGTTCGGCTGCGATCTTTTTTCTCACTTTTTCTTGGGACATAAGTAGTGCACACCCCCAGTAGCGTGCTTTTCAGTGCATCCAGTTTGTTATTAGGGTCAGGGTCCTGCAGCACTGTTTTCCAGTCTATTTCCGTGAGTTCTTTCCTCAACTGTTCCCAGTCTACCTTTTCACTAAAGAATTTTAAGCATGCAAAAGGAGACATTTCTGGCAGCGGCATGCGTCCCAGGGATGTCCTACTCTTCTTGTAAGTTGTGCCGACTAGTACTAAGTTATGGTCTGAGAGGATTGATTTCTCTACCCTGTAGTTGCTGATAGAGTTCTCATTGTTGGTGAAGTAGAGGTCGAGAATGTTCCTTTGTCTTGTTGGCTTCATTATTTGTTGGTTGAGGAACAGTTTGTCGGCAATCTCCAGAAGGAGTTGGGCTTGAGCTTGGTCTTCTAGTGTACCTCCGCACGTTCTACCTTCTGGCCAACTAATAAAGGGAAAGTTGAAGTCCCCACACAATATGATATCCGACATGGCGGGAGGGGTGGCAGCGGTAACTTTGGTTAGGCCATTCATTGCATTTATAAAACTTGTTAGGCTACATTGGGGTGGACGGTAGCAATTAATAATAGTTAAATTTACACTGGTAATTTGTAGGGCCATGAGTTCTACTATATATATATATATATATATATATATATATATATATATATATATATATATATATATATATATATATATATACATATATATATATATATATATATATATATATATATATATATATATACATATATATATATATATATATATATATATATATATATATATATATATATATATATATATATATATATATATATATATATATATATATATATATATATATATATATATATATATATATATATATATATATATATATATATATATATAATATATATATATATATATATATATATATATATATATATATTTTTTTTTGTTATTTTTCTTTTCTTCCTTACCTCAGTGAATTTCTAGGCATCGATATTAGACATAGAAGAATTTAATGTGTGATTAAAATGGCAGAGTTATTACTAATTAGAGAATAATAATTGGCTAAGAAGACACAATGGATAATAATAAACATTACCAAATCTATCATGATAGCAAATTATAAGTTCAGACTGCAAGGGATTGGAATAGAGACCTGGGCAGGCTATGTGTATGAGAGAAGATTTGTGAGGGTAGATAACATAAACATAACAACATAATTTCACTGTTGACCAAAGGGCCTATCAAAGGTCATCCGTATTCATCAAATCCCACCCACATAATGCATCCATAGGATTTTAGCAAGATACTTGAGTTGAAAGGTAGTAATAGGACTAGGGGTCACCACTTAAAAATTCAAAACAAAAGAGGTGCAGGTTTGATTTTAGAAAATATTTTTTCACCAATAGACTGGTAGATTATTGGAATTATTTGCCATCTGAGATGGTATACAGTCCAAACTTGAATGTTTTCAAATGCAGATTAGATGATTTTGACAAGTCTTGATGATGATGCTTTTTGTTTTTGACACATTCTTGTGTATGGTTTGAATTGTATATTGTAAATGGGTAAATATGTAGATTAGCGGCCTGGCCAATTTTTTTTTTTGTAAATATTATCGATCATCTGTGTCGGAATATTCATGTGCATTTGAGTCCTTTTCGAATTTATAAACAATTAGGATTATATACTGGTGGCCTGTGCCCCCTGGCCCTCTCCCAATTTAATGAAACTCAGGATCATCATATTGTGGTCCCTCCATTGTGTTAACCCCTACACCTGCCGCCAACTTAAATGTACTCCAAAAACGTCAAACATTTTGGAATATAGACGAAATAGTATGGGTAACACTTCAGATACAGGGCGCACGGTAGATGGCGCTGTTAGCTGGCTACAACTTTGGGCTATAATATATCTTATGATGTCAGATGTGAACAATCACGGCGTAATATTTTTTTTGTATCTGAATATATACTGGGGGGCTGCACCCCCCAGACCCCCCCAATTGATTGAGGTAAACATGTAGACGAGTGGCCTGGCCGGAAAAAATTATTTTGTGTAAATATCGTTCACCTGTGTCATTTCTGGTAAATATGTAGATTATCGGCGCGAACGATGGGACGTACTAATTCGTCCATGTTCCAAAATGTTTCACGTTTTTGGAGTACATTTAAGTTGACGGCTCGTGTGGGGGTAAATACAATGCAGGGACTACACTACGATGATCCTGAGTTATATTAAATTGGGGGGGGTCTGGGGGGCACAGCCCCCCTGTATATAATCCTAATTGTTTATAGAATAATAATCCAAAAAGGACTCAATGGCGCATGAATATTCCGACACGAGTGAACATAATATTTACAAACAATTTTTTTTTTCGGCCGGGCCGCTAATCTACATATTTACCTCATTTCTGATGTCATACTCCCCTCCCAACCCCTATTATAATTTGCAAAACGATTAAAGGCGCTGACATGATGTAGTTAAAGCATTCACCTCTGTAAACGTTAGAACATTATAAAAATTAGGATTATATACTGGGGTGCTGTGCCCCCCACTCCCCCCTTAATTTAATGAAACTTAGGATCATTGTAATGCGGTCCACGCATCGTGTTTAACCCCTGATGAGCCGTCCCCTATAAATGTACTCCAAAAACGTGAAACATTTTGGAACACGGACGAAATACTACATCTTAACGGCCGGGCCGCTCGTCTACATATTTACCTTGATTGAAACTCAGGATCATCGCAGGGTGGTTCCCCTGCAGTGATATCTTCCCCACGAGCAGTTCCCTTGAATTTACTGGGGTTTTTTTCTCCCCACAGCTTTTTACTGGCAGAAAAACCTAACCTAATAACAAAGAATTCTTACTTTTATAGGTTTCTTGATTAGTTTATGTGCCTCTAGATAATCTAAAAGTTTTTCGCGATTATACAAAGTTAAGGCGAATTTGAATGACAAAGAAGCACATGGAGACCATGAAAAAAACGCAATAATGAAACAAAAACATTTGCAAAACAGGTCCTATTTATAAGCTACGATGTTACCAGTAAGAAGCTGTTATCATTCGCAGTAAACAAAAAATATGAAAACAAAACAAAAAACAATAAAAGACATCAAGAAACCTTACCTAACTTAGAAAAAAACTATAAACGCAGAGCGCAGATATTTAGTAAATAATAGACTAAAAGTTACAAATCCCCAAAACAACAAAAAATTATAACGCAGTGATTGGTCACATCTGACGCTACTGTCTGATGTTATAGAGATATGCTGTAGCCCAATATTGTAGCCGACTAACAGACGGTAGCTTCAGATGTGACCAATCACGGCGTTATATTTTTCTGTTGTTTTAGGGATTTGTAACTTTTAGTCTGTATTATTTACTAAATATCAGCGCCTCTGCTCATTTCTAGTTTTTTCTAAGTTAGGTAAGGTTTCTTGATATCTTTTATTGTTTTTTTGTTTCTCACTGAATGATAACAGCTTCTTACTGGCAACGTCGTAGCTATAAATAGAACCCGCCTAGCACTTGTTTCTCTTTCGTTATGGCTTTTTCATGCTCTACTTGTGCTTCTTCATTATTCAAATTCAGGTTTATTTTGCATGGCTGCGAAAAACTTTTAGATTATTTAGGTGCGCATAAACTAATCAATAAACCTATAAAAGAAAGTATTGTTTATCATTAGGTTAGCTTTTTCTGCCAGTAAAAAGCTGTTGGGGGGGGGGGAAACTAAATTCAAGGGGACTGCTCATGGGGGAGATATCACTGTGGGGGGACTACCCTGCGATAATCCTGAGTTTCAATCAATGGGGGGAGGCTCTGGGGGGCTGCAGCCCCCAGTATATACTCATATTCAAAAAATATAATGCTGTAATTATTCATATCTGACGCTACTGTCTGACATCGTAAGACATATATTGTAGCCTATAAACAGTGCCACCTACCGTGCGCCCTGAAACTGAAGTGTTACCAAGGTTAGTTGAAAGGATGAGTGAAAGGCGTTGTTTCAGGTGTGCTTCCGAGATTGGATGTTGGGGTAGAATGGTTGTCTCATGCAATTGGACTGAATGAGTATGTGAAAGGCCTGTGTTAGGAGCCGGGATTAATGTTTGTAGATGTTTGGAATGGGTTTTATGGGAATAAGGCATTGTATGGACTCCATCTAAGCCAGGATGGTGTTGACGTTTTGAGGCAGGAGCTATATAGTATCATTAGGTCTTTGCAGGCGGGAAACTAGTTACTGATAGTGGTCAGGGAAATATAAGAGTACAGGGTGGGGCAGGGAAAGGAAAGAGATGCAGAGGAGATAGAGTGGAAGGTATACATTCTAAAAGAGGTGCTTCAGGGTTCGGAGGGCTGAGTTGTCTTTATACCAATGCTCATAGTCTTAGAAATAAGAAAGATGAGTTATTTACTTATATTATTGATGAAGATATAGATATAATATGTGTAATAGAATCATGGGTTAATGAAAATAAATTTAATGACAACATGACTGAATTTGAACTACAGGGTTATGATATGTACATTAGTCAAAGGAGAGATAGGATGGGTGGTGAGTTAATTATTTAAATCAGAAATAGCATTTATTTAAATCTAAATAATTCTATAGAACAAGAAGAAGTAGAGTTATTATGGATAGATATTAGGGTAAGTAAAAATAGTATAATACACTTGGGAGAGTTTTACAGACCACCTAAACAGACAGACTGTATTGATGAGCTAATGATCAGAAAAATAAGAAAAGGATGTGAAGTAGATATAGTTATTGTTGATGACTTTAATTTATATTCTGTGGACTGGGAAAATATGATAGGAAGGGATAGAACAAGTTGTAAGTTTATAGAAGGCGCTTTAAGGATAATTTTTTGACTCAATTTGTTAATAAGCCAACAATGGGTACCAATATCTTTGAACTAGCAAGAGATGTTAAAAAGTTAGTTAGAGTAGCAAGGAGAAATTATGAAATTAAAGTGGCAAATAGGGCAAAGGAAGATCCTAAAAGTTTTTATCAATTATACAAAACTAAGGTTAGAGATAAAATAGGCCCACTTATAGATTCCAATGGAGAATTAGTGAGTGATAGGGACTCAATGGCTGGAATGCTAAATGACTTTTTTCTCTCAGTATTTACACAGGAGGATACTCTAAATATACCCGAGGTGTCAATGATCTTTCGGGGTAATGATGAAGAGAAATTAAAGGATATCTTGATCACAAAGGAGATAGTGACAAAGGAAATTGATAAAATCAAAAGTAGTAAAGCACCCGGTCCTGATGAGGTCTTTCCTAGAATTTTGAAAGAATGTAAGGATGTGTTAAGTGAGCCCCTATCATGCATCTTTAGAAAATCATTGGAGAGTGGCATTGTGCCAGTGGCATGGAAGAAAGCCAATGTGATACCTATATTTAAGAAAGGGGATAAAACAAATATGTCTAATTACAGACCAGTAAGTTTGACATCAGTGGTAGGGAAAATGATGGAATCTATTATAGCAAGGAATATTAGGGATCACTTGGATAAGCATAAGTTGATAAAAGAATCACAGCATGGCTTTAGTAAGGGTAAATCCTGCCTGACTAATTTGCTGTCTTTTTATAGTAAGGTGTATGAAGCAGCAGATAAGGATGAAAACTATGATATTTTATACTTGGACTTTAGTAAGGCTTTTGATCGAGTGCCACACTTACGGCTTCTGAGCAAAGTTAAAGCACACAGGATCGATGGCAGTATATTTAGGTGGATTCAGTCATGGCTTGGTGACAGACAGCAAAGAGTTAGTATAGATGGAGTTAAATCTGAGTGGGGGTGTGTTAGCAGTGGAGTTCCGCAAGGATCTGTTTTGGGTCCCTTGCTATTCTTAATTTATATTAATGATCTTGACATAGGTATAAGTAGTGACCTGAGTAAATTTGCTGATGATACTAAGCTAGGTAGGGCCATTAGGGCTGATTCTGATGCTGTTGTAATGCAGGAGGAATTGACCATTCTGTCCAATTGGGCTGAGAAATGGCAAATGAAGTTTAACATAGACAAATGTAGTGTACTTAGTATAGGTAGAAATAATCCACTGAATAGTTATAAATTAAATGGGAGAAATTTAGGGAGGACCGATTGTGAGAGGGACTTGGGTATTTTGGTAAGTTCAGACCTTCGTCCTAGAAAGCAATGCCTAAATGCTAAGAATAAAGCTAATAGGATATTGGGATTCATTAGGAGGAGTGTAAGCAATAAGAGTGCTGAAGTCATTCTAAAACTGTATCTGGCGCTAGTTAGGCCTCATCTTGACTATGCAGTACAATTTTGGTCACCATATTATAGGAAGGATATTGATTTGCTTGAGTCTGTGCAGAGAAGGATGACAAAGATGATTGGTGGGCTAAGGAACTTACCTTATGGTGAAAGGCTCAGAAAACTAAATCTACATACATTGGAAAGGAGAAGAGTCAGAGGGGAATTGATTGAAGTCTTCAAATGGGTAAAAGGATATAATAAAGGGGATCTGGGTAAGGTTCTTATACTTAGTGAACATGACAGGACACGTAGCAATGGGTTTAAGCTTGATAAGTATAGGTTTAGGAAGGAGATTGGGAGGAATTGGTTTACAAATCGTGTGGTAGATGAATGGAATAGGCTCACTAGACATGTGATAGAAGCCTCCTCTCTGGGTAGTTTTAAGAATAGATTAGATAAATATATGAATGAAGCTGCTAGATGGGACTGACTTTTTTATGTTCATATGTATATATTTTTCTAAGGAGTGGGGAGATTATTTTGCGGTTGCATGAATGGACATAATCCTCTGGATGCATTTTATGTATATTGTAGATTAGATCTGACGAACTCCTGTAAAGGGTGACAATGTTGATGACTTTTCTCTGGTAAGAAATCTTTTGTGTGTTGACTGGAACAGGAGCTGCCAAGTGTAGGCCATGAATGGTCTTTTGCAGTCTCCTTCTTTTCTTATGTTCTTATGTTCTTATCTGGTTCTTTCAAATGATGATCACTTCGTTAAGGAATTGACTGTCAGGGATGCATTGGGAAATAGTGATCATCAGGTAGTTCATTTTAACTTGGGAATAGTGAAAGGTAGAACATCAACAAACTCCAAAAAAACTTCTAGGGGAGATTACAATAAATTAGAAACTTGCTAAATCAGGAAGAATACTTATAAGATGTGGGAGACTTTTAAGACTATATTAAACATTGTCCAGGAGAGGAGCAATGTATTCTAAGGAAAGCTCTTGGGAAGAAATGTAGGAAGCCGTTGTGGTGGAATTTATGAGATAGCTAGGAAAATTTCTAAGGAAAAAAAGGGCATACCAGAGATTACAGAGAGAAAGTACTTTTGACAATTTAAATCATTATAGGTCAACCAGAAATGAGCAAAATAAGATCATTAAGTAGAGCAAAAGGGCGGCAGAAATTAATTTAGCTCAAAATAATAATAAAAATCCAAGAAAATTCTTTAGATATTATAGAATCAATAACAAATCTAACAGTGATAAAATTGGGCCTATTAGATATGGTTCAAATTGTATATTGTAGATACATGATCTGACACAATCCTATGGTTGCATTTTGTGGGTGGGTTTTGACAGATATGGATGACCTTTGATAGGCTCTTGTGGCTTTTGTCATCCATGAAATTATGTTATGGTAAGGGGTTTGGAAAGAATCAGATCAGGAAATAGTAGAGGTTCTTAATGATTATTTTTCTTCAAAATTTACACAAGAGAATCAAGATTGATTAATTGATGATAATTCTAGCTCAAGGGAAGTAGTTTTGAATACCATTAATATGAACCAGGAAATAATTAAAGGGCTTATATTGGAGTTAAATACTAGTAAGTCATCTGGCCCAGATATCATTCATTCTAGGTTACTCAAAGAAGGTGTAGATAGTATTGCAGTAGCTCTTGAGAAGATATATACTAGAGTTTGGAGAAATACCTAATTATTGGAAATTAGTGAATGTAGTGCCATTTTTTTAAAAGGGAAGAAAAAAGGACCCAAATAACTATAGGCCGGTAAGCTTAACTTCTGTAGTTTGTAAAATTCTGAGAAGATAGTTAAGAAGGGGATTTCTGACCATCTAGAGTGTGGTAGGTTAATAAATAATGCTCAGCATGGGTTTAGAAGAGGTAGATTGTATTTAACAAATTTATTGGATTTTATAGATTATGTTACTAAACAATTAGATAAGGGAGAGAATGTTGATGTAATTTACTTAGATTTTTGAATTAGATAACTGACTGGCTGAAAGACAGGAAACAGAGTTGTGATGAATTGCCTAAGATCACAGCGGAGGGACGTTATCAGTGGCGTACCTTGGGGATCCGTTCTAGGCCCTTTATTATTCATAGTTTATATAAATTATCTGGGGGAGGCTGTAAATAGCAAAATATCAATTTATGTTGATGACACTAAATTGGCAGCTGTAGTCAAAGAAGTTGAGGGTAGCTTTAAAGTGCAGAGTGACTTAAATGAGTTATTAGCTTGTGCTCAGAAGTGGCAGATGACTTTTAACCTTAAAAAATGCAAAGTTCTTAACATGGGAAGTGATAATAGCGAATTTAGCTATGAAGTGGCTTTTGTCATCTGTGAAATTATGTTATGTTAATTTAGCCCTGTCCATCCATTTCCCTATTATCCCTTCCCATGTTAAGAACTTTGTATTTTTTAAGGTTAGGTATTTCCCCAAACTCTAGTGATCTAGTATATGTCTTCTCAAGAGCTACTACAATACTATCTACACCTTTGAGTAACCTAGAATGAATGTTGTCTGGGCCAGATGACTTACTAGTATTTAACTCCAATATAATCCCTTTAATTATTTCCCTGTTCACATTAATGGTATTCAACACTACCTTCCTTAACCTAGAATTATCATCAATTAATCTATCTTGATTCTCTTGTGTAAATACTGAAGAAAAATGATCATTAAGAACATCTACTATTTCCTCATCAGATTCTTTCAAAATCCCTTCATATCTAATAGGCCCAATTTTATCACTGTTAGATTTTTTATTAATTCTATAATAGTTAAAGAATTTTCTTGGATCTTTATTATTATTTTAGCTAAATTAATTTCTGCCACCCTTTTGCTCTTCTTAATAATCTTATTTAGCTAATTTCTGGTCGACCTATAATGATTTAAATTGTCAAAAGTACTTTCTCTCTGTAATATATGGTATGCCCTTTTCTTCTCAGAAATTTTCCTAGCTATCTCCTGATTCCACCACAACGGCTTCCTACATTTCTTCCCAAGAGCCTTCATTGGAATACATTGCTCCTCTCCTGGACTATGTTTAATATAGTCTTAAAAGTGTCCCAAATCTCATAATTTTTCTTTCCCCTGAATTCTATATCCCACCTAATCTGATTTAGCAAGTTTTGTAATTTATTTTAATCTCTCCTAGACAAATTTGGAGTTTTTGTAGAGTTTGTTGTTCTACCTTTCACTATTCCCAAGTTAAAATGAACCATCTGATCCTCTCTATTTCCCAATGCTTCCCCGACAGCCAATTCCTGAACCAAGTGATCATCATTTGAAAGAACCAGATCTAATATATTGGCACCCCTTGTTGGCTAATTAACAAATTCAGTAAAAAAATATTTTTTCCCTAAAGCGCATTCTATAAACTTAGAACTTGCTTTATCCCTTCCTATCATATTTTCCCAGTCTACAGAATATAAATTAAAGTCATCAACAATAACTATATCTACTTCACATCCTTTTCTTATTTTTCTGATCATTAGCTCATCAATACAGTCTGTCTGTTTAGGTGGTCTGTAAAACTCTCCCAAGTGTATTATACTATTTTTACTTACCCTAATATCTATCCATAATAACTCTACTTCTTCTTGTTCTATAGAATTATTTAGATTTGAATAAATGCTATTTCTGATTTAAATAATTAACTCACCACCCATCCTATCTCTCCTTTGACTAATGTACATATCATAACCCTGTAGTTCAAATTCAGTCATGTTGTCATTAAATTTATTTTCATTAACCCATGATTCTATTACACATATTATATCTATATCTTCATCAATAATATAAGTAAATAACTCATCTTTCTTATTTCTAAGACTACGAGCATTGGTATAAAGACAACTCAGCCCTCCGAACCCTGAAGCACCTCTTTTAGAATGTATACCTTCCACTCTATCTCCTCTGCATCTCTTTCCTTTCCCTGCCCCAATCATAATTCTATATATCTAGATGGTTATTAATATTTTTATAAGTTAGATTAATAGAAAAATTATTTCCAATTTAAATATATTATTTGATTTATATAAAAAGGCTTTAAATATTTTATTTCTTTCCCTAACATTTTACCAAGGGTAAATTCATCCACAATGATGTCAAAAAAATTCATTTGGCGCTTTAAGGGTTACTAAACTTATTTGTTAATGTGTTCAGATGAACAAATTATAACTTTATTTACAATCATACCTTTTAACTGTTAAAACGCTGTATGGATAAAAAACCCTCGAATTAGGACTTCTATTGAATTCCTAACAGTAGTTTTTCTCTGACGCTGATGAGATCCTCCATTTTCTTAGCATGGTTCTTTAAAGGTTAAAAACTAATATAATAGATATTTGATGTCAACTCCAGGACTATTGAAAGAGTTGCTTTTATAAAATATGAAATAAAAAATGTATTATTCATGGGCAATCAATAATAATAATTTTTTTTTAAATATATCAGATAATATAATGTTTATTAATATTTTGTTCAAATAACAGATATATTACAATATTTAACAGTTTTAAAATACTGTAAGTTGAAAATGGTTTCTTAGACTTATTGCATTTTTAATAGATCTAAATTAAGTTTCTCTGTCATTGTCATAAATTTAAAAATGGAGAATATATACATTAAATATGATAATTTTAATAAAGGTTGAGTTATTTTTCTTCTGTTCTATACTTTTTGATTCTTTATTTTAAATATGTTCAAGAATTAAATTATCTAGTTAATTTTAACAATAGTTAAAATTCTTTTAAAAAAAGAAGATGTTATGAATTGTATATAAAAAAACTAACATAGGAAGATGATTTTGGTATAATTTTAAAGAATAAATAACTATGAATAAAAATGTCATCTGGTTAAAAATGCCTTAGAAATGATTCATAAGAATTGTTTGATAATTGCTGGCCAGCCAATTATGAAACTTGGCACATTTGAAATGCATATAAAAATTAGAATGCCAATTATTGGAAAAACTGGAAGGCACCAGGGCCTAGTTGTCATTAGAGGGAAGGGGTTGATTGTATTGTTTTGACATCATTCAACTATCATAGAGCCCTTCATGCTTCCACATTAATCCTCAATTTTATTCATAAAGTTGCATCTTGCTTGAATTTCAATAAATATCTTTATCTAAGGGACATGCATATTATTAACATAACATAATTTCACGGATGACAAAAGCCACAAGGGCCTATCAAAGGTCATCCGCATCTATCAAAACACACTGCAATAGGACTATATCAGATCATGCAACTACTTTATAAACAATCCATAGGATTATGTCAGATCACGCATCCACAACATACAATTCAAACAATCTATAGGATTGTGTCAGATCATGCGCCCACAATATACAATTTAAACCAGCCACACAACTGGATCAAAAACAAAAAGCACCATCGCCAGGGAAAGACAAAATCAAAATCCCCCACAATATAATATAACAGATGACAAAAGCCACAAGGGCCCATCATAGGTCATCTGAGTCAAACGGCCTCTTTTTTAAGGCACCCAAACTCCCAAGAAAACTACATCCAGAGAATTGTGTCCAGAAACAAGGGTATCACCAATCAAGGCTTGTCAAGAACTAAATCATGCAGCTATAGATATATACAAACAATATTAATATATACAAAACTTAGGAACCATCACAATCTTCCCTCCCCATAAACTCATCCAACCTCCTCTTAAATACATTTAAATTTGGACTACCTACTACCATCCGCGGCAATTTGTTCCAGAAGTCCACAACTCTATTGGTGAAAAAATATTTTCTTAAATCCAACCTACACCCTTGCTTTTTAATTTTCAAGTGGTGACCTCTAGTCCGATTTCCATTATCTAACTCAATCATCTAACATCTAAAATCATCTAACATCCAATTTATCTATCACAGAATTTTTTTTTAAAGAGCTCAATCATATCCCCTCTCACACACCTCCTTTCGAACGAGAACATATTTAATACCCTCTGTCTATCTATATATTCAAGGTGCCTCAGGGAAGGAATAATCTTTGTTGTCCTCCATTGCACTGACTTGAGAAGGTTAATATCGTGTCTAAAATGTGGGGACCATGCCTGTATACAGTACTCTAGATGAGGCCTAACATAAGAGTTATAGAGTTTAAGAATAACCTCCTTACTTTTGTAATTGACATTTCTCTTAATGAAACCCAGCACTCTATTTGCCCTATTTCTCGCTTCAATACACTGCTTAGAAAACCTTAATGACTTATCTATTACTACTCCTAGATCTTTCTCATCCTCTACTGAGCTCAGCCAATGCCCATCCATTTCATAGTTAAATTCTCTATTATCTTTTCCCATGTTAATAACTTTGCACTTATCAAGGTTGAAAGTCATTTGCCACTTATGTGCCCAGGATAACAGTTTATTTAAATCCCCCTGCGCTTTAAAATTATCATCAATATCTTTAACTACAGCTGCTAATTTGGTATCATCCACAAAAATTGACACTTTATTATTAACTGCCTCCCCAAGATCATTTATATCGATGACAAATAATAATGGACCGAGAACTGATCCCTGAGGAACCCCACTGATAACATCCCTCCATTCTGACTTTACACCATTTAGCACTACCCTTTGCTTCCTATCTTTCAGCCACTCAGCTATCCAATTTGAAACACCCCCACATATCCCAATCAGTTTTAATTTATGAATTAGTCTCCTATGTGGTACCTTATCAAATGCTTTACTAAAATCTAAGTAAATTACATCTACATTCTCTCCCTTATCTACTTTATTTTTTACGAACTCCAGAAAGTCTAGTAAATTAGTCAAACATGATCTACCTGATCTAAACCCATGCTGAGCATCGCTGATTAATCCCTCCCTCTCTAGATGTGGGCAAATCCCTTTTTTAACTATTTTCTCAAGAATTTTACAGACAACAGGAGTTAGGCTAACTGGTCTAAACTTATTTGGATCCTCTTTACTACCCTTCTTGAAAATGGGGACTACATTCGCTCTCTTCCAATCATCGGGTATTTCTCCATATTCCAGTGACCTAGTATACAACTTCTCCAGGGCTATTGAGATACTTTCTACCCCTTCTTTAAGTATCCTAAAATGAATATTATCAGGGCCGGAGGCCTTGGTAGCATCTAACTCACCTATTAGTCCTTTTATTGTCCTCCAATCCACACTAATGGTAGTAAACCCCTCTTTCCCTGACCCATGAGTACTATACATAAGACTATTTAGTTTCTCCTTTGTAAATACTGATGCAAAATGACCATTTAGTACCTCAACTATTTCCTCATCATGTTCTCTCACAACCACTTCATATTTGATAGGTCCTATTTTAACTCTGCCAGACTTGTTATTAATTTTATAGTAACTAAAGAACTTTCTAGGATCTTTGTTGCTATCCTGAGCTAATTTAATTTCTGACACCCTTTTGTTCTTCTTTATAATCTTATTTAACTCATTCCTAGCCATTCTATAATCACTTAAATTTTGAATATTATTTTCTCCCTGTAATTTTTTGTATGCCCTTTTCTTCTCTTAAATTTTTCTAGCTATCTCCTGATTCCACCATAATGGTTTCCTACTTTTGTTCCTAATGGCCTTCATTGGGATACAATGTTCTTAGACTACATTTATTATATGCTTGAAAGTATCCCACATCCCATAAGCATTTTTACCTCTGAATTCTACATCCCAGTCTACCAAATTTAGCAAGCTTCGAAGTTTTACATAATCTTCCTTATGAAAATTTGGAACTTTTACAGCATTCTCGGTTATTTTACTCTTCTCAATTCCCAAGTTAAAACGAACTATCTGATGGTTACTATTTCCCAATGCTTCCCCAACAGTCAATTCTTGAACTAAATGATCAGTGTTAGAAAGTACTAAATCTAATATATTGTCTCCCTCGTTGGCTCATTAACAAATTGATTCAAAAAATTATCCTCAAAGCATTCTATGAACCTGCCACTTGTTCTATCCCTACCTATCATATTTTCCCAGTCCACAGAGTTTAAGTTGAAGTCCCCAATAATAACTGCATCTGTTTCACATCCCTTACTTATTTCCCTTATCATTAGTTCATCTATATCATCAGTCTGCCCAGGTGGTCTGTAAAAAGCTCCCAAAAGCACCATTCTATTTTTACTGAACCTAATATCTATCCAAAGTGACTCAACTCCATCTTGCTTTATTGAAGTATTTAAACTTGAAACAATGTTGTTTTTTATATAGATAATTATTCCTCCACCAATCCTACCTGTCCTTTGACTAATGTACATATTATAACCCTGTAAATCAAATTCACTTATATTGTCACTAAATTCTATTTCATTAACCCATGATTCAGTAACACATAATATATCTATATCCTCATCTCTAATATAACTAAATAGCTCATCCTTCTTGTTTCTAAGACTATGAGCATTTGTATAGAAACAATTTAACCCCCCTATCCCTGAAGCACCTCTTCCATTCTGAATGACCTCACCTCTATCGCCTTGGAACCTATTTCTGTTATCTGCCAAGTCTATCCTACTCTCAGTACTATAATGTCCTCTCATAATTCCCTGACCACTATTGAATACCTCTTCATCACTCAGCCATTATCACTCTATCTTTATCCTATAAATTTTATATAGAAAAGTAACTCCAGCTTTCTCAATCACTAATCTTGCTAAGTATTTTTTCTTTCATATTTTGAAAAAATAAAATCACTTAATTATTCATTAATATTCTGGCACTTTTCAGAGTTCTATCAGGATGAGGAGTATATGAAGTGATTGATAATTTTAAATTGGTATAAAGCCATGACCACTGATTACAGTTTAAAAGCAGCAAAGGAAGCAGCAGCCAAGGTAACCATTTATTACATTATTGATTCCTAATGTATTTTTATCACAAAAAATAGTGTAACCCTTATAACACAATAAGGGGCATGGCAATGTTTTTTCATGTAAGGGGTGCAGCGATTTGCCTTCCTGGCCACCATGCTGACAGGACTCAGTGCCCCTTCCAGCCCCAGCTTAGCCTCTTCTCCTTCTTACAGACGGCCTGTATTTCTCCCCTACTTCCTAACTTTCCCTACAACCTCTCCCACAACTTTCTCTGGTCGGCCTCTATTTTCTCAGGGTAGATACTGACCTTCCTAGCCAACTATCCAGGATCAGGGCTGAGGGGGGATGGGACAATGTTCCCTAACACCTGAGCTCTGGTTCGGGATGGTGTTTTTTTAACAACCTGCTTCATCCCCACCCATACCTTCCGCACATTCCCTTTCCTTCTCACTTCACATTCTATCAATTTTACGCCCTGCCCAAGGTGGAGCCACCATGCTGAAGGGCTGCCAGGTCACCAGGCGGGATGGGTGGTCTTAAATGGTGGCACCTGGCTCTGCCAGCCTTGCACGCACCCCTTTGCAGAGTGGGCTACTGCGAGGGGTGATGAATGTTTGCTTCCCATAAAAAAAAGAGGGTTGCCATGTGCAATGATGAGAAAACTAATAATCTCCCCTCAATTTCCCCCTGTTCATCGTCGGAGCTGCCCTCGGGCAGCTCCACAGCAGAAATGGAGGTCTATTCCCCTGTACTCTCGCAGGGGACCCTCCAAATCTCTCTAACTGGAGAGGAGGCTTACTCCTCTCCTTCATCTACGGGTGTAGGGGATTCCCCCTCACCCCCTTGTCTGGAGGTGCCTTCGGGCACCTCCCTCTTTCCAGCAGCAGTCCCCCCCTTTACTTTCCAAGGGGACTGCCAAGAAAGCCAGCAGGCAGGCCATAGCTGACCGCTCCCCATTGAAGCGGCTTGGTAGGGCAAACCCCCTTAGGGAGGAGAGGGAAGCCAGGTCTCTTCTCTCAAAAGACCTGCTGGCTAGAATATTAAACCTAGTGGAGGTCAAGGCCTATGCCTCCCCAGACTCAACTAATGACACTGCTGCCAATAGGACCTGTGTTGTCCTAGGGGTGGATGGCCAACTGGAGACCCCACCTGAGATAGACATGGTTCTTGAGGCAACCCAGCCTCAGGCAGTAGGGCCTTCCATGGGAGTGAATTTGGGCTCGGTGCCAAGCACCGAACTTGAGTCCACTCCTATACAAGGTCCTCCTCAAACAGCTAGGGTTTCCAAGGCAGTAAAAGAAGCAGAGGGATCTCCTCTTCTGACCAGTGCCCCTATGACTGCCAAGACCTTCTCCATCTTGGAGAAGGACCTTGCTGAAGCCGGTCCATCCAGCCTGGGGGCTCCTGCCGGTGGAGGAGAGAAAAGGGTTCATTCCCCGCCATCCTCTCGTAAAAAGAAAGAAAAAAAAAGACTCAGGGCTGTGGGGAGGGGTGGGTCTGCTGTCATTTTGATAAGCGACCAAGCCAAGATGGCGCATCCAGCCCCTCTGCCCCCCCGGGTGCAGAGCCCCTGACTATGACCAAAAGTGCGCAGGGCTGAGCCTCGATAACATCGGGGCCCCTCATTCAGAGATTACCCAGCATTTTCAAGCCCGCTGGCTTCAAATGCTTCCTCGTTATTCACTCCACTGATGGCACCATGTTGGCTAAGGGCAACATGATCCAACAGAGGAGAGCTTTACCTAGTGTAATTGGTAGAGAGCCGAAGGTGACTCACTTCTCGGACGGGAGCCTTTTGGTGATTGCGTCAAATCTCTCTCAGGCGGCCATGATTAGTGCCCTTCGGACACTTGATGGCATGCCTATGAGTGTGACGCTGCACTCTACCATGAATTTTGTGAAAGGAGTAGTTTATGCGAGGGAACTCATTGACTACTCCATAGAGGACATCACTTTGGAACTCGCCGACCATGGGGTGGTCAAGGTTGAACGTATGATGAGAATACAGGGAGGGGCCTCGAGACCCACCCATACACTGTTCGTCACATTTGACTGTGATAAGCTCCCTGGGTCGGTGCGTGCTGTTTGGTACCGCTACCATGTGAAGGCATTTGTGCCACTGTTGCGGAGGTGCTATTACTGTCACTGATTCAGCCATACAAATTACTTGCTCATGTAGATGTGCAAAGTCGGGGTCATCCGGAGTCTGTGTAAATTGCTCCAAGGCTGCCCACAATAAGTCCAAGTGTGTCAATTGTGGAGCACTGCACCCTGGTTCTTTGAAGCAATGTGGTGTATACTTCCTTGAGAAAGAAATCCTGGCCGTTCAGGCCTAGGATCAACTCTCATTCCGCGAGGCTAAGGACTTGGTCCTGGCATGCTTGGCTCTGCCTGGGATGTCTTACGCCTCACTGCTTAGAAAGACACCCTCTGCTCCTGGCCCATCCAGGCCAATGAGCCCAGTTGTTTCCGTGCCCAATCGGAGCCCTTCTGCGAGTTCTCAACTCGGGTGCCCCCCTGGTAAAGCTGGTGGCACAAAGGGTTGACACCCAGCCCTGGCTAAAACCAGGGCTCCCCCCCCTTCCCCCAGCATGACCATTACCCATAAGGCGAAACGGCCATGCGCCTCCACCGAGTTGCTAAACTCATAGGAGGCAACACCCCTGAAGTTGTTTGCCAGGCCATCTTCTGGGGTTCCTAAAGCTGCCATCCCCCCAAAAGGACAACAATGCCTGCCTAAGGTTTTGAAGCAGAGGGAGGAAAAGACTCGCATGGCGAGCCCAACCTCCCCTAATAAGTCCTCGAAGGTGACAGTGCCTTCAGCGCATTGTCAGGCCAACAGCGCATGGGTTTTTACCTCCGGGAAGTGTACAGCCATTCCCGTGAGGGTCTCCTCTTTGAAGAGGGTCCCTGTGTCTCCGAGCTAGGCCTGGAGGGCATATTCCTTCAATGGAATTGCTGTGGACTCCAGGCCAACTGGGAGGAGATGCGGAGGCTTGTCTCGTCCCGTTTTCCATTAGCTATTTTTCTGCAGGAGACCATGCTAGGTGTGTGTCCCCTGCCCGCCCTGCCGGGGTATAAGGGTTTTGCGACCCCATCAATACCTAGACGGGGGCCAGGCTGGGGGATGCACAGTTTACACTGGTCATGATGTCTCTGTTCTTCTTTTCACTTTAGATACCTCCTTTCAGGCAGTGGCTGTGCAGCTTCACCTGGAAGGAGGTATAGTTATTTCTGCGTACATTCCACCATCAGCTGACTTCGATGCAGGGGACTTCCGCCGCATTGTGGCACAGTTGCCGAGACCCTTTCTCTTGCTTGGAGATCTGAATGGCAGACATCCTCACTGGGGAGACCACTCAATAAATCCCAGGGGACAAGTCCTTGCCAATCTGATCAAAGAGCTTGAGATAGGTGCCCTAAATGTGGATGAGTTTATTCATCATTGCCAGAGAACTGTTTCATTTTCCTGCCTTGATCTATCTTTGTGCTCTCCGGATGCACATCCTGATTTTAATTGGGGGGGTGGTCGATGACCTCCATTCAAATATCATTTTCAGGGCGGCTAGCACCTGAGAGACCACCTCAATGGTGCTTGGCATGGGCGTGGTGGCCTTCATTTCAGGAAATGACTCAATTCTCTATCTCAATTGAGGAGTTTAGGTCAGTAGATGAAGCCATTGAGTTCTCCGGCAACCTCATCACTGCGGGCTTGACTACTATTCCTAGAATTTCTGGTCGCTTTGCACCACACTGACCACCCCCATGGTTGTCGGCTGAGTGTGAGACTGCCCTCAAACAGAAGTGTTATGCCTACATGCTCTATAATCGCCGCCTAAACGATTTCACTGTTGCTGAATTTCGTTGGGCTAGTGCTAGGTTCTGGTATATTTCAAAGTACGCCCGCTGCTCTTCGTGGCGGGCATACATGTCTTCACTTACGGGAAGACCCCTCTAGCAGAGGTGTGGAAGCCCTGACAAATCGCTACTGTGCTCGCCTTTCGCAAATGGGGATAGATCACTCTACCCCGGCCGGTTTACAACCAATCTCTCTCACCTCTTCCCTGTGCAAGCTGATGGAGAAATTGGTAAGTGTTAGATTAGCCTTTTTCCTGGACAGCGGAGGCCATCTGTCTTCCGCACAGTGCGGCTTCCGCAAGTTCCACTCCACCCAGGATGCTCTGATCTGACTGGAAAATTCCATCTGCGAGTCCTTCCTTCGTAGACATCACTACACCACAGTGTTTTTTGATCTGGAGAAGGCTTATGATACTGAATGGCGATACCGTATCATGGAGACTTTCCCCAGATGGGTCGAGGGGATGCCTCCCAATCTTTATATATGAATTTTTGCCAGATTGTCGATTCCGTGTACAGGTGGACGGAGCCCTCTCCGGCCCAATATAGCAGGAAGAGGGTGTCCCGCAGGCAAGTTTCCTCAGGTGTCTCGCTCTTTCCCCTGAGCATCAGCAGCATCACCTCTGCTGCCGGAAGATGTTCTCGCTACGCTCTATGTGGACCACCTTTCAATTTCTGTTGGCGCAGCCCAGATGCCAACTCTGGAGCATTGACTCCAACATGCATTGAATCCCATCTCTCGCTATGCCGAAGTGCACAGGTTTTGTTTTTCTTTGCCAAGACCTAAGGTAGTGCACTTCTGCCACCATCCATTGCCCCATCCTGACCCAAACTTGTTTCTCAATGGGGTACTCCTGGAAGTGGTTGAATCGCACCGTTTCCTTGTTCTTTTATTTGATCGAGTCCTCACCTAGGAGGCTCATATTCACAGCCTTAGGGTCTCTTGTACCCGCGCCATAGATATTCTCCATTCTGTAACATTCAGCACTTGGGGCACTGATAGGTCTACTGCCTTACTTTTTTATCGATCCTTTGTTCGTTCGAAGCTCGACTATGGATGCGAGTTTTCTGCATCTGCAGCTGAGCGTGTATTGTGGAAGGTGGACTCTATCCACCACACCGGCTTTTGCCTGGTCACCAGTGCCTTCCGCACTTCCCCCATTGAGAGCCTACTAGTCGATGCTGGGGAGATGCCACTTGCTCTATGCCGTGTACACTGCATTATTCACCTCTATGCATGAGCCCAGCCCTCCCTTAGTTGCCAACACCTCACTGCATCCGTAGCTGATTTTGACGGTCCCTATGCTACTGAGAGATGCCAGTCATACCCTATGCCCTTTGGGTTAAGGGCCAAAAAACTCATTCAAGAGCTAGATGAGGGTGCCAAAGAGTCTGCGAGGCCTCTGCAACCTGACCAGAGTTTTGCTCTTCCTCACACCGACTACATGGCAGGAATACAGGCAGCACTTTGGGTTGCCTGGCAAGAATATGGGAGAAGGGAACTTAAAGTTGCGTGCCATTGTGCTGTGACTGTTCCCATGGACTTACCCCCCCCCCCTGCTTTCTGTCATCTCCGAATTGGGACGCACTGCCATTTGATTAAGCCCTCATCAGCGCCCTACTGTGAAGCCTGCGTTCTCTCCCAGACTGTTTGGCACATTCTTGTTGAATGTCTCAGTCTAGGTAATCTCCGCGCACATTACCTGTCCCGATACTGGGATGGGCAGGGTTGCTACCGCCTGTCCCTTGTACTCTGGATCAGTTCATGCACATTGACTAGTGGACTTATAGATTTTTTGGGGGGAGGCCGGCCTTCTCCCCTTTATTTAACTAGGTTTTATTTTTTTTTGTAGGTTGCAAGCTCCTGTGCTGGGGGGGATGGGGACCTCCCCCCATCGCTAGAGCTTGCCTCCTCATTGTTGTCATCTTCCCTTTTTATTGTTGTTGTGTTTTCATATTCTTATTTTAAAGTAGCTTAGTGCTAGGCTGCCATGATTCTGCCGACTTATGCCCAAGTGTGCAGTCGCCAGATAGGGTCCTAAAATTTAAAAAAAAACAAAAATCACTATCATTCATACTGTTCGCCAAACCAGCCAAATCACTCACCTGCTTATGCAAACACTCAATTTCTTTCTCAAGCTCCCCCATCCCAGAAAGACCCTGCTCAGACTTACTTTCATTCATACTTGCATTCTTCCTTTCACTCTTCTTTGTACGCTTTCTACTCCTTGAGACCAAGACAAGCTCTTTCCCAGACAGATCCATACTATTACACTCCATCTCATCATCATGTATCTTATCTCTCACTCTGCACAGTTCATACACCGGATGGCTCACCAGGTAATCAGGAAGTTCTCTCCACCTCCTCAACTGACTCTAATGAGCCCGCACTCTCTCAGTCACACCTTCATTCAAACTCTCTAAAACACATCACATTATTCTCCTATTCTCCCAGACTCTCACAACTCTATATGGTCCTTCAAACTTTTCACTCATTTTTGACACATTCAACCTACCTTTTACTTCTTATACCTTCAATACTTTTACACCTATTTCAAATGAACGAAACCTTTCATGTGCCTCATGCTATACACTCTGCTCACTTTCATTCAAACAAAACCTATCTTTCACTTGCCTTTCAAAATTCATCACAAACTGACATGGGGACATTCCAGTTGCACTATGCACAATTGAATTATTAGCCCACAACACTCTCCCCAGACATACATCCCAGTCATTCACTGTCGTACTCATCATTTTCAACATCTCACACAAGGTTCTTATAGTACGTTCAGCCAATCCATTTGAAGACGGTACATACAGAGTTGTTCTCACATGCTCCACACCATTCTCTCTCAACATTTGCTCAAACACTTCCCCTACAAATTCAGGCCCATTATCACTCAGACATCTTCTAGGCTTCCATACACACATAGGAAAAAGCAACTGCTCAACCACACGCGCAACAGTCAGATTCCTTTTATCTCTCACAGGTGCTGCATACACAAACTTACTTTTATGATCAACCATCACAACCATACCAACATTCCCAGCACTCGTACACGGCAAAGACACACAATCAATCACTACCAATTCAAACGGTTCTTTCTCATCGACTTTCACCATTGGTGGTTTCACTTGCACACCTTGCACCTTTTGCTTCTGACGCCTTTCACACGTAGTTGCAACATCATTCACAACAGTTCTCAAAACGGATGGAACACACGCTCGTTCATACACTCCCACAGCTTAAACTTACCCATATGCCCATAATTATCATGCACAACCTTCACCAGACCAATCATACCAACCAAGGACATCAAATGTACATACATATCATCCCCCTCCTTCATATGCCTCACGAAATATACAACATCCATACAAACAACAAAATCCTTAGCATATCTTTTAAAATCACTTAAACACTCAGGCCATTCATTCAAATCAATATGCGTCATTACACACCTCTTCAACTCACTGACAAAAGGACACATCTCTTGCATCTCTAGAATATCATCATCACTTAAAATCTCATTCTCATCATCCATGACCAGCTTATTCATACCACAAAACTTGACAACATTCTTTGCACACTCATTCAACCTCATCACCTCACATTCACCTTTCATGACATAATCCTTATCAGCATCCAAAGACAAATCATTCAATCTCATAAAGTCTACACCAAGCAAGAAACAACATGCCATGTGCTCATCTTTCAGAATCACAAGATCATGCTTCACATTCACACTACTGTCCAAACTCACTCTCACACTAACCTGTTCCCATGCCACTATCATTCCATTCCCCAATCCACTTATCCGTAACTTCACAGGCTTACGCTCGCAACATCTAAACTCATCATACTTACTCAGAATCCTCTCATTCACTAACGACACCTGTGCACCAGTATCAATCAAACCACAGAACCTTTCACCGACTTTCACTCTCACTTCCATCATATCAGGTACTCCATGTTTGCAATACACACCAGAAACAAGCACACCTACATCAGCACTGACATCCACACCATCATCAGCACTGACATCCACACCATCATCAACTCCCACATCATCACTCACCACACTCTCATCTTCATCCAGACAATCATTCTTCTCCCTCGTATACGAATACTTTTCAATCACCCAATTTGGAAACCGCTCAAACACTGCAGATGCACCACATTAACATTCAAACCCTTCGTCTTCTCATCTCTGTACATAATCGGCCTCTCACCACCAAAGTGCACATAAACAATCACTCCATATAAACAACTCACTACAATCAACACTTCCTGAAATGGCGAGACCCCTTGCATACACATCACTCTCAATTCTTTCATAAAGTTCAGCACCCTCGCCATACCAATACTTTCAGGCTTCCTATATACTTCACTCATTACCTCCTTCCTTAAGTTATCTACACTATCGGGCACTCTCACATCTACTCGACCACTCTTCAAATCTTGCAAATCATTCCATACGCTCTCAAACAAGGAATCACCACCACCCTTACTTTCCTTTCCATTCATAATCCTTTTTGGCAAATACTCAGGATTACTCACTCCACACACATTTTCTTTATTCGTACCAGGATACCTTGACCTCAAATCAGCCACTCCATTCTCTTCACCAGGCACATACTCAATCACATAATCAAAATCTCTCAAATCTTCCATAGTCCTTGCAATCTTACTATCAGCCCATTTCATATGTTGCAAATACACAAGGGGTTGGTGATCTGTTTTGATCACAAACCTCACACCATACAAAAATGGACGCAACACTTTCAAACAATACCTTATCGCAGCCAACTCTTGCTTCACAGTCGAATACTTTTGCTCTGCTGCATTCATATCCTTGAATACATACCCAATTATTTGCCTGACATTTTCTCCATTCAAACGCTGCTCTTACATCAGAAAACCTCCCATACAGTACCCACTCGCATCCGTGTACAATTCAAGCATGTTAGCATTCACACTATAGTCCAGGTATGCCAATTCAACATCTTCAGCCGCTGCCTCTTTCAGTCTCTCATACACTTCATTCATCTTATCATCCCACCTGACAATCGTACTACCTTTCTTGCCCATCCACTCAGTCAGAGGCTTACTCACACCCGAACAATCATGTATAAACTTTCGTTGAAACTCAATCAAACCCAGAAATGACTTCAGTTGCTTCACAGTCACCAGTTTCGGAAACATTCGCACCTTCTTAACATACTTCAGCGACTTTCATAACCCATTCTCACTCACCATATGCCCAAGGAATTCCACTTCTTTCACAAACCATTCACACTTCTCTACTTTCATCTTCACACCAACACTCCAATGTTCTCAACACATCATTCACCAATCTCATATGCTCCTCAAAACTCTGTCATAATCAAAATATCATCTATAAACACAATCACATTCTTACTTGCAAACTATTTCAACACAACATTCATCACCTGCTGGTAGGCTCCAGGAACATTAACCAACCCGGAACTGATAATACCATTTTGTAGAGGAAAAGGCAGTCACTGGCTGGCTCTCCTCAGCAATGGGCATCTGGTAATACCCCCATACCAAATCCAGCTTTGTAAACCAGTTCATTCCATGCATACTATACACACTCAGATACCACACACATTGGAAACCTTCCTTTCACAGTGCTTTCGTTCACCTTTTGATAATCCACACACAGACGCAATCTTCCATCCGGCTTATGTACAGGCACAATCAGACTATTCCCTGCACTCTCGCTTTCTTCAATCATCCACAATCGTTCTAATTCCACACACTGCTCCTCAATCTCATCAGCAACTGGACGCGGGAAATGTCTCAGCTGCTGATAGATTGGGGTGTCCTCCTTCAGATAATCTTGAATTCCGGAAGCTTTGCAACCCCTAAATCCAGATCTCCTTCACTGAGGACCCCTTTTGTTCAAACAACATTCAATACACATCCTCCTTTTCATATTCAGTCAAAAATTCATCCAATTTCACCATCCTTCACACATGTTTTCATTCACAACCTTTACCCTGACATCCGTGCTATCATCCATACCTACCTCATTGACAGTGGAGAGGGGACCCAGCACATCTCCGACTTGGATCCTCCTCACCTGCCCTTTCACACTGGGGTCTGCCTGCATACATACAAAAGGAGCATTCATTCTCATCAAACACACAAGCAACATGCCTTACCTTATAACACGTATCCTTTCCATCCAATATCACAGTGTTCTCACCCACATTCAAACACATCCTTACTCCAACTCACTCTTAACAGACACCCTTTTACCCTTCACAAGCCTTACACTCTCCATAGCAGTCACCTCAATACCCGTAAACAAACTCCTCAAAACACTACCTTCTTTCCCTACATACAACTTATACACCCCATTTTTACCAATCCATTCACTCGCAGGCACAATCGGTCTATTCCCTGCACTCTTACTTTCTTCAATCACCCACAATCATTCTAATTCCACACACTGCTCCTCAATCTCATCAGCAACTGGATGCAGGAAATGTCTCGGCCGCTGGTAGATTGGGGTGTCCTCCTTCAGATAATCTTGAATTCCGGAAGCTTTGCAACCCCTAAATCCAGATCCCCTTCACTGAGGACCCCCTTTTGTTCAAACAACATTCAATACACATCCTCCTTTTCATATTCAGTCAAACATTCATACAATTTCACCATCCTTCACACGTGTTTTCATTCACAACATTTACCCTGACATCCGTGCTATCATCCATACCTACCTCATTGACAGTGGAGATGTGACCCAGTACGTCTCCGACTTGGATCCCCCTCACCTGGCCCTTCACACTGGGGTCTGCCTGCACACATACAAAAGGAGCATTCATTCTCATCAAACACACAAGCAACACGCCTTACCTTATAACATGTACTTTTCAAATCTAATAACACAACATCCTTACTCATATCCAAGTTTAAATCCTTACTCCAAATTACTCTAACAGACGCCCTTTCACCTTTCACAAGCCTTACATTCTCCATAGCAGTCACCTCAATACCAGTAAATACACTCCTCAAAAGACTACCATCTTTCCCTACATACAATCTATACACCCCATTCTGACCAATCCTTCTTTCAATCTCATCACATGCAGGATGCATAACCATACGATTCATTTTCATAAAATCATACTCCAAAATCACACCATACTCACTACTCACCTTATCAATCACAGAGAATCCACACTCATTCATCAACATACCATGCATTTGAACAGCTGACCTTATCATTCCAATCACAAGCACTCTCATACTACCAATCCCTACCAAACTACCCTTACACTCAGACAGGAGGGCTTTATCACTCACCTTATCATACACATCCTTATATACCAAGCTCACTTTGCACCCAGAATCTATCCAAGCCAAACACTCGATCCCATTCACTTCAATCTTTACACTCAGACAGCACTTTCACACTAGACAGACCTACCAACACATCTTTCACACTCACACCCCCAGCGGATACTTCACCAGGTACCCTCATGATTCAGTTTCCCAACTCAGTCTTTCCATTCACAGCTTGCGCTCTCAATCTTATCCAACACTTCACTTGAATGTCTTTCCATTGCACAATAGCTACATACATTTCTCTGATTATGGCACATTCTCGCATAATGACCAGCATTTCCACAGTTAACAAAAGCATAATTCATACCTCCTCTAGCAGTCACTCCACCATTCAACATCGGACAGTCTCTCTTCAAATGGCCCTTCTCTTTACACTCGAAAGATTCCTTCACACTTTCCTGACAATCTTTCACCATATGGCCCTTCTTTCCACACCCAAAACATGCACCAGATGTCCATCTGCATTCAGCCAGCACATTTCCCTTTTGTCCACACCTACGACATTCCACACTCCTTTTCACTCCATTCTGCCTCTCATTCACTGGGATATACCTTGGTTGTTCCCTCATATACCCGTTTCCATGCTTGACATTCATTTGGCCCCTTCCATTTGACCACCCTCCATTTACCCATCTATTCTGCCGGCCCAGGAAGCTCAACATCACTCCAGCTGGTGCAGCCTTCAGGACATCCCTGTAGCTGACAAACTGTCCATCAAATTGTCCATCTTCCAACAGCTCCAACACATCCTCTCACATCAACCATTACCCTGTTAATCTCATTCTCTCCTTTCTCTTTCCACTCAGCCATTCACTCACCTTTCGTCGGATCGTGCCCAGAAATTTCCTCATCAGTGGTTTACACTCGTTCACTCCATCGCCATATTTCGTTCTTGCCATACCCTCAAGCCTATGTGCATACATATTCACCCCTTCATTCTTACCCATACGTGCCTTCTCAAATTCGTTCACTCTCTTATATTTCATGAACTCTTTCATTCGCTTCACCTTTCCAATCATCTACTTCTTCACTACATCATACTTCAGCTCACCCACACTCGTTATCACTCAAAAGAACTCCGACACTTTCCCTCCAAACAATCGCCCAGAACATTCACCCAATGACCCTTGTTCTGTGGGTACTTGAGCTTGCAGTACTGCTCAAAATCCCCGAAAATTTCATCCATACTCTTTTCCCCATGCAATCTAAACATCAATCCTAGGCACTTCCTTAATTAAAATTCCTTTCCCCACATTAACTTCACTCTCCGAAGAGCTACTCTCGGTCTCACTCATTCCAATCATATCGTCACACTCTCCCTCATCTGAGTATAGCAAATCCACTATCTTCCCTCTCGCCTTCCTATCCTTAACTTTAGAACCATGCTTCCTTCCTCTCTTACTTTCCACTCTCTTCCATTCACCCTCTTTCCTACCACTCTATCTTCTTTATACTCAATCACACTGCCATCCATTCCATTCAGCGGAGTCCCTTCAATCGGAGCAGGGGTCAGGGTCGTAGGTCTTGGGGCTGGTCCAGCCCCTGTCATCATATTATATAAGTCCTGCATCCGTCGGTCAGTCTGATCCTGTCAGTCTCCCATTTCCTTCTTCATCCTATCAGTCTTTTCATAGATCCCTTTCATCTCATCTCATTATCCTCAATCATTCCCCGCAACATTTCGCACTCCTCTTCTTTCTTCCTCAACTCCAGTCTCAACCCCACTACTTCTTCAATCAAAGTTTCAGCCAAAGCCATTGTTCCCAAGTTAGTAACAAAGGATAGGAGGATGGAAAAATCAATCAAACTACTTTACCAATGTACAGATGGACTACAATCGAATCAAATTCCTCCAGTTTTGAGATCTCAAGGTCCCTATTCGGGCGCCAAATGTAGCAGGCCAAAGACAACACTAACCCTGTGTTCCAACCTTATCCTAGAATTTATGAACCTTGAGAACCCCGAGGAAGAATTGATACGATTTGATATACAGTCCTTTACTTTACAATAAAATTACAAATATAATTACAATTTAAATATACAAGAAAATAAACACACAGGTACGTACCCAAATAAATAACCTATACCAAATTACAATTCTTCCAACCGAGACTTTCCAACAAAAAAAAAAAAGTGGTACCAGAGCCAAGTATTTGCAATTTGGGGTAAGTGGGGGTTATCCTTGTGAGTTGAATGGGGGTGGTAGTAGGCCAAAAGGGGGGTATGCTCCTCAGCCAAATGCAGGTGGGCAGTGGAGGTGGCAAGCGAGGTAGGAAAAGCCCTCCGTGTCAGGGCTGGGTGGAGCACTCGCCTCAAGAACTCCTCTCGCAGTCCGTTAAAGCTTCCACTCTGTAGAAGAGATGCATATCCCCTTTTATAATCTATTTACAATAGAGGGAAGGGAAACAAATAAGTGGGCATTTGACCTGAGGAAATACCATTAACTAGCTTACTTAAGTGTATATCCAATTGTGCATGATAAATTCTATGGAAACTCTCTCTGTTTACCAACATTAACAAATTTCTTTAAATATTTATATTTATATACCGAAAATAGAAAAAAAAACCATCAAAAATTCAAACAATCGGGTTACCATTATAGGTATCAATAATCTAAAAAATTTGGAAGCAAACAAAATCCTCTACACACACACACACTCGCACAGGGATAGGGAAAGATATATGAAAATAGGGTGGGTGGGAGAATGGCCCTACACACACACACACACATCACTCCCCGAAATCATGACACATCCTCGCATAATGACTGGCCTTTCCACAGTTACCACATGCAAATCTTCCCCCCCCCCAGCATTTGCTCCACCATTCAACTTCGAACA
>OZ018324.1:85036739-85136050 GCA_963969495.1 Ceratothoa steindachneri
GTGACGACCATTGTTCTTTAAAATGTTCAATGAGACTCCTCTTTGGACCACTTGTAGGCCCAAGTAAAATATTGCAAGCACATGACAACATAATTTTGTAAATATGATGACGGCACACAATCCAAACAAGCTCCCTTCCTAATACTTTCTCAATTATGGTACAGGCTCCTTTTTGTAGGCCTGTATTTGATGCAGTTGTGTCAAATACAAGGCCTTGAACTTCGTCACAAAGATTCCAGTCATTAATTGATGAAATGCATGCCATAGCCTGTTCTTCTCCTGTTGCTCGTGTTATTTTTGGCACACCAAGAAGTTTTTCCATTCCACTTACAGAAACTATTATTGCAATTCATTCTACTGTTTCCTTTGCCCCATCAATAGCAGGTAGTAGTTTTCCATCCCAGTGAAGAAGGATCAGTCCTTCAACAGACAATGAAGCTTTGTCTTCATTGTATGTTGCCTCTCTTACTTGCTTTCTGGAATGTCATATAGAACTCCTGGAAAGTGTCATAGCTGCAATATCCTGACCTAAGGCTTGTGCTATTGATCCAGCAACCATTGTTGCTTTTCTATCCATAATATTGTGCATTCTTTTTCCTAGTTGAAGAAGGTGGACAAAACTCTTTGTCTGCCACAATTAAACTTTCTCCTTCAGATGATGATGACTCGAAATCTGCATGAGCAGCAGCCTCTGCTTGATTTTTAGAAGTATATACTTTTTCTTTGTATTGTAAAGCCTTCTCATGTTGATATCTTTTGCGGGATTCCTTGGCTGAAGTAATCTTATCATGGCACGACATACTGCAGGAGAAAATGTTCTCTCTCTGCATCAACAGAAATTGGCGGTCTTCTTCATTTTTTACCACATTTAAAGCATTTTTTGAGGCTATGTCAAAAGGTTTTGAAAGAGTAGATTCAAAACTACGCTCATTCATTCTACAGGAGTACAGTTCGGGTTTGTATTTTTTCTCAAGAAAGGTATTCTTCATACAACCTTGAGAGTTTCCTAACGCAAGAGTCTATTCGCGGTGTGGGAATTCGGGCTATTTCTCATACTTTTATGACTTTTTGAAAGCAAGGTTGTAACTTTGTGTCAAAGTCATTGACTCCACTCGATGGTGGTACTGAACAACACAAAGCACATCACCACATGCTGGTAGTCTTGCATATGAAAGCTCACTAGTAGGATGTCCCAAAAGCCAGACTGCCGCAGATGAACGAGTACTTCCAGCCATAATCTGAAACAACAGAAATCAAAATTTATTGTAACTGAGTGAGCTCACGGTTCCCTCCATTTAGTTATACTTAGAAGATATTTTTTTATGCTCTAAAATATCTAAATATTCAATATTCATGAAAGAATAAGCTTTTATTTGACATAAATAAATAGGATCCTGTGTTTGTAAAAAAATACAGCAGTCATGCTTAATTAAAAGATATATATATATATATATATATATATATATATATATATATATATATATATATATATATATATATATAATATGAATTAAAATATGAACATAAAGTGTGTTAACATATAATTCTAATATTCTTTAAGTAAGTCTGATATTTATAAGAAACTGCAAATTATCTATGCATTGAATAAACAAAGTATATTACTTACCTAAAATAATTATATATATACTTGCATAAACCAGCACTCGTATTCACTTGTATTACGTCAACTGTTAAACTTCAAACTACAAATAAACAATTAATCGATCCTCGCTGACTTATATAGGAAATGATGTGATTGCATCACCATTTGAACCGAGGGGGCGTTATGCACTGAATAAACAAAGTATATTACTTACCTAAAATAATTATATATATACTTGCATAAACCAGCAATCGTATTCACTTGTATTACGTTAACTGTTAAACTTCAAACTACAAATAAACAATTAATCGATCCTCGCTAACTTATATAGGAAATGATGTGATTGCATCACCATTTGAACCGAGGGGGCGTTATTGCATCATCACTTGAGTGTCCCAAACCTACTCGCGTAACTCGTAACCCTCACTTTCGACTATGACTGCATCGTCCCCCAGACTATTCGCCACATTCTTGTCGAATGTCCCAGTCTGGGTGATCTTCGTGCATGATACCTGTCCCGGTACTGGAATGGGTGGGGGCGCTACTGCCTGTCCCTTGTGGTCGGGACGAGTTTGTGCACATTGACTTGTGGACTTGTTGACTTTTGGGGGGAGGCCGGGCTTCTCCCCTTTATTTAAGGTTCTTTTTGTTTTTCGTTTGTTATTGTTGTTTTGTAGGTTGCACTCTCCTGCACCGGGGTGAGTGGAACCTCCCCCCGCTGCCGGAGATTGCTTCCTTATTGTTAAGTTTTCCAATTTATATCGTTATGTTTTCATATATATTTTTTTAAAGTAGCCTAGTTCTAGGCTGTCGTGTTTTTCGGCGACTTATGCCCAAGTGGGCAGTTGCCAGATGGGCTCTATAAAATTAAAAAAAAATAAATTGCGTCATCACTTTCAAATGGGCTCAGAAATCAACAAGCTGAAACAACAATTATTATTGCATCATATGCCGAGTATGTGAATGTCATTCCACTTTTCAGATAATGCAATATCTTGATTTTTTGGCGAATTATTGTAATTCATAAGGAATGTGTTATCAATGATAAATATATGATAGTATATAAGTAACAACCAATAAATGCCTACTATTAAAAAGTTCCAATATTTTGACTGAAATTTAAAAATATGGAGATATAGTGACCTCTAAATATTCACCAATTTAGTCAATATTTTGCATCAGCTCTTTTAACATCTTAGAGCATAATTTTAGCCATGTGGAGAACATTTCCAACTAATTTCAATTTTTTATTTTTTGCATATATTTTTGGACCATCCTAATATATATATATATATATATATATATATATATATATATATATATATATATATATATATATATATATATATATATATATATATATATAACTGAATCACGAAAATAAGGAACGTGAGGAATTTATGAATAACGTTACAGCCACGAGGAAATGAAACAATGGAGAACTGCGAGGCCTTTCGACTAATGGTCCTTTACTAAGCAGACTAAAAGACAGGGAAAAAGAGAAAGATATTTATACACCTGATTAATGAAAATATGGGATATGAAGATTAAAAGGGGTGGGATTAGCGGATACCTGGAAAAATCCTATTAACGAGATGAGCCATCAGGGTTATAAAAAAAAAGAAAAAGTTTATGGGTTACAAAAGAAAGGGGATGCCCCCCATCCCCTTTCTTTTGTAACCCATAAACTTTTTTTTTTAGCAATCACATATGCAATATGAAAACAAAAAAAGTTTACACATGATAACTAGAAAATATGACAAAAGAAAAATATAAGGAAAGGTTTTTTTTATAAATAAGCTAAAATAACTTCTAGGTGGTAATCATTAATTCAGAAATTTTATCTTTAAAATCCCACCCCTTTTAATCTTCATATCCCATATTTTCATTAATCAGGTGTATAAATATCTTTCTCTTTTTCCCTGTCTTTTAGGCTGTTTAGTAAAGGACCATTAGTCGAAAGGCCTCGCAGTTCTCCGTTGTTTAATTTTCCTCGTGGTTCTAACGTTATTCATATATATATATATATATATATATATATATATATATATATATATATATATATATAAGGTGTCCCAGAAAAAAGTTAACCGTACTTTGAATTAGTATAACTCAAAACCTATTGGAGATTTTTGAGACCTGTAAAACAAAACAAATTTACCAACTATTTATCTGTCGATTTTGTAAATTTCATTAAATTTCCTTTTACGGTATTGATACACTAATGGGTTTAGTGGAGGTTATCAAAATTATGTTTGCGCAAGGAAGTAAAATAATGAAACTTCAAACTTAAAAATTAACAAATATATTTAAATCCATTTTTAACAAAACCACATCTTCATATGGGTAATACAAATTAATTTTTTGATTTTCTAAGTATCATTCCCTTCCACATGTCTTCCATTTCTTTCCAAGCACAGTTGCTCCTTTGATCGCATTTATTGAATAACTTTTTTGATTAACTTGTGATTTTCCTTAAGTCCATTGACTTCACGTGTGATACTATCTCTTAACTGGTTGATGCTTTGTGGTAGAGTAGAATACACTTTATTCTTTAGATATCCCCATAAGAAATAATCACACAGTGTTAGGTCAGGGGATCTTGAGGGCCATTCAATTGCATGATTTAGCGTGACAATGCGGTTGTCAAACGTTTCTCTTAGTTTTGTTCTTACAGCAAGCTGTCTATGAGCTGGTGCGCCGTCCTGAATCCACCAAAGTCTATTGAATTGATTGCTGTAAATCTGGCGGAGTTCTGGGAAAATCCTTTCGTTGATACGGCTCAGGTAGGCAGCACCATTCAAGTTATTCTCTAAAACAATGGGCCAACAAGATAGCCATTCCCGCATATTCCGATCCACAGAGACACTTTCTGCTGACAAATACGTGTGTCAAAGTTGAATACTGGGGGGTGGTTCAGCAGCGAATATTGCCGAATATTCTGGCTATTTACCTTTCCATTCATGAAAAAGGCTGCCTCGTCACCAATCACAATGTTTTCCAAGAAACGAGCAAGTTTATGGGTAGGCCATTTGACAAATTGTTAAAAGGAAAATCAGTTTCAAGAAGCTGGTGTCTTGCATGCATCTAATAGGGATGCCATTTTAAGTCATGTTTAATAATGCGGTTAAATGATGACTTTGACCATTGTAATCCATTCTTTCTGACTGATACATGTGGATTTTGAAGAAGTTTCATCTGAACATTTTCGATATTTTCTGTTGTTTTTATGGTTCTCATACGACCAGAACGACCTTTATTTAGATTTAAGGATGTTCCTTCATGTCAGTATTTGCGAACCTTTTTTCAAAGTGTGGGCTTGCTTGGTGGGTGCTGACCTAGAAAACATTGTTCAAATGAATCTTGTACTTGTTTAATACTGCCATTCTTAATAAAGTTTGTGACTATAAATACGCGTCAATCTTTTGTTAACTGCATGATTAAAAAGGTTCTATGGAAGTAAACTTTTACACAGAAACGCTTTGATTTGCTTAGTAAGCAATAATGATGAGACCATACCACAGCATGACTGAAAAACCACTGTAAAATGGCCTAAGCTATGCTTGGAAAATCGCACAAAGACCTAGGCAACCTAGCCTAGGCAACCTAGGCTACTTAGGTTGTCTTGAAAGTGCACGGTGGCCTAGCCTTCCTAGGCTTCATTTCATTATTTTACTTCCTTGCGCAAACATATTTTTGATAGCCTCCACTAAACCCATTAGTGCATCAATATCATAAAAGGGAATTTAATGAAATTTCCAGAATCGACAGATAAATAGTTGGTAAATAAAACACTTTTGGCAAGACCAAAAATTCTCCAATAGTTTTTAGGTTATGCTAATTCAAAGTACGGTTAACTTTTTTCTGGGATACCCGGTATATATATATATATATATATATATATATATATATATATATATATATATATATATATATATATATATATATATATATATATTCCAGGAGTGCAAAAGAATGATGAAAATGAATTAAAAAAAAACGCAAGAAACAGAAAATGGGGAAAAAAATTATTTTCTAATTTGCAAAAATTCTGTACAGGAGGGAGGATGCGAACCATGCACACTGAGGCAGCGAGCATCCACTTTGATCTCAATTAAATCATCTCTTAGACCACTTGGCTATGTGGAAAACCAAAAAACTTCTGAATAAACAAGCTTTTAAGCTATGATTCACAAGTTCAATTGGTTCGAATCCCCCCCCCCCCCCCCGTATTAATTTTTTGCGAATTAGGAAATAATATTTCTGAAGAATTTTTTCCCCCATTTTCTTTTTCTAACAGTTTGTTGGATTTTTATATATATATATATATTTATATCATTTATTGTTATTATTATTAATTATTATTGTTTATTATTATTAATTATTATTATTATTATTTATTTATTATTATTAATTTATTTATTATTATTATTATTTATTATTATTATTTATTTATTATTATTATCCAAGGTCCACAGTCTTTTCAATATTTTCTCAGGCAAATTAGGGGAGGGGACAAAATTACTTTGCAGTGAGGGAAGGGTACTACAGTTCAGTGAATACAAGTTGGACAACAATGTGAGACTTTGCTAAGTCAGTAAATAGGTTGGGGGAAGAGGGCTGGAAAGTGGATTAGTATCTGTTCAATAAAATTTTCTTCTGTCACTTGACTATTATAAATCATTGGGAACCACTTGAGGCTTGCTTATTTAGCAAGTTTGGCTAACCAAATTGTGGTCCTTTTTTGAGATGGGGAGACGGGGGAGTAATTTAGATGCAAGAAAAAAAAGGTGTGTTTATCATTTCTTCCACCCTTTCATTTACTCTTACACGCACAATGTAGGTAGAAAAGTAGAGTATCTATCAGTATAGACTAAGGCAAAGAGGTGAAAATACTTACCAAAAAATAGTTAGAATGCTTCCCATATAAAATTATCATTAAATCTTGTAAATATGATGCATTCCAAGGTTTTATTGACCCTAATATAGCCTAACCTAACCAACATAATCTAGAATAGGCTATTAGGGTTTGAAAAAAAACTTGGGGTGTCTCATCTTTACAAGATCCCTATCATTCATTCATTCACCACTTACCACAATTTATATTGCTTCAGTATGCTATACTTAATTAAAACTTAAGCTGTAAAATCTGTGCCAAAATTAAAAACATTACTGCTCTTTATATTATTAATTATTCTATTAGCATTTTCCTCATACCTAAAGCTGTTGTATTTAGGTTCTTGATTATGTATATTAAAACACTGCTTATAGTTTTAGTCATAGCTTGTAACCATCAATTAAAAAGAAATTTTAGTGCCATAAAAATTTCTTAGCACTTAAAATAAATATAATTAAGAAATATGCTAAGTAGTATAGTTTTAAGAGGAAAATTTTAATGGGTTTCTCATTGGTAGGTGAATGCAATGTTAGTAGCTACTGGACAACTAAGGCCTTCTGACCTTAGTAAAGGTCGAACAAAGCCGGGAAAATCTTCTGATCTTTTTGTTGAAGAAGTTGTGATTAATGACGCACCAATGAGTGCTCGGAACTTCCTTACAAGATCCTCAACACAGGAAGAAATTAGCAAGGTAAATTATTTTAAAATACTGTTGAGTAGATACATGGTGAATATTAGAGTATTTTTTTAAGATTTTAAAATCTTAGTCTATTTAATATTACAAGATTTTTAGCAGCTATTTTAAAGTGAGGTCAATGATCATATTTTATGGTAAAAAGCATATAAATATTCCACTTGAGAACAATTGATATGAGAGGTAAATTGGACTAATAACTAATGTAGTCTATTCAGATTCTAATTTTGGAAGTCTCTATGCATGTAGACATCTATCCTGTTTGAAAATAATTTTGGCCATACTGTGAGGGACCTTAAATAACTGAAAATCTGAATATAAGCTAAATTTTTTATGGTTTTTTAACATGATTGGCTAAAAATAATTTAGCAAAGTCAAAACTGAAACTATATAAAGTTAACCAAAGTGGGAGAATAAACTGCCAAGTACAGTGAACACAATATTAATTCAAACATTTCCTACACTTATTAGTTTGGTGGGTGATGGTTGGAATCAATTTGCTTAAAATTTGGAATTTCTTTTATGTATATAGATTCTAAAATTTTTTGATAGCAAGTTTTTCCATATTGATAAACAAGCTCATTTTTATCCAACGAAATAGTGATTTTCATTTAACATGTGAGAGAGAGGACTGGAGTTATCCCCAAGTGAATGGATGTTATTTTTGTGTTCAAACATACAATGTGGCATTTCTGCCAGTTTCACCAATGTTCACCTTATTACAGTCACAACTTGGAATTGGATACTCATTTGCCTTGTTTCCTTATTCTATTGGTAGAGTAAAGGGATCATTTTATTGTGTATGGGTTTGATAAAGTTAAATTTCCTTTGAGAAAGAACTTTCTCAAATACAATATATTAGTGGAATATTGTTATAAAATTTTTCCAATTAGATGGGTTCAGCTTATATTCAGATTATTGCTTATTTAAAGCACCTCACAGTAAAGCCAAAATTATTGTTAGACTGAGGATGAATGTCTACACGCACATCCAAATATCGAATCTGAATAAACATTCCATTATAGTATGATATTTATTTCCTATGAACATTGCACTTTCCCTTTTAAATAGCTCTCTTGACTAAAAAGTCAGGAGAAATGGTATTATTCCTTGGAAAATGTTTTCCTTAAAAAAAATATGTACATTTATTTTTACTTTCATTTACCCTCTCTCCCCATTGTGTCACGCATTCTCAAAGTCAACTAAATGTGCCTGCATACCCATGCATGTTATGGGCAGAGTCATTGGGTCAGAGATACACCTCTTTCCATGTAATTATCCCCTGAGTAGCCTTGCATTATATCTCTAATCCAATTTAATGAAAAATTATTAATGTGTTAGTCTTTTCCTAATTTAATACCTCTCATTCATTTTACTGCATTGATGCATGGTTATGCCTGGTATTTGGTTATGATATGTTTAACTAGAAATGTTTGGGATTTTTACAGATGTCTGGGGCATCAGTTTCTACACGAGGTAGATATATGACTCAAGAAGAGATTGACAAAAATGCCTCCACAGACAGACCTCTCTACCTTCATATTCAAGGAGTCAATCAGCAGGATGTTAAAGGTGTCTATTTCACATAGGTTTTATTTTTTACTCTAAAACTTGCAAGCTAGAACTTTCAAGAAGGATAGGTTAGCTGTTAATTTATTGTAGATTTGTCATTCATTATCACAATTTCACTAAGGAAACATTTCCAAGAGTGCACCTTTTCTTCTCCCATCTGGTGCCTGCCACCAAGAGTGCAATGGTGAAGACCACTTAGCATTTAGAATCTGAAAGAAACTATATTTAATGTTAAACTGCACATGGCTGGGTTTAAATATAGAAAAATTTCTTCCATTGTTCAGATTCCACTTGCTACTGTAAGGAACATTATTGTAAATTATTTATCTAATGGTATTACAATAATCTCCCGTGTAAAGGTCTTTTTTTATCATGCATTCCCAGCATAATTACCTTTTTTTTCTTTTCAGGAAATTGTTTTAGTCTTAAGTTTCTGGAGCTGGGTATCCTACTTGGTAATTGGTTATTCCACTTGGTGACTAGGTATCCTATGTAATAATAAGCACTATCTCGATAGTATGGCATCAAAACATAAACAGAAATATAAGAAAGACTGGGAATGTAGCAAGGATTGTAATGATGATCTGTTGGAGAAATGGTGTTCAGAAGATGCAGGGGATCCTTTTAATGGATACTGCAAGTGGTGCAACCGAAGGATTTCTGTCATCAATTTGGGAAAAGGTGCTCTTCTGCAGCAGGCAAAGACAGAAATACATAAAAAGGCAGCCAAACAAGTGAAAACTTCTAAGTCCATGAAAATGTTTATGGTTCCCACATCATCCAAAACTTCCACCGAAACCCTAAATGACTCAACCACCAAAGCAGAACTGCTGTTCTCTATTGCGTATGTTGAACATAATTTGCCTTTCCTTTTTGCAGACCATCTTGACCCACTTTTGAAGCGTGCTTTTCCTGATAGCAATGTTTCTGAACAGTTCCAGTCGAAAAGAAGTAAAGCAACATATCTAATAACTGATGGTGTGTATCCTATGGTGAAGACTGAGTTGATAAAGAAATTAAGGACACACCATTTCTCTCTTTTGATTGATGAAAAGCAACAAGAAATTTGGATGTAAATATATGAATATGTTAGTCTGGTTGTTTGATGAGGAAGAGGGCCGAGCTTGTGTTCATTTCTATAGAACTGTTACCTTGGCTCATGCAGGAGCTGAAGACATCACAAAAGCTATTGTCTATTGTTTTGAAGAAGACATCATTCCATGGGAAAACCCTATATAGATGATGTCAGATAGCCCAAATGTAATGCAAGGGAAAAACTGGTGTGCTTAAATGGCTTAAGGACTATGCTAATCATATGTTGGACTTGGGAGGTTGTTCGCTCCATCACATAAGTAATGCAGCACTGTTTGCTACAAAAGAATTTGGTGAAGATATTAAAGATTTTTTACTTAATTTATTCTACTTCTTTTGAAATCATTCATCTGCAGTTAAAGATTTTAAAGGATATCAAATTATTCTTGATCTTGAGCAGCATAAATTCTTTTTTATGTAGAAACAAGATGGCTCAGCCTTCTACCTGTTGCAGAAAGAGTTTTGGAGCAACTACCAGGCCTCCAGTCCCTCTTCAAGTCACTAAATGAAGGTAAGGAAAATAAATCTCTCAGGTAGCAGCCAAGATTTAAAAGGCTTCTGTGCTTCTGAATAAAGCTGAATTAGCTGTCTACCTTAATTTTCTTTTTATCATGGACTTCAGGCATTCATTCACTTTGGAAAAAACTTTCAGAGTGAGCAAACAATGATCCAGAGTCTTTACTATGAAATGATTGAATGCACAAAATGTCTTGCCTCACAATTTATAAAGAGAGATGATGTGTTAGCAAAGATAATTACAGGGAGAGATTTTCTTGATTTGAAATACTCCGAGTCCCAGAATCAACTGCCAGATGCTACTCTTAGTCTGGGTACATGTACCAGATAACTCCTCATGAAGCAAAAGGATCAAATCTCTCATCACAGCAAAGAGGAAATACACTGCAAGGCACGTTTATTTTATGTGAAAGCTTTTCAAAAGCTTCTTTATTATTTACCATTCCATACTCGGATACTGGAAGATTTAATTTTTCTAGACCCTTAAGTTAGGAAAGAAGCCAATGTTGTGGAGGCAGTGAGAAGGGTTGCCTCAAAGCTCCCCACTGTTATTCCTCCTGACAGTATAGATGATGTAATGGATGAGTGGAAACTGTTCGCTCTTGATCCATATGTTGGAAAAATAATTAATTCAACAAATCAGCTTACACAACATAAACCCCAAATAGATCTGTTTTAGTGTAAAGTGCATCAAATGAAGTCTGCTACAGGGCAGGCAAAGTATCCTTTGTTGGAAAACTGAGCGATCATTTTCAGAAGTGGCCAGTATAATGAGAAAGGAGAGAGCAAACCTGGAATGTTACACATTGAATGCTATTCTGTCAGTGAAAAGCTACCTCCAAGTAAAAAATCAGAATTGTACCTAACATAGAACTTGAAGAAAACCTTCTCTCCTTCTTTCGAGAGGCCCACAGCACATATGAAGCTAGACAAAAGAAACGACAGATGGAGAGAAAATCAGAGGGACAGGCTAAAGAAATTGCTGGAGAAATCAGCAGGCTAACTCATGATCCAAGCTGAAAAAGACAAGAGTGTGTTAGATTTAAATCTGCTCAGGTTTCAGCATCCTGTGCATCAAAGAAAGTGAGCAGGGAAGAAACAAAAAGTGTACAAACAACTATCAAGAGAGCTACTGAAGAGAAAGTCAGGCAAAGCCAAAAAATAAAAGAATTTTAAATATATAATTCAGGTATAGATTTTGTAAGAAATCCATATTATAATTTTAAGCTTTATATTTTTGTATTCAGATACCTGATAAAGTAAGTTATTTTCATTTCATAAGCAGGCTTAGTAAAATTGTTTATGATTTAAAAAAAAAAAATTATACCCACTGTGATGAAACCAGACTGAGGCATTGTCAGCTGCTGTTTGATTGACATGCACATACACCGTTGAAAGGTTAATATTTATTCATGTGAATATCAGGGATATAGCATTCCTTTGTTTATGGTATATGTAATCGCATAACTTTTTTTACAAGATTTATAAAGTTATGCAAAACAATAATACCTTTATTTATAGTGTAGATGTCTCCTTGATAGTTTATATTGATTGCATAAAAATGTAAAGTTCTTATTATCGTTATGTATAAATATTCAGACTGGTGGAGACAAAAAAATATTAGCTTCATTTCAATAATTAATTAAACATTAATTAAAATAAAAATGCCAAATGCTTAGGAGTTATATTTACTTTGGTCTAATATTTTGATTTGTTAGATAGAATACAGGTCCAGAATTTTCTCTGGAACATTACTTCAGAATAAAAAAAATTTGCCTGAAGACAGTGCATGTTCATATCTGAATATTCTGAGTAGGAATTGTATACAGTGTATTGGCTCCCTGGCCAAGCAGTCTTTCATTCTATTGGAAGGTTGCAATGCTTATAGGGGGAGAGAAAAATGGCTCCACTGATAGTTGTGCTTTTCAAATGCAGGTTTTGTCATGTCAGCATTCATTTATTTAGCGATGAATGGCTATAGTTGCCCAGTGCTTGGCATGTTTAAATTCCATAAATCAACCAACAACAAATGTAATACAGTGAGCATTATATCATAGATTTAAATCTAATAATGCCAGCTTTTACTTTATATTTACTCTATATTTTCCAGTTTCTTTCTCTATAATTGAAGGGGAAGCACTCTATATTCGATATTTTGTCCAGTGGCAACCCTGCACTATCTCCATTGTTTGATCAAACACATCTCTTGGGCACCCATCCTGTCACCCTTTATCTCTGTGCCAATTTATTGTGTCAGAAATGCAATTAATTGTCATGAATGTGCAGCCATGTATTTTGAAGGGAGGATGGGGATCCCTAAATATTTGGCACCCAATGTAGTTGTTAGGTGTTGGTTGTACACTTCGTTGCTGGAGAGAGGTGGGTCACCCTCGAATCCAAGAGTATGACTTTGTGGTTTTGGGTTACCTTTGTTTTTTTTTTTTTTGCATTTTTATTTGTTGTTTTTATTATAATATGCTATAGCAGGCTGAATTGTAATTACAGTGACTATCCCCCCCCCCTTCCTTGGTGGCAGTCACTAGTTGGATGTTTTACGAAAAAAAAAGGTACCGGTACCATGCATTCTGTAAACTATCCACATACTTGATGAAAACTGGAACACTTGGCAAGTAAACTGTGACTTGGCAGCTACTTCACCTTTCAATAAGACAACGATCTCAAACACGAACAAATCTACTCAGAAATACCAAGCCTAAAACTGCATGACTGTACTCAAGTGGCCTTCTCAAAGTGCAGATTTGAACTTTATCGATCATCTGTGGAAGGAGCTGAAGAAACATGTGCACAAAAGAGGCAGGCCCTTGCAACATTGTTGATTTATAAAATTTGCTGAAGAAAAGTGGAATAAAATCCTTCTAGAAATGTGCCAGAATCTTGTATGATCTTATAAAAAATGTCTTATGGCTGTTATGAAGGCTAAAGGGGATCATACCAGATATTAATTTGCTGTTGCCATTATGTTTTTCCTGTTTTCCAATGAAGCTTTGTCATTGTTATACTCACTTTTATTTTACCATTTTGATTGTTAGGTAGTCACAATGGAGTAGGGAACTTTTGTAATACCCATACATTAGGCATATGAAATCTGAACCTGAAAATATTTAAAAAATATGAATCTTATAAGTCTTGCCTATACTTATTCACAATTTATATTTGCAGTTGCGGTTGGTCGCATCATGCATCTGATTATGGAACATACTCATCGAAAGGGAAGTTCTCATCACCATAAGCACAAAGGTCACCGGGCAAACACTGGTCTCAATTCTGGGGGAAGCTCTCGGATTGAAGCAAATAACAATGCAGGACAAGAACCAGTTCTGGAAAATCCAGCTTTTATAGCAAATGTAATTATCATTTTTCCAAGATAATTTTAAAAGAGTGGAATTAACACAAAAATTTTCAGATTTCAAACTTTAAAAGACTTCAACCAGTTTCCTACTATAACTACCCGCTCCTCCCATCTCCTTTATTCCAAGTCAAGAGCAAAGCCACTCGTCCGTTTTTTTCATGCAAAATTGCCCTAGCCTGAGATTTGTTGTATGTGCTGTTGCATTTTATTCGCTCAGGGTTCATCACTGGGCAAAACCCCTATCACATACCCTCACAAACACATCTATTGTACATATGCATTCCTCCTTTTTCCGTCTTGAAACCCTTTGTACACCCTGACTATTATTCTTGTATATTCTCTTCATAAGTCTATTTCCATCCATTCTTACATGCCCATACCATCTTAGAACACTGTGACAACTTCCTTCACCATAACCACCTCTTGCCCAGCTATTCCTCTCTATCCACCTTTTGCACACCAAGCATCCCTCTCAAGTTGTCCATTTGTACTGCTTTCAACAGCATGCCCTATTGCAGCTTACTGGGACATTTCACACTCAAACTCTTAACATTCACTAATGCAATAATCCCCCGTAAGGGGCGCGGTGATTTGCCATCCTGGCTGCCATACTGACAGGATCCAGTGCTCCGTCCGGCCCTAGCTTAGCCTCTCTTCCTTCCTTCAGATAGCTTGTATTTCTCCCCTACTTCGTCAACATTTCATACCTCTCCCACAACTTTCTCTGGTCAGCATCTAATTTCACAGGGTAGATGCTGACCTTCTTCTCAGCCAACTGCCCCAGATTGGGGCTGAGGGAAGAGGGGACAATGTTCCCTGATCTCTCAGGTTGCATGGCGAGCCCAACCTCCCCCAATAAGTCCTCAAAGGCAACAGCGCTTTGTCCGGCCAACAGCGCCCGCGGTTCTGCTTCCGGGAAGCGTATGGCCATTCCCTTGAGGGTCTTCTGTTCGAAGAGGGCCCCCGTGTCTCCTCTATGCTAGGCCTGGAGGGCATATTCCATCAATGGAATTGCCATGGACTCCGGGCCAACTGGGAGGAGCTGTGGATGCTCGTCCCGTCCCGTTCCCTGTTAGCTATTTTTCTGCAGGAGACCATGCTAGGCGCATGCCCCCTGCCCACCTTCTCGGGGTATAAGGGTCTTGCGACCCCACCACCACAGGATGGCTGGGCCGGAGGATGCGCGGATCCGTTCTTCCTTTCACTTTAGATACCTCCTTTCAGGCAGTGGCTGTGCAGCTTCACCTGGATAGGAGGTATACTGTTATTTCTGTGTACATTCCACCATCAGCTGATTTCGATGCACAGGACTTGCGCCGTGTTGTGGCACGGTTTCCGAGACCCCTTCTCTTGCTTGGAGATCTGAATGGCAGACATCCTCTCTGGGGCGACTACTCAATAAATCCCAGGGGACAAGTCCTTGCCGATCTGATCAAAGAGCTTGAGATAGGTGCCCTAAATGTGGATGATGAGTTTATGCATCATTGCCAGAGAACTGCTTCATTTTCCTGCCTTGATCTATCTTTGTGCTCTCTGGATGCACATCCTGATTTTAATTGGGGGGTGGTCGATGACCTCCATGGTAGTGATCTCTTTCCCATTCAAATATAATTTTCAGGGTGGCTAGCACCTGAGAGACCACCTCGATGGTGCTTGGCGTGGGCGCGGTGGCCTTCATTTCAGGAAATGACTGAATTCTCTATCTCAATTGAGGAGTTTAGGTCAGTAGATGAGGCCATTAAGTTCTCCGGCAACCTCATCGCTGCAGGCTTGACTACTATTCCTAGAATGTCTGGTCGCTTTGCACCACGCTGACCACCCCTATGGTTGTCGGCTGAGTGTGAGACTGCCCCGAAACAGAAGCGTTATGCCTACATGCTCTATAATCGCCGCCTAAAGGCCCCAGCTTAGCAACTCTTCCTTCCTTCAGATAGCCCGATTTCTCCCCTACCTTGTCGCTTTTCATACAACCTCTCCCACAACTTTCTCTGGTCAGCCTCTAATTTCAAAGGGTAGAATGCTGACCTTCTTCTCAAGCCAACCACCCCGGATCGGGGCTGAGGGGGGAGGGGACATTGTCCCCTAACCCCTGAGCTCCGGTTCGGGATGGGTTTTTTTTAAAAACCTGCTTCATCCCCACCCATACCTTCCTCACATCCCTTTTCCTCTCCTCTTCACAACCTATATTTTTTACACCGTGTCCAAGGTGGAGCCGCCATGCCGATGGACTGCCAAGCCACCAGGCGGGAGGGGTGGTCCCGAATGGCGGCGCCTGGCTCTGCCGGGCTTGTAAGCACCTCTCGCAGTGCGGGCTACTGCGAGGGGTGATGAGCTATTGCGTCCCGTGGCAAAAATAGGGTCACCATGCCCATAGATGAACAAAAAAAAAAAAACACAAACCCCTTTAACTCCCCCTTGCTCATCGACAGAGCCGCCCTTGGGCAGCTCCACCGAAAAAATGGAGGTCCCCCCCCCTGTGCTTGCACAGGGGACCCTCCATATTTCTCTAACCGGAGAGGAGGCTTACTCCTCTCCTTCGCCTACGGGTGCAGGGAACTCCCCCTCACCCCCTTCTCTGGAGGTGCTTTCGGGCACCTCCCTTTTCCCAGCGGCAGTCCCATCTTTTCTTTTCAAGGGGACTGCCAAGAAAGCCAGCAGGCAGCCCTTAGCCAGCCGCTTCCCATCAAAGCGGCTCGGTAGGGCAAAGCCCTTTAGGGGGGAGAGGGAAGCCAGGCCCCTTCGGTCGCTTCCCTCAAAAGACCTGCTGGCAAGAATTTTAAACCTTGCCGGGGTCAAGGCCTGTGCCTCCCCATACAAGACTGGCGACACTGCCAAGGGGACCTGCGATGTCCTGGGAGGGGATGGCCAATTGGAGGCCCCTCCTGTGATAGACATGGTCCTTGAGGAGACCCAGCCCCAGACGGTAGGGCCTTCCATGGGGGGGAATTCGCGCTCGGCGCCAAGCACCGAACCCGAATCCGCCCCTATGCAAGGTCCTCCTCAAATGGCTGAGGGCTCCGAGGCAGTAGAAGGAGGGGAGGGATCTCCTCCGACAGGTGCCCCTACGACAACCAGGACCTTCTCCATTTCGGAGAGGGACCTGGCTGAGGCTGGTCCATCTGGCCTAGGGACTTCTGCCGGCGGAGGTGAAAAGCGGGTTCATTCCCTGCCCTCCTCTCCGAAAAAGAAAAAGACTAAAAAGGCCAAAAAGACTCGGGGCTCCTCTCCATCCGCGGGGGCTGCGGGGACGGATGGGTCTGCTGCCACTCTGGCAAGCGACCAAGCTAAGATCGGCGCATCCGCCCCCTCTGCCCCCCCGGTTGCGGAGCCCCTGACAAAGAAGACTACTACCAAGAGTGCACAGGGCGGAGCCTCGATGACATCGGGGCCCCTCATTCAGAGGTTACCTGGCGTTTTCGAGCCCGCTGGCTTCAAACGCTTCCTCGTTATTCGCTCCACTGATGGCACCATGTTGTCCAAGGGCAACATGATCCATCAGCGGAGAGGATTAGCTAGTGCAATTGGTAGAGAGCCGAAGGTAACCCGTTTCTCGGACGGGAGCCTTCTGGCGAATGCGGCGAATCCCGCCGAGGCGGCCAGGATTAGTGCTCTTCGGACACTTCATGGCACCCCGGTGAGTGTGACGCCGCACTCTACCATGAACTTTGTGAAAGGAGTAGTTTATGCGAGGGAACTCGTTGACTACTCCATTGAAGACATCACCTTAGAGCTGGCCGACCATGGGGCGGTCAAGGTCGAACGTGTGATGAGAAAACAGGGAGGGGCCTCGAGACCCACCCCTACACTCTTCGTCACGTTCGACTGTGACAAGCTCCCTGAGTCGGTGCGTGCTGGTTGGTACCGCTACCGCGTGAAGGCATTCGTGCCACTGCCGCGGCGGTGCTATTACTGTCACCGCTTCGGCCATACGAATCGCTCATGTAGACGTGCAAAGTCGGGGTCACCCGAAGTCTGTGTAAATTGCTCCAAGGTCGCACACGATAAGTCCAAATCGTGTGTGGCCAAGTGTGTCAATTGCGGAGAGCCGCACCCTGCTTCTTCGAAGCAATGTGGTGCATATCTCCTTGAGAAAGAAATCCTGGCCGTTCAGGCCCAGGATCGACTCTCATTCCGCGAGGCAAAGGACTTGGTCCTGGCGCGCTCGGCTCTGCCTGGGACGTCATATGCCTCAATAGTTAGGAAGGCACCCTCTGCTCCCGGCCCATCCAGGCCAACGAGCACGGTTGTTTCCGCGCCCATTCGGAGCCCTTCTGCGGGCTCTACCCAACCCGGGCGCTCCCCTGGTAAAGCTGGCGGCAAAAAGGGCTCATACCCTGCCCCGGCTAAAACCAGGGCTCCCCCCTCTTCCCCCAGCGTGACCGTTTCCCGTAAGGCGAAACGGCCACGCGCCTCCACCGAGTCGTTAGACTCACAGGAGGCAACACCCCTGAAGATGGTCGCTAGGCCATCTTCCGGGGTTCCTAAAGCTGACCCCGAAAGGAGGACAGAAACAAAGGAGCTTCGGCTCCTTCGCCCACGTCCCGAGGTGGAGCGAGTGGCTCGGAGACGGTGGTTCCTCGAAAAGAGGGCCCCCCGCCTCCGAAGCCGCAATGCCCGCCTAAGGTTTCTAGGCGGAGGGAGGAAAAGACTCGCATGGTGAGCCCAACCTCCCCCAATAAGTCCTCGAAGGCGACAGCGCCTTCAGCGCTTTGTCCGGCCAACAGCGCCCGGGGTTCTGCCCCCGGGAAGCGTACGGCCATTCCCGTGAGGGTCTTCAATTCGAGGAGGGCCCCCGCGTCTCCTCCGAGCTAGGCCTGGAGGGCATATTCCTTCAATGGAATTGCCGTGGACTCCGGGCCAACTGGGAGGAGCTGCGGAGGCTCGTCTCGTCCCGTTCCCCGTTAGCTATTTTTTTGCAGGAGACCATGCTAGGTGCGTGCCCCCTCCCTGCCCTCCCGGGGTATAAGGGTCTTGCGACCCCACCACCTCGGGATGGCCGGGCTGGGGGATGCGCAGTTTACACCCGGCATGATGTCTCTGTTCTTCCTGTCTCTTTAGATACCTCCTTTCAGGCAGTGGCTGTGCAGCTGCACCTGGATAGGAGGTATACTATCATTTCTGCGTACATTCCACCGTCAGCTGACTTCGACGCGGGGGACTTCCGCCGCGTCGTTGCACGGTTGCCGAGGCCCTATCTCTTGCTTGGAGATCTGAACGGCAGGCATCCTCTCTGGGGAGATTACTCCATAAATCCCAGGGGACAAGTCATTGCCGATCTGATCGAAGAGCTTGAGATGGGTGTCCTAAACGTGGATGAGTTTACGCATCACTGTCCGAGAACCGCTTCATTTTCTTGCCTTGACCTATCTTTGTGCTCTTCGGATGCACAGCCTGATTTTGATTATGGGGTGGTCGATGACCTCCATGGTAGTGATCACTTTCCCATTCAAATATCATTTTCAGGGCAACTGCCGCCTTAGAGACCACCTCGGTGGTGCTTGGCGCGGGCGCGGTGGCCTGCATTTCAGGAAATGACTCAATTCTCTATCTCAGTCGAGGAGTTTAGGTCGCTAGATCAGGCCGTTGAGTTCTTCTCCGGCAACCTCATCGCCGTGGGCCTGACTACTATTCCTAGGACGTCTGGCCGTTTTGCACGCCGACCACTCCCATGGTGGTCGGCCGAGTGTGAGACGGCCCTCAAACAGAAGCGTTATGCCTACATGCGCTATAAGCGCCGCCCGAACGATTTCACTGTCGCTGAATTTCGTCGGGCTAGGGCTAGGTTCCGGTATATTTCGAAGCACGCCCGCCGCTCTTCTTGGCGGGCATACGTGTCTTCACTTAACGGGAAGACCCCTTTAGCTGAGGTGTGGAAGCGAGTCAAAAGGATTCGGGGCAAGTTCTCGCAGGACCCCCCTCCCGTTCTCCAGGAGAATGGGACCGCAATCTCGGACCCCGCGTCCGTGGCGGAATCCTTAGCGACCGCTTTTTCCGCATTCTCTAGCCGTGATGCTGCTCCGCCAGCATTCAATGCACGTCGTGATGTCGCGGAAGGCCGCCGGCTGGACTTTACCTCCAGAGGCGGAGAACCCTTCAACGACAAGTTTACTGTGAGTGAGTTGCGCTCCGCTCTCGCTTCGTGCGCGGACACCGCCCATGGTCCGGACGATGTCCCGTACGCCATGCTTCGACACCTGGGTGAGCGAGGCATGGCCTTTCTGTTAGATTTGTTCAACAGGATCTGGGTGGAAGGTCTTCTCCCAGACTCCTGGCGAATCGCTACTGTGCTCGCCTTTCGCAAGCCGGGGAGAGATCACTCTACTCCGACCGGTTTCCGCCCAATCTCTCTAACCTCTTGCGTGTGCAAGTTGATGGAGAAATTGGTTAATGTTAGATTAGCCTATTTCCTGGACAGCGGAGGCCATCTGTCTTCTGCACAGTGCGGCTTCCGTAAGTTCCACTCCACGTCGGATGCTCTGCTCCGACTGGAAAATGCCGTCTGCGAGGCTTTCCTTCGTAGACAGCACTACGCCACGGTGTTTTTTGATCTGGAGAAGGCCTATGATACCGCATGGCGATACGGTATCATGGAGACTCTCCACACGATGGGGGCGAGGGGACGCCTCCCAATGTTTATATCTGAATTTTTGCGAGATCGTCGATTCCGCGTACGGGTGAGGGGAGCCCTCTCCGGCCCAAAGGAGCAGGAAGAGGGTGTCCCGCAGGGAAGTGTCCTCAGTGTCACACTCTTTGCCCTGAGCATCAACGGCATCACCTCGGTGCTGCCGTAAGATGTTCTCGCTACGCTCTACGTGGACGACCTTTCGATCTCTTTTGGCGCGGCCCAGATGCCAACTCTGGAGCGCCGACTCCAACAGGCATTGAACCGCGTCTCTCGCTATGCCGAAGCGCACAGGTTTCGGTTTTCTTTGGCCAAGACTAAGGTGGTGCACTTCTGCCGCCACCCACGGCTTCACCCCGACCCAGATTTGTTTCTTAATGGGGTGCGCCTGGATGTAGTTGAGTCGCACCGTTTCCTTGGTCTTGTATTCGACCGACGCCTCACCTGGGAGGCTCACATTCGCAGCCTTAGGGTCTCTTGTACCCGCGCCATGGACATTCTCCGTTCCGTGACGTTCAGCGCTTGGGGCGCTGATAGGGCTACCGCCTTACTTTTTTATCGATCCTTTGTTCGCTCGAAGCTCGACTACGGATGCGAGTTTTATGCATCCGCAGCCGAGCGTTTATTGCGGAAGGTGGATTCGATCCACCACACCGGCCTTCGCCTTGCGACCGGTGCCTTCCGCACTTCCCCCATTGAGAGCCTGTTGGTCGATGCTGGGGAGATGCCACTCGCTCTGCGCCGCGTGCAGTGCATCACTCGCCTGTACGCGCGAGCCCGGCGCCTCCCTCAGTCGCCAACAGCTCTCACTGCATCCGCAGCTGATCTCGATGGTGCCTATGCCGCCGAGAGACGCCAGTCATACCCTAAGCCCTTTGGGTTTAGGGCCAGGAAACTCCTTCGAGAGGTAGATATAGCTCTCGGGCCGGTGGCGCCCCTGGTTCTGCCCAGGACGCCACCCTGGAGGGTACCACATTTGGCTATTTGTCGCCACGCCTCTGCTCCCAAAGCTTGTAGTGCGCCGGGAGTATTGCGTTCGACCTTTTTGGAGCACACATCGTGTCACGCTGGTACCGTGCCAGTGTATACGGATGGCTCCAAGTCCCAAGAGGGGGTCGGCTTCCACGCCGTATCCCCTCTGTTTGAAGTCAGCGGGGCTCTACCAGGCGCTGCGTCTGTCTTCACGGCCGAGCTGGTGGCAATACACCACTCGGTACGGGAGATTACGCGACGTGCCCGGTTCGGAGACCGGATTGTGATTTATAGCGACTCACAAAGCGCCCTGAGTGCTCTCGGGGCATTGGAATCTCCGCATCCCCTGGTTCGCGAAATCCGTGACGCCACGGTTTTGGCGAGCCGGGCAGATGTCGAGATTATCTTCTGCTGGGTTCCTGGACATGTAGGAATTGCGGGGAATGAGCGCGCCGATGAGGGCGCCAAAGAGTCCGCGAGGACTCTGCGACCGGACCAGCGTTTCGCTCTTCCTCACACTGACTACATGGCAGGAATACAGGCAGCTCTTCGGACTGCTTGGTAAAGAAGATGGGAGACGGTCGAGGGGAACTTAAAGTTGCGTGCCATTGCGCCGCGACTGTTCCCATGGACCTATCCCCCAATGCCGCGGCGGCTTCAGGTTGCTTTCTGTCGTCTTCGAATCGGACACACTCGTGTGACGCATCGTTACTTGGTGGAGCGCTCGCATGTGCCCTATTGCAACGACTGCGTCGTCCCCCAGACTGTTCGGCATATTCTTGTCGAATGTCCCAGTCTGGGTGATCTTCGCGCACGATACCTGTCTCGGTACCGGGATGGGCGGGGTCGCTACCGCCTGTCCCTTGTACTCGGGACGAGTGCGTGCACCATGACTGGTGGACTTATTGACTTTTTGGGGGAGGCCGGCCTTCTCCCCTTTATTTAAGGTTCCTTTTTTTTTGTTATCGTTTTGTTTTAGGTTGCACTCTCCTGCACCGGGGTGAGGGGGACCTCCCCCCGCTGCCGGAGATTGCTTCGATTGTTAAGTTTTTCCAATTTATATTGATTGTTAAGTTTTCATATTTTAACTTTAAAGTAGCCTAATTCTAGGCTGTCGTGTTTTTCGGCGACTTATGCCCAAGTGGGTAGTTGCCAGATCGGCTCAAAAAAAAAAAAAAAAAAAAATCGCCGCCTAAACGATTTCACTGTTGCTGAATTTCGTTGGGCTAGTGCTAGGTCCCAGTATATTTCAAAGTATGCCCGCCGCTCTTCGTGGCGCGCATACATGTCTTCACTTAACGGGAAGACCCCTCTAGCAGAGGTGTGGAAGCGAGTCAAAACGATTCGGGGCAAGTTCTTGCAGGACCCCCGATCCCATTCTCCAGGAGAATGGGACCGCACCTCTGTGGACCACGTCCGTGGCGGAATCCTTCGCGACCACTTTCTCCGCATTCTCTAGCCGGGATGCTACTCCGCCAGCATTCAATGCACATTGTGATGTTGTGGAAGGCAGCCGGCTTGACTTTACCTCCAGAGGCGGAGAACCCTTCAATGACAGGTTTACTGTGAGTGAGTTGCGTTCCGCTCTTGCTTCGTGCGCGGACACCGCCAAAGGTCCGGATGATGTCCCGTACGCCATGCTTCGACACCTGGGTGAGCGAGGCATGGCCTTTTTGTTAGATTTGTTCAACAGGATCTGGGTGGTGGGTCTCCTCCCAGAGTCCTGGCGAATCGCTACTGTGCTTGCCTTTCGCAAACCGGGGAGAGATCACTCTACTCCGACCGGTTTCCGCCCAATCTCTCTAACCTCTTGCGTGTGCAAGTTGATGGAGAAATTGGTAAATGTTAGATTAGCCTTTTTCCTGGACAGCGGAGGCCATCTGTCTTCTGCACAGTGCGGCTTCTGCAAGTTCCACTCCACGTCGGATGCTCTGCTCCGACTGGAAAATGCCGTTTGCGAGGCCTTCCTTTGTAGACCGCACTACGCCACGGTGTTTTTTGATCTGGAGAAGGCCTATGATACCGCATGGCGATACGGTATCATGGAGACTCTCCACACGATGGGGGCGAGGGGACGCCTCCCAATTTTTATATCTGATTTTTTGCGAGATCGTCGATTCCGCGTACGCGTGGGGGGAGCTCTCTGTGGCCCAAAGGAGCAGGAAGAGGTTGTCCTGCAGGGAAGTGTCCTCACTGTCACACTTTGTCCTGAGCATCAACGACATTACCTCGGTGCTGCCGGAAGATGTTCTCGCTACGCTCTACGTAGACGGCCTTTCGATCTCTTTTGGCGCGGCCCAGATGCCAACTCTGGAGTGTCGACTCCAACAGGCATTGAAACCCGTCTCTCTCTATGCCGAAGCGCACAGGTTTCGGTTTTCCTTGGTCAAGACTAAGGTGGTGCACTTCTGCCGCCATCCACGGCTCCACCCCGACCCAGATTTGTTTCTTAATGGGGTGCGCCTGGATGTGGTTGAATCGCACCGTTTCCTTGATCTTGTATTCGACCGACGCCTCACCTGGGAGGCTCATATTCTCAGCCTTAGGGTGTGTTGTACCCGCGCCATGGATATTCTGCGTTCCGTGACGTTCAGCGCTTGGGGCGCTGATAGGGCGACTTCCCTACTTTTTTATCGATCCTTTGTTCGTTCGAAGCTCGACTACAGATGAGAGTTTTATGCATCCACAGCCAAGCGTTTATTGTGGAAGGTGGATTCGATCCACCACACCGGCCTTCCGCACTTCCCCCATTGAGAGCCTGTTGTCGATGCTGCGGAGATGCCACTCGCTCTACGCCGCGTGCAGTGCATCACTCGCCTGTACGCTCCAGCCCGGCGCCTCCCTCAGTCGCCAACATCTCTCACTGCATCCGCAGCTGATTTCGACGGTGCCTATGCCGCCGAGAGACGCCAGTCATATCCTAAGCCCTTTGGGTTTAGGACCAGGAAACTCCTTCGCACCTGTGGCACCCCTGTTCTGCCCAAGACGCCACCCTGCAGGGTACCACATTTGGCATTTTGTCGCCACGCCTCTGCTCCCAAAGCTTGTACGGCTCTGGGAGTATTGCGTTCGACCTTTTTGGCGCACACCTCGTGTCACGCTGGAACCGTGCCAGTGTATACGGATGGCTCCAAGTCCCAAGAGGGGGTCGGCTTCCACGCCGTATCCCCTCTGTTTGAAGTTAGCGGGGCTCTGCCAGGCGGTACGGGAGATCACGCGACGTGCCCGGCTTGGAGACCGGATTGTGATCTATAGCGACTCACAAAGCGATATGAGTGCTCTTGTGGCATTGGAATCTCTGCAACCCGTGGTTTGCGATATCTGTGACGCCATGGTTTTGGCAAGCTGGGTGGATGTCTAGATTATCTTCTGCTGGGTTCCTGGACATGTAGGAATTGCGGGGAATGAGTGCGCCAAAGAGTCTGTGAGGATTCTGTGACCAGACCAGCGTTTCGCTCTTACTCACACTGCCTACATGGCAGGAACAGAGGCTGTTTGGCAAACAAGATGGGAGACAGTTGAAAGGAACTCAAAGTTGCATGCCATTGCGCTGCGACTGTTCCCATGGACCTACCCCTTATGCCGTGAAGGCTTCAGGTTGATTTCTGTCGTCTCCAAATTGGATACCCTCGTGGGATGCACGGCCATTTGATGGATCGCTTGCCAACTCACTACTGTGAAGTATGCATTGTCCCTCAGACTGTTCGTCACATTCTTGTTCTATGCCCCAGTCTGGGCAATCTCCGCGCACGTTACCTGTCCTGGTACCGGGATGGGCGGGGTTGCTATCGCCTGTCCCTTGTACTCGGGCCGAGTGTGTGCACATTTACAGGTGGAGAGTTATAGTCTTTGGAGGGGAGGCCGGCCTTTTCCTCTTTATTTAACTAGTTGTTTTTTTGTTATTTTAGTAGGTTGCACGTTCCTGCTCCGGGTGGAGGGGGACCTCCCCCCAATGCCGGAGCTTGCCTCCTGCTTATTGCCTTTTTTCTTTGTTTTATTTTTATTGATAGTTTGTTTTTTTAGCATCCTCTTTTAAAGATGCCTTATATTAGACAATGTCGAATACGGCGACTAATTCTCAAGTAGGCAGTTGCCAGATGAGCTCTTAAAATAATAATAAAAAAAACCCCTCCATGCACACCTATCATAGAAAATATTATTCTCCTCCTCCTCCTCAGTCAATCTTTTCTCTCTCAAACACTCATCCTTACATGTTTACACTGAGCTTAGTCACCTTTTCTGACATAGTGTAGTGCTGTATGGGTGTTCTTCCTGCTTCATATACAGGTAACACTGGGTGTACTCACTCTTTATGACACATACTGAAGGACTGTATTGTGGTATTCTTCCAAATTTTTATATATTTTTGGGTTTACACATTTTTTACCTTATCCCACACAAGATATTGATTGATACATAATTTTAAAGTATAAATAAGGCAGAAATTTTTAGATCTGTAAAGAAGGGTAATGATGTAGGAATTAAAAATGTGTGGAAGATGGCTACAGATGACCCTCCAGGCTTTAGGGCTGGTAGGGCAAACATCTTCCACATGCTACACTGGACTTCCTCTTGTGGGTGCTTATTTATATCATTGATAATAGTGAAATATAAATGCATAATTATAATCTATGAATGTGTATAATAAGCATCTGCATCAGAAATGGTCTTAATGCTATCAATTCATTCATATTCACAATTTAGGTGATTAAACCTTTCACCACAGGTGATTGGTTCCCTCCCTTCCTCTAGGCTAAGAGTATGATAATAAGAGGATATAACTTCTGTTCTTCAAGTTATGTTATGAAGAATAATTTTAAACCAGTTTACAGTGTAGAATTCACCTAATTCTAAGTATCATTTGTTCTCAGAGATATATCATGTAAATTCTCCCTACTTACCTCTGTAAAGGTGTCTACATAATTTTGGATCAGGGAAAGTTATTTTCTGTCCTTCTCTCTTCATTCTTCATTGGTCAATAATGTATTATGTGCAGGTTCTTAGAAGACAAGTAATTTTTTTAGTATTGAGCATGAATTTCCCCCTTTAGTGTTGGTCATTTAATAAAATTGCAATATTTTTAAAATGTGAAATGACTTTCAGGTATTAAGGGAGAAAGTATTTTTGCCAATCAATGTTACTTTGAATCCAGTTGAAGTTCGCCTTCGTCTAGTTGGTGAGAACAATAGCAACATGAAGTATATTCAAGGTGAAACTGGGGCTACTATCTTAATGAGAGGGATTGGTTCTGGATTTTTGGAACCCTCAACTGCAATGGAATCACAAGAGCCTCTTCATTTTTATCTTGAGTAAGTCCCCATATAAGCAATTTATGCTCTCATGTGGCCTACACAATCATGCACCCACTGCCACTAGGAACAGCTTGAGGGGGGAGGGGATTTATATTGTAATCTGTTACTTTGATCTACTTGAACAAAGGTTTAAAGTTAATCTGCCACAAATACTTTTCAAGTCCTTGTCTAAATTTGATATTTATAGGTAATGTATTTGTTTATATGTATTTTCTTTCCACTTTTCAACTTTAGAAAGTGCATATTTTTCAGAACTTTGTTACTGCAAGTGTATTTGTAGACCCCCAAATCATATGCCTCCCTAACCTTTCCTCCATATTTCCTCATCAGCTGCTGGCTTTGTTATAGCAATTACCTGGTCAAAGGCTTCATTAGTCTTACACAAGCTGAGCTCTCACTAACCTAATGGATACAGTATTAGACTTATAGTGTCTTGGCCTAGCTTCAATTCCAGCGTGTGTGGACACATCCTTCACATGCTTCATCAGCTGGCTAAACAATGGTGGATATGCTGAACTTACCCACCTGGGAGTAATTAGATTCACATGCACTAACTGGAGTGGGTAACCCTTGTTTTGTATCTTTATTTAAAAAAAAAATGGTTTCCATGTCTAGTAACAAATGATAAAAACCCAACCCATTCTGAGAGTGAGGGAGGGGTTCGCACCTTTTAGCCCTTTTGTTTTGTGGAGCAATCCCAAAGTGTTCCCCTCTCTATTTGGGAGATGCCCACCCCTGTAATCTACCCCATTGAGCCCTCTAAATTCTCATGAGGGGAGGGGGTTTCCCTCTTGTGTGTATCTGTGGGTAAAGTGGTTTCCCCTTTACCTGCCCCATCCAGCTCCCTTTTTATAAGGTTACTGCACCCCCTTTTCTTTCCATTAAACTGCTCCCTAGCCCACCCTTGCAGTGGAAAAGGGGTTTCAACCTCTGCTACCTATTCTTTGGAAGCCTGCCCTTCTCTAGTATGGAGGTAACCCCCACTAGGCTTTCCCAGGGGCCCCTCCAAAGTAAATATTTCTGAAGAGGATGCTCTCACCTGCTCCTGTAGGGACTGGGAACCTAGTTGAGATCCCCTGACTAGGACTTTCAGGAGCAACTACCATTTCTCTGACCCTGATCTTTCACACCTGACTAGTGATGTTGGGTGGGTGGGAGGTGGGGTATGCTACCCCCTCTTCTTCCTGGACCAATGTCCTGAGGAAGCTCAAATTAGGGAAATAAAGGGGTGCCTTTGCCACCTTGGCTAAGGAGTGGTGGCTAAGTTGGTATCGATACCTTGTGAAATCAATAGTGCCACTGAGGTGCTGCTCCTGCCACCGCTTCAGCCATACAAATCATTCCTGTAGATCTGTAAAGTTGGGTTTACTTGAAATCTGTGTCAATTGCAGAGAGCTGCACCTTGCCTTCTTGAAGACTGTAAGGGGCACAGTGATTTGCCATCCTGGCCGCCATGCTGATGGGACTCAGCACCCCATCCGACCCCAGCTTAGCCTCTTCTTCCTTCAGACACTTGTGTTTCCTCGCTTTTCATACAACCTCCCACAACTTTCTCTGGTCAGCCTCTAATTTCGCAAGGTAGATGCTGACCTTCTTCTCAGCCAACTATCCCAGATCGGGGCTGAGGGGGAGGGGACAATAATTCTTCATCCCTGAGCTCCATTTTGGGATGGTGGGTTTTTTAATAACCTGCTTTATCCCCACCCACATCTTCCTCACCTCCTCTTCCTTTCTATTTTCAAACACAATCCATTTTACACCATGTCCAAGGTGGAACTGCCATGCTGAGGGACTGCCAGGCCACCGGCAGGAAGGGTGGTCCAAAATGGTGGCACCTGGCTCTGCCAGGCTTGTACTCGCCCTTCGCAGAGCGGGCCACTGCCAGGAGTGATTAGCGTTTGCATCCTGTGAAAAATCTTGATTGGGTATAAGAACACAAGAGACAGTAACAGGGTCATTATTTGGTGGAAATTTAAGCTCAATATCAACAGACCCTTCAGTGAGCAGAATTTTACCAAATGAGCGTATTCTCATAAGACAGGGATGAACAGCAGATGACAAATTGAGCTGTTTAAGAATATCCTTAGATATAAGGCTGAGCTGAGTACCTGTGTCAAATACAGCACACAAGTTAACACTGCTCACCAATACAGGAACTTTACAATAATGACCAGACGAGTGAGCAGTGCTGCAAACCATATTAGAAGGCAATACTAAAAACACGGTAGGATCATCTGTATCATCATCAGTCCTTTCAATAGCAGGATGGTCTATATCACTTTCAGGTTTGCTTATATCAGGAGTGTAGTGATCTTCCTCATGCATGGGGTTGTAGTGGGTTCCTCCCAAACAATGGAGGTGTACTCTGCAACTAGAGTTAACATCAGACAATGCCAGAGTAGGGTCATAATTAATAGAGTTGTATGCAGAATGATGAACTACCACCTGCAACTTGTAAACATTAGCAAAGGCCATGAGAAACAACTCTGATGGAGCTTGACCAGGAATCTTCATGAGTTTCAATGCAGCAGTACAGGAACTTCCGAGCTGAACAGGATACTTGTGTGGGTGTGCAAGAATTTCTGTCACTAGTTGTTCACACAGATTGCGACAACCAGGGACCCCCAAAGAGTGATTGTTCAAGCTTCGGTGATCTCTTAAAACTTCAAGAAAGCTCATAATCATTGGGCTACCTCCACCAGGAACCGTGCAAGCCGCACTTAAACCATCAGGAAGGCTGCTGGAGACATTCGGCAATAATGGCACTGAAAAGCTATGTGCTCAAGAAAGAGCATCAGCTATGAGGTTATCCTTTCCTGGTTATAACGCACTTCAAAATCAAACTCAGAGAGCTCATTCATAGTTCTCATGGTGTGGGCATTCAGTTTACTCATGTTGTACATATAGACAAGAGGACGATGATCTGTGTGTAAAATGAAGGGAACTCCAAACAAAAATCCACGCAAAGTTCCTATAGCCCAACGAATAGCTGCAATTTCACACTCCATGACACTGTAGTTGTGTTGAGCTGAGTTGAACGACATGGAGGCATATGCAATTACACGCTGCTCACCAGATTGTGACTGAGACAACACAGCTTTGGCACCAGAACCCGAAGCATCAGTAGAAAGCTCCAACTTTGCAGCATCTGGATTATAATCAGGGTATGCCAACTCCAAATCAGAACAAATAGCCTCCTTAAGTTCATCAAAAGATTTCATGTCCTCAGTCCACTTCAGCTTAGTCTTTTCTTTAAAACTGGTCAATCTGGTAAGAGGCTTGTAGATGGTGGCACAGTCTGGGATAAATTTCCTATGGAAATTTACAAAACCCAGAAATGACCTCTAGTCACCCACAGTCTCAGATACCTGGTACTCTGTAATATTCTTCTTATGCTCATCACACTTCCTTAGTCCAGTAGAGCTGATCATGTGGCCAAGAAATTTCACCTCCTTGAACCAGCAGCATTTGCTGAGCTTAATTTTTATATAGTGGTTGGTCAAGGTAGCCAGAACCTTTGAGACGAGAGAGACATGCCCATTAAAGGACCAGCTCATAATCAATATATCATCTATGTAGACAACCACCTGCTTCCTGTCAGACTCTCTGAGAACTGTCTGCATCTCCTTCTGGAAAGCTCCTGGGGCATTCTTCATCCTAAAGCTCAATCTCTTAAACTTATAATGGTGACGGGAAGTGGAGAAGGTCGAATATTCAGTGGAATCAGGGTGCAGGCTAACCTGATAATAACCTTTAATAAGATCAATGATAGAGAAATATTTCATACCATGCAATCCCATAATCATGTCATTCATATTTGGAATTGGAAGCCTATCACCTCTAGTTACCTTATTGAGCTGCCTATAGTCAATACACATTCTAATAGAGCCATCAGATTTCTTGATGGGAACTATGGGAGATGATCAATGACTCTTGCTATAATCAATTATATCCAGCTCAAGCAACTCCTCACACTGCTTTTCTATTTCCTCTGCCACTGGTTCAGGGAAGCTGTGAGATTTCTGCCATATAGGTGTCCTCTCATAAAGCTCACTATGGTGGGCTGTAACACGAGCGTGACCAATATAATGATCTCCTTTAATAAATGCCTCTGTATGTTTATCCATCATCTGTAGTACATACTGCTGTTGTGATGCATCATGATGAGCTAGATCAACTTGCTCAAGCACATCTTCAGAGTCAGACTCAAGCACGTTGACTTCAGCTTCTAATGAAACAGGGGCATCCAATTCCATTATGGAAGCCAGTTGGGTGACCAGTTGATCTGACTGCAGAGTTTCTCGAGAATGAGAATCAGACACCTTCCTAACCAGTAAGTTAGCAGTACCTGCACTAATTCTTACAAGGCATGCTTCTCCAGATAGATACGGAGAATCCAGGTAGCCATCGAAATAGAACTTCATAGAATTATCCACTTCAACAGCCAACAGCCTTTGGCACAGAAACAGTAATCAGTTGTTGATGGCCATAAGAAATGAATTCAGTCCCGGCTGCATAAACTTCTAAATTCCGGAAGATTGTTTCAACCTTATCATCTATATGATAGAGCTCCCAAGACCCTCAAGAAGCTTTTCCACTTAACTGAGAATAGGAAAGATTAACAGTGACATTGTTATCTGAAAAGAAGTCACTGCTGAGAATAAGAGGGTGACACATGACATTATCTGGAAGCACTAAACACTTTATGGGAAACATGATGGCACCAAAATTAGATCTACTCTCCTCTCTGAAGGTGAGTTTTGTGATGACAAACCTTTCCTTGTATCATATTGTTTTGGGGATCCTTGGAGGGTTTAATGCAAGAAAAGAAAATCTGAAGACTTTTGTATGCATTTTCTAGGTTGGGACTGTGTATCTAAGGCTTTAATGATTCGCACCAGTGTTCTCACTCGCTAGTAGTACGTCTAGTCAGTTTGCTCCAGTCTTGTAACTGCTTGTATCATGTAATTAGTAAAACTGAGATCAGCTAATTAGCTGATTGACTGTCCTATTTTTGTAGGAGCAACCATAGCTGGGCTCTTCAACCATACCATTGCATCAACTGTAATCAACCAGTCACACTGGTCAGCACAGCTCCTTAAACAAGTGAACGCACCATTTAGGTTCCCAGCTGATAGCTACTTCAATGTAAACGTTTCTCGTTGATACGTACCGTGTTTAGGAGCTACTGTATAACTTATCCTGTTGATGAATACTGGGTTCTGCCATTAACTTGTAACACATTGGGTTGATCAGTCCCGTGTTCAAGAGCTATTGTATAGCGTATCATATTGTGAGAACCGGGTTCTGGCATTATTTGTAACATTTATCCCGTTAGTAAGTGCTATTTATTTAAAGAAGAAAAAATTGTTCTGTTGCGCTTAGAATACTTGGACTAAGAAAGTTTATCGGTTTAAATTCGATTTGTACACTGGCCAGTATTTACTTTGTAGATAGTTGATTCATTATATTTACCACATGCAATAAGTTTTAATTTCCATGATGTAAATTTAAAATTATAAAAGAGCCCACAAAGACTGGGCAATTGTTGATAAAAAATTATCAACCTTACCGGGTGAATTGATTGAACGTATAATAGTGAGCCTGAACAGTTGCTCTCCCAAAATATTGCCCTAAAGTTTAGTTATTACATTGGTGCCCAGACACAGGATTAGTCTTTGTGTAGGCTACTGACTTGTATAACCTTTTTTCATATTAACTTTTATAACTTGTATCTGTTCTAATTGATCAACTGGTTCATTGCAATGACTCTGCAGAGTCAGTTCCTGCAGCTGCTGCCCCTGCTACTTATTCTCGTTTTGGTACCATCTCAACTATTACAAATGCGCTTCCATGTTCTTTGGGTCTTCCTGGCATACCTAAGGAACCAGTCAATGCTAGAGAGGAGAGAATTATAGCAAATCAGCATAACTTTTTGCAAAGGTAAAAAACTGAGGAGATAATGAAGTTGAGATGCCAATTTGAAAACTTTACAAATCAGCTGGAGCTCTTCAAGGAGAATGCTGAGATGGACCCTGTTGTAAATAGGGAGCTAGAGAAACTGGAGGCTGATGTCATAAAGTTTTTATGTAAAACCACCAATATTACATCTGGAGATAACGAGGAGTCTGGTTCTTGTTCTCTGCTCAGTGATAACAAGCCAGCTCTTTCTGTTCGGCCAAAGACCCGAAAACCAGCCCCAAGAGCTGAGGTGGTAATATCATCTAGTGGTGAAGACAGTGATGCTGAAAAGCAGCCCAAGCCCCAGCTTAAGAGGAGAGGTAAGCATAAGGAAGGCATCAGTAATGACAAGGATCTGGTGGAATGTCTGATGGAGGCCTTGTCTAGATTGGATGCTAGAAAGGCTCACCTCCAGTTAAATACAGTATTGCCTCAGGTCAGTCTTTTCTGACCTTCTTCTACCGCCTGTCCCTTGTGCTCGGGACGAGTTCGTGCACATTGACTTGTGGACTTGTTGACTTTTGGGGGGAGGCCGGGCTTCTCCCCTTTATTTGAGGTTCCTTTTGTTTTTCGTTTGATGTTGTTGTTTTGTAGGTTGCACTCTCCTGCACCGGGGTGAGGGGGACCTCCCCCTGCTGCCGGGGATTGCTTCCTGATTGTTGAGTTTTCCATCCACCCGCTGCCGGAGATTGCTTCCTGGTTGTTAAGTTTTTCGAATTTATATCATTGTTACGTTTTCATATTTTTATTTTAAAGTAGCCTAGTTCTAGGCTGTCATGTTTTTCGCGACTTATGCTCAAGTGGGCAGTTGCCAGATGGGCTCTGTAAAAAAAAGAAAAAAAAAGAAGTTGTTTTCCAATTTATATCGTTATGTTTTCATATATTTTTTTTTTAAAGTAGCCTAGTTCTGGGCTGTCTTGTTTTTCGGCGACTTGTGCCCAAGTGGGTAGTTGCCAGATGGGATCTGTAAAATTAAAAAAAAAAACTTCTGACCTTCTTACAGGACTTTGAGTAATATTGTAAAAACACGTATCGAGGAAGTTCCAGCCAATGGACAGCTGCCCTAGGAGAGTTCTTGTTGGGCACTGTAAGTGATGCTTATGAAGCCTTGTATATTCCAGGGAAGTCCTATCATGCACTGAAGGAAAAATTGTTAGCTTGGATGGAAGAGTGTTAGGACAATGTGGAAGAACCTAAAAAGAAAAGGTTTAAGAACAGCAGGACATTGCATAAGAATTTCTTGATGCCTTTCAGAAGCAGGTCTCTTCAGTTAAAGGATTTATGCGTATGCAAGACTGGTATTTAACCTGGAGCAGTTTCCTATCACTTGCAGGTGCCTATGATGCTGACCATAATCAGTTGGACTCATCTGCGGAGTCTGCGCCTGAAGCCCCAGAAATTTGGGCCTCAACCACAGCTCACCGCTCTGTTTTACTTGAGCATTATTTTAATGACTCTCAGGAGCTATTGCTGTGGCTTCCTTAGAGAGACCTACGGACAGTACCAAGATTATTGCCAACTCTGACCAGACAGTGTTTTTACTGTAATAAGAAGGGTCAAATCAAGAGTGGATGTTGGTGCCTACATAAGAAATGCTTGGCTATTGTATCTGGTGAGCATATAGTTACCCAGTGTGACGCCGCACTCTACCATAAACTTTGTGAAGGAGTAGTTTATATGAGGGAACTTGTGGACTACTCCATAGAAGATATCACTCTAGAGCTGGCCAATCACAGTGCAGTCAAGGTCGAGCGTGTGTTGAGAAAACAGGGAGGGGCCTCAAGACCCAGCCTTACACTCTTCATCACATTCAACTGTGACAAGCTCCCTGAGTCAGTGCATGCCGATTGCTACTGCGTGAAGGCATTTGTGCCACTGCTGTGGAGATGCTATTACTGTCACTGCTTCGGCCATATGAATTACTCATGTAGATGTGCAAAGTTGAGGTCACCTGAAGTCTGTGTAAATTGCTCCAAGGCCGCACACAAAAAGTCCAAATCGTGTGTGGCCAAGTGTGTCAATTGCAGAGAGCCGCACCCCGCTTCTTTGAAGCAATATGTTGCATATCTCCTTGAGAAAGAAATCCTTGCCATTCAGGCCCAGGATTGTTTCTCATGCCGTGAGACTAAGGACTTGGTCCTGGCATGCCCGGCTCTGCGTGGGATGTCTTACGCCTCAATGCTAAGAAAGAGCCTCCGCTCCTGGCCCATCCAGGCCAACAAGCAGGGTGTTTCCGCGCCCATTCGCCCTACCCGGGTGCTCCCCTGGTAGAGCTGGCAGCACAAAATGTTCACGCCCAGCCCTGACTAAAACATGAGCCCCCCCCCCCTTTCCCCCAGTGTGACCATTTGCCATAAGGTGAAACGGCCACACACCTCGACCGAGTCGTTAGACTCACAGGAGGCAACACCCCTGAAGTTTGTCGCCAAAGCCATCTTCCAGGATTCCTAAAGCTGCCCCGCGAAAGGAGGACAGGAAAAAAGGAGCTTTGGCTCCTTCACCCACGCCTAGTGGTGGGCTGGGTGGCTCGGAGACGGTGGATCCTCCAAAAGAGGGCCCCTCGCCTAGGAAGATGCAACGGCCGCCTAATATTTTGAGGAGGAGGGAGGAAAAGACTTGCATGGCGAGCTCAACCTCCCCTAATAAGTCCTTGAAGGCGACAGTGCCTTCAGCGCATTGTCCGGCCAACAGCGCCCGCGGTTCTGCCTCCGAGAAGCATACGGTCATTCCCTAGAGGGTCTACTCTGCGAAGAGGGCCCCGTGTCTCCTCCAAGTTAGGCACGGATGGCATATTCCTTCAATAGAATTGCCATGGACTCTGGGCCAACTGGGAGGAGCTGTGGAGGCTCATCTCCCATTCCCCATAAGCTATTTTTATGCAGGAGACCATGCGAGGTGCGTGCCCCCTGCCCTCCCTTCTGGGGTATAAGAGTTTTGTGACTCTACCACCATGAGATAGGGGCCGGCTGGGGGATGCACAGTTTATACCCGGCATGATATCTCCATTTTTCTTTTCACTTTAGATACCTCCTTTCAGGCAGTGGCTGTACAGCTTCACCTGGATAGGAGGTATACTCTTATTTCTGCGTACATTCCATTGTCAGCTGACTTCGATGCAGGGGACTTCCTCCGCATAATGTCTCGGTTGCTGAGGTCCTTTCTTTTGCTTGGAGATCTGAATGGCAGACATCCTCTCTGGGGAGACTATTCAATACATCCCAGGGAACAAGTTCTTGCCGATCTGATTGAAGAACTTGAAATAGGTGTCCTAAATGTGGATGAGTGTACGCATCACTGCCCGAGAACCCCTTCATTTTCTTTCCTTGATCTATCTCTGTGCTCTCCGGACGCACATTCTGATTTTGAATAGGGGATGGTCGATGACCTTTATGATAGTGATCACTTTCCCATTCAAATATCATTTTTTTGGCTGCTGCCGCCTGAGAGCCAACCTTGGTGAGGTTTGGTGCAGGCGCGATGGCCTGCATTTCAGGAAATGACTGAATTCTCTATCTGATTCAAGTTTAGGTCAGTAGATGAAGCCATTGAGTTCTTCTGCCAACCACTCCTGTGGTGGTCGACCGAGTGTGAAACGGCCCTCAAACAGAGGCATTATGCCTACATGTGCTATAAGCTCTGCCCAAACAATTTCACTGTCTCTGAATTTTGTCCGGCTAGGGCTAGGTTCTGGTATATTTTGAAGCACGCCCAACGCTCTTCTTGGCGGGCATATGTGTGTTTGCTTAACAGGAAGCCCCCTCTAGCAGAGGTGTGGAAGTGACTCAAAAGGACTCTGGGCAAGTTCTCGCAGGACCCCATCCCATTCTCCAGGAGAATGGGAATCCTTCACGACCGCTTACTCCCTATTTTTTAGCCGGGATGCTGCTCTGGCAGCATTCAATGCACGTTGTGTTTTTGAGGAAGGCCGCCGGCTGGACCTTACCTCGAGAGGCGGAAAACCCTTCAACGACAGGTGGACCTTACCTCGAGAGGCGGAAAACCCCTCAATGACAGGTTTACTGTGAGTGAGTTTCGCTCCGCTCGTGCTTTATGCGTGGACATCGCCCATGGTCCGGACGATGTCCTGTACGCCATGCTTCGAGACATGAGTGAGTGAGGTATTGTCTTTCTGTTAGATTTGTTCAACAGGATCTGGGTAGAGAGTAACCTCCCAGACTCCTGGTGAATTGCTACTGTGCTAGCTTTTTGCAAACTGGGGAGAGATCATTATGCCAAATTTCTCTAACCTCTTGCGTGTGCAGGTTGATGGAGAAATTGGTAAACGTTAGATTAGCCTTTTTATCTGGACAGTGGAGGCCATCTGTCTTCTGCACAGTGCGGCTTCCGCAAGCTCCACTCCACATCCGATGCTCTGCTCTGACTGGAAAATGCCACCTGTGAGGCCTTCCTTCATAGACATCACTACGCCACTGTGTTTTTTGATCTGGATGGAGAAGCCCTATGATACAGTATAGTGATACAGAATCATGGAGACTCCACACGATGGGGGGGATGCGGGAGGACGCCCCCCAATCTTTATATCTGATTTTTTGCGAGATCGTCGATTCCGAGTAAGTGTGGAGCAAACCCTCTCTGGCCCAATGGAGCAGGAATAGGGTGTCCCCCAGGGAAGTGTCCTCAGCGTCACACTCTTTGCCCTGAGAATCAACGGCAACACCTCAGTGCTTCCGAAAAATGTTCTCGCTACGCTCTACGTGGGCAACCTTTCGATCTCATTTGGCGCGGCCCAGATGCCAACTCTGGAGCGTCGACTCCAACAAGCATTGAACCGCGTCTCTCGCTATGCCGAAGCGCACATGTTTCGGTTTTCCTTGGCCAAGACTAAGGTGGTGCACTTCTGCCACCATCCATGGCTCCATCCTAACTCAGACTTGTTTCTTAATGGGGTACGCCTGGAAGTGGTTGAATCGCACCATTTCCTAGCCCTTGTATTTGACCGATGCCTCACCTGGGAGGCTCATATTCGCAGCCTTAGGGTGTGTTGTACCCGCACCATGGATATTCTCCGTTCTGTGACGTTCAGCGCTTGAAGCGCTGATAGGGCTACTGCCCAACTTTTTTATCGATCCTTTGTTCGTTCGAAGCTCGACTACGGATGCGAGTTTTATGCATCCGCAGCTGAGCGTTTATTGCGGAAGGTGGATTCGATCCACCACCCCGGCCTTCGCCTTGCGCTCGGTGCCTTCCGCACTTCCCCCATTGAGAGTCTGTTGGTCGATGCTGGGGAGATGCCACTCGCTCTGCGCCGCGTGCAGTGCATCACTCGCCTGTATGCGCGAGCCCGGCGCCTCCCTCAGTCGCCAACAGCTCTCACTGCATCCGCAGCTGATCTCGATGGTGCCTATGCCGCCGAGAGACGCCAGTCATACCCTAAGCCCTTTGGGTTTAGGGCCAGGAAACTCCTTTGAGAGGTAGATATAGCTCTCTAGCTGGTGGCGCCCAGGACGCCACCCTGGAGGGTACCACATTTGGCTATTTGTCGCCACGCCTCTGCTCCTAAAGCTTGTACGGCTTCGAGAGTATTGCGTTTGACCTTTTTGGAGCACACCTCGTGTCACGCTGGAACCGTGCCAGTGTATACAGATGGCTCCAAGTCCCAAGAGGGGGTCGGCTTCCACGCCATATACCCTCCGTTTGAAGTCAGCGGGGCTCTACCAGGCGCTGCGTCTGTCTTCACGGCCGAGCTGGTTGCAATACACCACTCGGCACGGGAGATTACGCGACGTGCCCGGTTCGGAGACTAGATTGTGATCTATAGCGACTCACCAAGCGCCCTGAGTGCTCTCGGGGCATTGGAATCTCCGCATCCCCTAATTCGCGATATTCGTGACGACACGGTTATGGCGAGCCGGGCAGATGTCGAGATTATCTTCTGCTGGGTTCCTGGACATGTAGGAATTGCGGGGAAGGAGCGCGCCAAAGAGTCCGCGAGGACTCTGCGACCGGACCAGCGTTTTGCTCTTCCTCACACCAACTACATGGCAGGAATACGGGCAGCTCTTCGGATTGCTTGGCAAAGAAGATGGGAGACGGCCCAAGGAACTTAAAGTTGCGTGCCATTGCGCCGCGACTGTTCCCATGGACCTATTCCCCAATGCCGCGACGGCTTCAGGTGGCTTTCTGTCGTCTCCGAATCGGACACACCCGTGTGACGCATCGCCATTTGATGGAGCGCTCGCCTGCGCCCTATTGTGACGACTGCTTCGTCCCCCAGACTGTTCGGCACATTCTTGTTGAATGTCCCAGTCTGGGTTATCTTCGCGCACGTTACCTGTCCCGGTACAGGGATGGGCGGGGTCGCTACCGCCTGTCCTCTGTACTCGGGACGAGTGCGTGCACATTGACTGGTGGACTTGTTGACTATTTGGGGGAGGCCTGCCTTCTCCCTTTCATTTATGTAGGTTTAGTTGTTGTTTTTATTATTGTTTTATTATTGTTATTTCTTTTTATTGTTGTTTACTGTTCAATTTTTTAAAGTAGCCTAGAAATAGGCTGTTTGTTTACGGCGACTTATGCCTAAATGGGCAGTCGCCAGATAGCCCCTTAAAAAAAAAAAATCTTACTATGCTTGATGTGGATGAGCTTTTGATTTCTTTTGGCGTGACTCAGATGTCAAATCTCTGGAGTGCTGACTTCAACAAGCATTGAACCGCATCTTTCGCTATGCCATTGTGCACAGGTTTCAGTTTTCTTTGGCTAAGACTAAGGTGGTTCATTCCTGCCACCATTCCCAGCCCCACCCAAATCCCAGGCTTTTTCCTTAACGAGCTTTGCCTGGAAGTGATGTATTTTCACCATTTCCTTGACTGCTGCCTCACATGGGAGGCTCTTATTTTCAGCCTTATGTGGTCTTGTGTACCCACACCATGAACATTTTGTTATGTGATGTTCACCACTTAAATTACTGAACATCACTTTTCTACTGATCCTTTGTTCAGTTGATGCTTGACTACAGATGTATAGTGAAAGGTGGATTCGATCCACCACACTGGTCCTCCCCTGGTGACCAGTGTCTTCCGCTTGTCCCCCATTGACAGCCTACTTGTTGATATTTGGGAGATGCCACTCACTTTGCTACTTTATGAAATGCTAAAGGGAGGAAGATAGATACAAAAAAGGTGTGGACCAAGATATAGTTTTAGTGGCAAAACTATATATTATACCAAATTGTACCCTGCATATGCACACTTTGTTTTATACATACTAATTCGCATTTAATATTAAGCACCTTAAAAAATTCTTTGGTAACATGAATATGTTGGTGTAGGTTGGCATGCATGTGTCAAATACATCTGGAAAGCAAAATAAAAGTACCATCTTCCTTATAACTTTCTCTGAAATATCTAAATTGGTGATGTTTTTGAAATGTATGAAATCTTAGTATCATTATGTGGCATGTTACAGTCAAAATGTCTTCATATAGCACATCATATTTGTCAATAAATTGAGATTCAATGTTGACAGGATCTCATATTATAATGGCAAAAGCACCTAACTATACACAAAGGAAAGAAGTCTGATATGCATGCATATGCTGCACAAAAGGTTCTCAACTGTTGACAAATCGACCGGAAGGTTGGCAGATCACATTTCAGTGTTTCAGAAGTGCTGAACAAGATCCAAGAATGTGGGAACATAAAAAAACAACCTCATTCCGGGTAAACCAAGTTCAGTACACAAAGTAATTAGATTGTAATAAAATCACAGTTCAGCTGCAACATGAATGCCCAGAGGGTGGCCTTTGCTAGAGATCAATCAAGAGGTCAAAAGAAAATGGTGTACTTTGATGAGTTTTATAATGTGGGTATAGAATATGAGGCAAATGTAAATATAATTGGCTTCTTGCTTGTAAATTGGGTGATCTATTGGGGTGTGGAAGAGATAAGCATGTGAGACATTGTTAGTGCTGTGAGATGTCTGAAAAATTGAAAGGCAGCCTTTAAAAGTGTCTTAGACTGCTTGCACAAGGCCTGAAATCATGTAAAGCCCACCAGAAACCACTCAACAACCTTCAGCAGAAGTGACATCTACTGGTTTGGGCATGTGCTCACTGCAACTGGACCATTCTTCAGTGGGGACTTGTCTTATGGTCCAAGGAGTCCATGTTCCAGTTGTTCTTGACCCTAGACAACGTTAGTCCACAGAAGGCCAGGAGAGCCGTGGAATTGAGAGTGCTTAGTTCCAACAGTAAAGAATGGTTGCATCCTTCAGCTGGATGAGACCTCTCCAGAAATGCCTAGAATGTGATTTTCCAGCAGAACAATGCTCCATGTCACATCTGCGTCCACCATACAATGGTTCTGGGACAACAATATCACAGTGATGGACTGCCACCTTAGTCTCTGAATATGACTCTACTGGAAAATCTCTGGTAGGTCCTGATAGAAGCTGTAAGACATTGTCACCCTGCCTCTAATGATCCCAGTCTGGGTAATCTTCTCGCATGCTACCTGTCCCAGTACCGGGATGAGTGGGGTCGCTACTGCTTGTCCCTTGTACTCAGGATGGGTTCATGCACACTCACTCGTGAACTTTGACCTTTCGGAGGAGGCTGGCCTCCTCCATTTTTTTTTTTTAGGTTGCTCATTCTGGTGCCGAGGGGAGGTGTGCCTCCTCCCTGATGCCAAAGCATGCTTGTTGCCCTTTTCCTCTTTTTTTATTGTTCTGTTATGTATATTCTTATTTTAATGTAGCCTAGTTCTACTTGTGCCCAAGTAGGCAGTTGCCAGAAGGGCTCATAAAACTAAAGACAAAACAAAAATGCCCCCAATGAGCAACTGAAGGTAGTCATCACCTAGGAGTTGACTAGCATTACATACACCCATCATGTGTTGCACCCTCTTGAAAAGCATGCCTTGAAAAATAAATGCTCTCATAACTGCCGAGGGACTCTTCAACATACTACTGAGCTTCTTGTATCAGTTTGGTGTTGCCTCCATTTTCACAGAGCTTCCTCTGCTTATCTGTTATATGTTGCTGATGTTACATGTTTTGGCAAATTTTGTATTTTGTTCAGGGCATATATAACCTATTGCAATTTATGCCTATACTTGTTTCACTATTATATTGATATTGAGATGCAAATAAAAACTTTAATACTCTGCATTTAACTAATTTCCTAAAACATTTGACTGTAGATGTTATCACAAATGCTAAAAAAGTGGTGGTGATTGTGTATGGAATGGGTGTCGTGTCTGTGTTCTAAGGAATTGGAAAGTGGAAGAGTGCTAGAATGCAGTAATAATGCCATTGTTTAAGAGTAAATGGGAGAAAAGTGAAGGCAAGAATTACAAGGCGGTAAGTCTGTTTGGCTGTAGTAGCGTAAATGTATGGATAATTTTTATTTGGTGTATAAGAAATAAGAAGGATAACAGGACTTGATAAGGGATCAACAATGGAGGGTTTAGAATGGATAGTGTGTGTGTATTATTTTAACTGGAACAGCTAGCTAAAAATACAAGGGATGCAGTGTAAATATGTGCAATGGGTTCATGGCTCTGGAGAAAGCTTATGATTGTGTGGATAGAAAGCTTTGTAGCTGATGGTCAGAATGCCTGGAGTGAGTGGTAAAGTATTGGATGTTGTAAAGTGTTTATGAAGTTGTTTGATGTCACCATGGCTGTATATTTATGGAGTGGATTACCCAGAGAAGTATGTATGGGAATGAGAAAAACAGGTGTGTGATTGATAAGGAATGGATTCTCTCTATGTTGGTATATTCTGATAGCCTGTTTTTTTGTGGCTGTGAGTGAGAGACCTTGGAAATGTCTACTGTAGCTTTTGCCAGGTCGTGTCATAGGAGGGGTCTAAAGTGAATGCTAAGAAGTAAGGTAATGGAATGTGGTAGGGTGTTATATCCGATTCTGTGGTATCACCTTTGAACATGCATGAAGGATACAATGATAGTGGATGGAGCAGATTGCAACCACAGGGGTTCTATAGTAAGAAAGATGTTGAGGTGATTAGAGTGTTAGTGAGAGCTAAGGGTGTGAGTGGAATGCCAGGAAGCTGCATGAGGCTATGCTGGTGCAATGTTGGTGTATGAGATTCATACTATTGTATGGAAGGAAAAAGATGGAGTGGAGCAATGCAAATGGACAACTTGGCAAAGATACTTGTTCGGTGATAGGTGGATTAAGTGATGAACTACGGATGTTTATGGTGTGATGAAGAGTTGAGGTGGTATAGATATTTAAGAAGAATGGATAGAAAGGGACTTATGAAGTGAATATATGAGGGTGAGAATGTGGCTTTGTAGAAGTTTCTTGAAATCATCTGGAAGAGTGCATCTAAGTTGATTATGTGAATGTGTTTGAGAGAGAGAGGCTAACTGAGGAGGAAGTGGGTGATGTTGTGTATGATAGGTGGGCATGGAGGGATGTGCTATGTACATTCCGGCCAGGGATGAACCCTGCCTGCACAAGATGCTACAGCACACCATCCCAATATTCTTGGATGTGTACAAAGGGATGAGTGCTATTGTGCTTAATAGGGTATAGAGTGGAAAGCATGCAATTTTGAATGCATTGAAGTGCACTGACCCCACTTGAGTGTCAGGCTTATGAGAAGTGTTGGAAGATAGCATAAAAGCCTGGTCAATTATGTGAATGAGTAAGAGAGGCAGAAGCGATGGTACACTACTGAGCAAAATCAGAGAATAATTTTCCTTTATTAAGATATTTTCAAAAATATGATGAATAATTAAATGAAATTTCCATGGTACATAAAGGAATGCATTTAATATATTTTATGAAGATTTCATTTGATACAATCATATATTCAAGAAATTATACTAAATAAACAAATTAAAATATTGACACATGCAAAATAAGAGCGATTTTTTCAGGAACATTGTAGAAGTTTCTCAAAATCATCTGGCAACATTTTTCTCAGTGTGTAAGAACTGAATAACCTCCATTGTTGTGGTACTCACTCTGCAGAGATGTCACCACATGTGAAAGTGACTCCTGAGCAAGCCTAGAACTAGGCCAGTTTTAATACGGCGACTAATGCCCATGTAGGCAGTCGCCAGATGAGCTCTTAAAAAAAAAAAATCCATCAGAAAATTGTTTGTTTGAACACTTAGGGGAGGACTCTTTCCACAATTCCAAGAAGTAGGGAAGTTCCAAGAGTGTGATTTTGCACATTCTTGAGTTATACAATGAAAATAAAACATAAAAATTTCATGCAAAACCCCGTAAGGGGCGCGGCGATTTGCCATCCTGGCCGCCGTGCTGACGGGATCCAGCGCCCCGTCCGGCCCCAGCTTAGCCTCTCTTCCTTCCTTCAGATAGCCTGTATTCCTATCCTACCTCGTCGCTTTTCATACAACCTCTCCCACAACTTTCTCTGGTCAGCCTCTAATTTCACAGGGTAGAAGCTGACCTTCTTCTCAGCCAATCGTCCCGGATCGGGGCTGAGGGGGGAGGGGACAATGTCCCCTAACCCCTGAGCTCCGGTCTGGGGTGGTTGGCTTTTAACAACCTGCTTCATCCCCACCCATACCTTCCTCACATCCCTTTTCCTCTCGTCTTCAAAATCTATCCGTTTTACGCCGTGTTCAAGGTGGAGCCGCCATGCCGAAGGACTGCCAGGCCACCAGGCGGGAGGGGTGGTCCCAAATGGCGGCGCCTGGCTCTGCCGGGCCTGTAAGCACCTCTTGCAGTGCGGGCTACTGCAAGAGGTGGTGAGCGATTGCGTCCCGTAAAACAAAGAGGGTCACCATGCCCAATGATGAAACAAAAAAACATCTCCCCTTAATTCCCCCTATAACAACAACGGAGCCGCCCTCGTGCAGCTCCACAGAAAAGATGGAGGTCCCCCCCGCTGTGCTTGCGCAGGGGACCCTCCATACCTCTTTAACCGGAGAGGAGGCTTACTCCTCTCCTACGCCTACGGGTGTAGGGGACTCCCCCTCACCCCCTTCTCTGGAGGTGCTTTCGGGCACCTCCCTATCTCCAGCGGCAGTCCCTCCTATGCTTTCTAAGGGGACTGCCAAGAAAGCCAGCAGGCAGCCCATTGCCGACCGCCCCTCATACAAGCGGCTCGGTAGGGCAAACCCCCTTAGGGGGGAGAGGGAAGCCAGGCCCCTTCGGTCGCTTCCCTCAAAAGACCTGCTGGCAAAAATATTAAACCTTGCCGGGGTCAAGGCCTGTGCCTCCCCACTAAAGACTTATGACGCTGCCAAGGGGACCTGCGATGTCCTGGGAGGGGATGGACAACTGGAGGCCCCTCCTGTGATAGACATGGTCCTTGAGGAAAACCAGCCTCAGACGGTAGGGCCTTCCATGGGGGGGAATCCGGGCTTGGCGCCAAGCACCGAACCCGAATCCGCCCCTATGCAAGGTCCTCATCAAACGGCTGTGGATTCTCAGGCAGGACAAGGAGGGGAGGGATCTCCTCCGGATGAATCCCCTGCGCCCACCGGGACCTTCTCCATTTCAGAGAAGGACCTGGCTGAGGCCGGTCCATCTGGCCTGGGGGCTTCTACCGGCGGGGGTGAGAAGCGGGTTCATTCCCCGCCCTCCTCTCCTAAAAAGAAGAAAAAGACAAGAAAGACGAAAAAGACTCGGGGCTCCTCTCCATCCGCGGGGGCTGCGGGGACGGATGGGTCTGCTGCCACTTTGGTAGGCGACCAAGCCAAGATCGGCAAATCCGGCCCCTATACCCCCTCGTGTGCGGAGCCCCTGACTAAGACCAAGAGTGCACAGGGCGGAGCCTCGATGACATCGGGGCCCCTCATTCAGAGGTTACCTGGCGTTTTCGAGCCCGCTGGCTTCAAACGCTTCCTCGTTATTCGCTCCACTGATGGCACCATGTTGTCCAAGGGCAACATGATCCATCAGAGGAGAGGATTAGCTAGTGCAATTGGTAGAGAGCCGAAGGTAACCCGTTTCTCGGACGGGAGCCTTCTGGCGAATGTGGCGAATCCCGCCGAGGCGGCCAAGATAAGTGCTCTTCGCACACTTCATGGCACCCCGGTGAGTGTGACGCCGCACTCTACCATGAACTTTGTAAAAGGAGTAGTTTATGTGAGGGAACTCGTTGACTACTCCATAGAAGACATCACCCTAGAGCTGGCCACCATGGGGCGGTCAAGGTCGAACGTGTGATGAGAAAACAGGGAGGGGCCTCGAGACCCACCCCTACACTCTTCGTCACGTTCGACTGTGACAAGCTCCCTGAGTCGGTGCGTGCCGGTTGGTACCGCTACCGCGTGAAGGCATTCGTGCCACTGCCGCGGCGGTGCTATTACTGTCACCGCTTCGGCCACACGAATCGATCATGTAGACGTGCAAAATCGGGGTCACCCGAAGTCTGTGTAAATTGCTCCAAGGTCGCACACGATAAGTCCAAATCGTGTGTGGCCAATTGTGTCAATTGCGGAGAGCCGCACCCTGCTTCTTCGAAGCAATGTGGTGCATATCTCCTTGAGAAAGAAATCCTGGCCATTCAGGCCCAGGATCGACTCTCATTCCGAGAGGCTAAGGACTTGGTCCTGGCGCGCCCGGCTCTGCCTGGGACGTCATATGCCTCAATAGTTAGAAAAGCACCCTCTGCTCCTGGCCCATCCAGGCCAACGAGCACGGTTGTTTCCGCGCCCATTCGGAGCCCTTCTGCGGGCTCTACCCAACCCGGGCGCTCCCCTGGTAGAGCTGGCGGCAAAAAGGGTTCACACCCAGCCCCGGCTAATACCAGGGCTCCCCCCTCTTCCCCCAGCGTGACCGTTTCCCGTAAGGCGAAACGGCCACGCGCCTCCACAGAGTCGTTAGACTCACAGGAGGCAACACCCCTGAAGATGGTCGCTAGGCCATCTTCCGGGGTTCCTAAAGCTGTTCCCCGAAAGGAGGACAGCAACAAAGGAGCTTCGGCCCCTTCGCCCACGCCCCGAGGTGGAGCGAGTGGCTCGGAGACGGTGGTTCCTCGAAAAGAGGGCCCCCCGCCTCCCAAGCCGCAACGCCCGCCTAAGGTTTCGAGGCGGAGGGAGGAAAAGACTCGCATGGCGAGCCCAACCTCCCCCAATAAGTCCTCGAAGGCGACAGCGCCTTCAGCGCTTTGTCCGGCCAACAGCGCCCGGGGTTCTGCCCCCGGGGTTCTGCCCCCGGGAAGCGTACGGCCATTCCCGTGAGGGTCTTCAATTCGAGAAGGGCCCCCGCGTCTCCTCCGAGCTAGGCCTGGAGGGCATATTCCTTCAATGGAATTGCCGTGGACTCCGGGCCAACTGGGAGGAGCTGCGGAGGCTCGTCTCGTCCCGTTCCCCGTTAGCTATTTTTTTGCAGGAGACCATGCTAGGCGCGTGCCCGCTGCCTGCCCTCCCGGGGTATAAGGGTCTTGCGACCCCACCACCCCGGGATGGCCGGGCTGGGGGATGCGCGGTTTACACCCGGCATGATGTCTCCGTTCTTCCTTTCTCTTTAGATACCTCCTTTCAGGCAGTGGCTGTGCAGCTGCACCTGGATAGGAGGTATACTATCATTTCTGCGTACATTCCACCATCAGCTGACTTCGACGCGGGGGACTTCCGCCGCGTCGTGGCACGGTTGCCGAGGCCCTATCTCTTGCTTGGAGATCTGAACGGCAGGCATCCTCTCTGGGGAGATTACTCCATAAATCCCAGGGGACAAGTCCTTGCCGATCTGATCGAAGAGCTTGAGATGGGTGTCCTAAACGTGGATGAGTTTACGCATCACTGTCCGAGAACCGCTTCATTTTCTTGCCTTGACCTATCTTTGTGCTCTTCGGATGCACAGCCTGATTTTGATTGGGGGGTGGTCGATGACTTCCATGGTAGTGATCACTTTCCCATTCAAATATCATTTTCAGGGCAACTGCCGCCTGAGAGACCACCTCGGTGGTGCTTGGCGCGGGCGCGGTGGCCTGCATTTCAGGAAATGACTGAATTCTCTATCTCAGTCGAGGAGTTTAGGTCGGTAGATGAGGCCGTTGAGTTCTTCTCCGGCAACCTCATCGCCGTAGGCCTGACTACTATTCCTAGGACGTCTGGCCGTTTTGCACGCCGACCACTCCCATGGTGGTCGGCCGAGTGTGAGACGGCCCTCAAACAGAAGCGTTATGCCTACATGCGCTATAAGCGCCGCCCGAACGATTTCACTGTCGCTGAATTTCGTCGGGCTAGGGCTAGGTTCCGGTATATTTCGAAGCACGCCCGCCGCTCTTCTTGGCGGACATACGTGTCTTCACTTAACGGGAAGACCCCTTTAGCTGAGGTGTGGAATCGAGTCAAAAGGATTCGGGGCAAGTTCTCGCAGGACCCCCCTCCCGTTCTCCAGGAGAATGGGACCGCAATCTCGGACCCCGCGTCCGTGGCGGAATCCTTAGCGACCGCTTTTTCCGCATTCTCTAGCCGTGATGCTGCTCCGCCAGCATTCAATGCACGTCGTGATGTCGCGGAAGGCCGCCGGCTGGACTTTACCTCCAGAGGCGGAGAACCCTTCAACGACAAGTTTACTGTGAGTGAGTTGCGTTCCGCTCTCGCTTCGTGCGCGGACACCGCCCATGGTCCGGACGATGTCCCGTACGCCATGCTTCGACACCTGGGTGAGCGAGGCATGGCCTTTCTGTTAGATTTGTTCAACAGGATCCGGGTGTAAGGTCTTCTCCCAGACTCCTGGCGAATCGCTACTGTGCTCGCCTTTCGCAAGCCGGGGAGAGATCACTCTACTCCGACCGGTTTCCGCCCAATCTCTCTAACCTCTTGCGTGTGCAAGTTGATGGAGAAATTGGTAAATGTTAGATTAGCCTATTTCCTGGACAGCGGAGGCCATCTGTCTTCTGCACAGTGCGGCTTCCGTAAGTTCCACTCCACGTCGGATGCTCTGCTCCGACTGGAAAGTGCCGTCTGCGAGGCTTTCCTTCGTAGACAGCACTACGCCACGGTGTTTTTTGATCTGGAGAAGGCCTATGATACCGCATGGCGATACGGTATCATGGAGACTCTCCACACGATGGGGGCGAGGGGACGCCTCCCAATTTTTATATCTGAATTTTTGCGAGATCGTCGATTCCGCGTACGGGTGGGGGGAGCCCTCTCCGGCCCAAAGGAGCAGGAAGAGGGTGTCCCACAGGGAAGTGTCCTCAGTGTCACACTCTTTGCCCTGAGCATCAACGGCATCACCTCGGTGCTGCCGGAAGATGTTCTCGCTACGCTCTACGTGGGCGACCTTTCGATCTCTTTTGGCGCGGCCCAGATGCCAACTCTGGAGCGTCGACTCCAACAGGCATTGAACCGCGTCTCTCGCTATGCCGAAGCGCACAGGTTTCGGTTTTCTTTGGCCAAGACTAAGGTGGTGCACTTCTGCCGCCATCCACGGCTTCACCCCGACCCAGATTTGTTTTTTAATGGGGTGCGCCTGGATGTGGTTGAGTCGCACCGTTTCCTTGGTCTTGTATTCGACTGACGCCTCACCTGGGAGGCTCATATTCGCAGCCTTAGGGTCTCTTGTACCCGCGCCATGGACATTCTCCGTTCCGTGACGTTCAGCGCTTGGGGCGCTGATAGGGCTACCGCCTTACTTTTTTATCGATCCTTTGTTCGCTCGAAGCTCGACTACGGATGCGAGTTTTATGCATCCGCAGCCGAGCGTTTATTGCGGAAGGTGGATTCGATCCACCACACCGGCCTTCGCCTTGCGACCGGTGCCTTCCGCACTTCCCCCATTGAGAGCCTGTTGGTCGATGCTGGGGAGATGCCACTCGCTCTGCGCCGCGTGCAGTGCATCACTCGCCTGTACGCGCGAGCCCGGCGCCTCCCTCAGTCGCCAACAGCTCTCACTGCATCCGCAGCTGATCTCGATGGTGCCTATGCCGCCGAGAGACGCCAGTCATACCCTAAGCCCTTTGGGTTTAGGGCCAGGAAACTCCTTCGAGAGGTAGATATAGCTCTCGGGCCGGTGGCGGCCCTGGTTCTACCCAGGACGCCACCCTGGAGGGTACCACATTTGGCTATTTGTCGCCACGCCTCTGCTCCCAAAGCTTGTACTGCGCCGGGAGTATTGCGTTCGACCTTTTTGGAGCACACATCGTGTCACGCTGGTACCGTGCCAGTGTATACGGATGGCTCCAAGTCCCAAGAGGGGGTCGGCTTCCACGCCGTATCCCCTCTGTTTGAAGTCAGCGGGGCTCTACCAGGCGCTGCGTCTGTCTTCACGGCCGAGCTGGTGGCAATACACCACTCGGTACGGGAGATTACGCGACGTGCCCGGTTCGGAGACCGGATTGTGATCTATAGCGACTCACAAAGCGCCCTGAGTGCTCTCGGGGCATTGGAATCTCCGCATCCCCTGGTTCGCGATATCCGTGACGCCACGGTTTTGGCGAGCCGGGCAGATGTCGAGATTATCTTCTGCTGGGTTCCTGGACATGTAGGAATTGCGGGGAATGAGCGCGCCAAAGAGTCCGCGAGGACTCTGCGACCGGACCAGCGTTTCGCTCTTCCTCACACCGACTACATGGCAGGAATACGGGCAGCTCTTCGGACTGCTTGGCAAAGAAGATGGGAGACGGTCGAAGGGAACTTAAAGTTGCGTGCCATTGCGCCGCGACTGTTCCCATGGACCTATCCCCCAATGCCGCGGCGGCTTCAGGTTGCTTTCTGTCGTCTCCGAATCGGACACACTCGTGTGACGCATCGCTATCTGATGGAGCGCTCGCCTGCGCCCTATTGCAACGACTGCGTCGTCCCCCAGACTGTTCGGCACATTCTTGTCGAATGTCCCAGTCTGGGTGATCTTCGCGCACGATACCTGTCCCAGTACCGGGATGGGCGGGGTCGCTACCGCCTGTCCCTTGTGCTTGGGACAGATTCGTGCACACTGACTTGTCGACTTGTTGACTTCTTGGGGGAGGCCGGCCTTCTCCCTATTATTTAAGCAAGGTTTGTTTGTTGTTTTTTTTTTGTTTTTTTGCATTTGTTTTGTTTTTTGTTTGTTTTTTTTCTTTAGTTGCACGCTCCTGCGCCGGGGGGACCTCTCCCCGACGCACCAGCTTGCTTCCTTTCCCCCTTTTGGGGTGTTGTTTTTTTTTTTTCTCTTTAATTTCATTTTAAAGTAGCCTAGAACTAGGCCAGTTTTAATACGGCGACTAATGCCCAAGTAGGCAGTCGCCAGATGAGCTCTTATAAAAAAAAAAAAAAAAAATCTCATGCAAAACTTGTTTGACTCCACATAACCACCATCTGTGAAGACAGCTATTATCTGCTTATCTATGAAGGATCCATTTGAGATTGCAACAGGAATTTATTAAAAATTATAAAATTAAGACCATTAGTGACAAAGAAGTGAGGCTAAGGCATTTCAGTGTCTCATTGTCTCAATGCATCTGGTTTAAAAGCAACTAAACCAATCATCAATAAGAAGAACCAGAAGGCGAGACTCAAATATGCTGAAGCTCATGTTGTTTAGAGGGATGAAATTTGGGATACAATTCATTTCACTGATGAAAGTAAATTTAATTTAGTTGGACCTGATGGCAGGTGCTTTGTTAGACGCGCTGCACATGACAGACATAACCCTGAATGTGTTCTTAAAAAATGCCAACCATGTAAGAGGCAGCATCATGGTATGGGGGATTGTTTTTGTCTGAAGGAGTTGACTTGCTAGTGCAAATAATTGGAACAGTAAATGCTGTGAATATGTACCTAAACCTCGTACAACATATACCTTCATTCTAAAGATCTCTGAACCAGCCAACAGTATTTATGCAAGACAATGTACCATGCCATACTGCAAAGTGAGTAAAATACTATTTCTAACAAAGAGATATCAAAGTGACCTGCTCAGAGCCCCGACCTGAACCCAATTGAGAACCTCTGGTAGATCATTGGAGACAGACAAAGTTTGAGACTAGCAGCGTTTAACTGTGACAGATTTATGACAAAAATTGAGCAATAATGGAACAAAATAACACCAAAATTTTGGAAGAAACTGGTGGTCTTATGGTCACCACTGTTTTAAAGTATAGAAAACAAAGGCTTCAATACCTCATATTGTGTGTTTTAAGTTTCATCATTGTCAAATCTTTCTTAGCAAGGAAATGCTTGCTAAGCAATTCTGTGAATGATCATCCTCTTATTTTGCACATGTCAATATTTTATTTTAAGTTTATTTTGTATAGAGTCTTGAATATACAATTGTATCAAATGAAATCTTGATAAAATATATTAAATGCATGCCTTTATGTACCCTGGGAATTTCATTTACCTACTCATATTTTTAAAAATATCTTATTCTTAATAAAGGAAAATCATCCTCTTATTTTGCTCCGTAGTCTAGGTATGAATGAGGTGTTGAAAGTGCCTTTTGGGCCTTCTGGCCAGTGGTGAACCCTCACTGGCTGAAATGCTACAGTGCATAACACCCCTTCACTATTAATGTCCTTCAGCATAGCCAAAATGATAGGCCTTGTGCTTAAGAGGCATAAAAGAGGTTGGTAGTTTTATTGGCATTGAAGCATGCTGAGCCTACTTTGTGTGAACCTGGTAGAAGTGGAAGTCTTGATGTATAGGAATGTGAATGTAATATCAAGTGTTTGTTCTGTTGGAGGGATAGCAATGACTGTCTAATCATTAGTTTAGTATGTTGTTTGTGAGTCCATGGGTTCTTTGATTTTAATCCTAGTATTAGGCTGTAGCTTGATTACGGCCCCTTTTGCCCAAGTAAGCAGTTGCCAGATGGTTTGCTTAAAAAATTCCAGGTATTCTGTTGCTGATATTTCTGTACTGTATAAGGGTGTGTAAAATGTGTTTGTGTTTGAGTAGATAGTTTCAGGTATCTTGTTTACCATTGTTTGAGCTGCCAAATCTGAGTGTTTTCCAGAATTTTCTTTTGTCTGTTGAGTAGTTTAGTGTATCTAGGAATGCTTGCCATTGTCAATTATTTATGGTGTTTGTAGATCAGGGCTTGGATGTTAGATTTTTTTTGTCTGTGGTTGTTTTCACAAGTCATTCCTAGTTTAGATGAATGTTTTGAACCAAACCATCAGCAAGGGAGAATAGTAAATAGAACGGAAAGTGAAATGTATTGAGTAAAATGTTAATGGAAAAGGTGTATATAATGGCAGAAGAAGGATTGGTTTGACAAAAAAAAAAGATGGATTGACTTGTTGAATAGTTTCTGTTTGCTGACAGTTTGTAAGAAGCCATGCTTGAAAACCTATAGCTCTTGAGATGAATCAGTGACATGGTTGCCCTAGTTGTCATGAATCATGGAAAAATGTCATTGACAAGTAAGGGTCTGTAGGGAGTGTTAATGGTAGTTTCCTGGTTGTATCCTATGGCCATGGCTCATGCTTACACCTCACTTGTCTGTCCAAATATGGATAGGTTGATTGTGATAGTGTGATAGAATTTGCAGCATAAAAACAGGTTTGCATCAATGGTTGGGTGCCATTGCTTTAAATGTTGTGACATTTTCAGGTGTGGTGTTAGGACTCTGCTTGCAACTATGTCTCCACTGTAATATACAAAGTAGGGGGTTAACAAGGACCTAGGTAAGGTGGAAGGAGTTCAATCTCCCCTTCCCGTCCCTGTAAGGGGCGCGGCGATTTTTTATATCCTGGCCGCCGTGCTGATGGGATTCAGCACCCCGTCGGGCCCCAGCTTGGCATCCTTTTTCTCCTTCTGCTAACCCCTACTTCATCTTCCCGTAAGGGGCGTGGCGATTTGCCATCCTGGCCGCTGTGCTGATGGGATTCAAGGTTCCGTCCGACCCCAGCTTAGCCTCTCCTCCTTCCTTCTGACGGGCGACAATAACTCTTGATTGAAGTTGCGTAGCCCTTAAACAATCAATCAATCAATCAATCCTCTTCCCATCCAAGATTCTCATTTATCTTACCCCTACATGCCACTTGTTTTGCTGCTTTCTTACTCATTCTTTTCACTTCCATTCATCCACACTATTAAGCATTTGTAAGTATGCCTCCTCTTTGCTCTCTTGTCCATTTCACATCATTCCAGCATTCAGCATTTTGCTTTCCTTTCTCATTTCTAGCTCCCCCCTCCCCTGCTCTATCACTACATTAAATTTGTCTCACATTTACTTATATTCACATTTATTTTATCTCTCTTACCTCTCCTACTCTCAAGCATTCTCAAATACTGCCCCTTTTCTCTGGTTCAACAACCTTTCCCTTGTGATTCTTCCCTTGATTCTTCCTTTATCATATCTCCATTCACCATCATCATCATCTTCATTATTCATCCTCTTGGTCCTGCTTCTGCAGGGTTGGATGGTCATATGACTCTTCTCCACCGACTTTGGTCTTGGGCATCTTCCTTCGTAAGTCCCAGTCCCTCCATATCTTCCACAACACAGTCACTCTTCCTGGTGGTATTCTGCCTTCCACTTACATATGCATAATCTCCTTCAGGTAGCCATCCTCCTCTGATCTCTCCATGTGACTAAACTATCCGAGTCTCCTCAGTCGCAGTCCACATCTGTCTGCCACTGCAGAGCTCCCGATGCAATCCTGCCACTTCACACCAGCCATATATCTCAGCATACGTCCATCACATCCTCTCAACACTCATCAGTCTTTCTGTTAAGGGCCAATTTTCAGCACCATACAATAGAGCTGCTTATACACATGCTACATATACCAAGCTTCTCTTCTTCAAGGGAATGCCTCGGTTTACCAGCAATCCTGACACCTCTCTCCACTTATTCCAGGCAATGGCTATTCTTGCATGAACAGCTCTTTCCACTCCAGCTTCACTGTCTAGTGTATCCCCGAGGTAGCACAACTGCTCCATCACCTCCAGCATTTTTCCAGCAGCAAGCCAATCACTTGTGACCCTATTCTCATTTGGTCTTGTGCGGCACCCATTGCATACAAAATTTCTCACTCCCATGAGTCTCTAAAGTCTAGAACACCTCTTATGATACCACTTCCCACACTTAGTGCAGACAATAGAATTGCTTCCCACTCCTCTGCCACATGCTCTACATGGCCACCTCCCATACACCACTCTTCTCAAAGTTGAGCCCTGATGAACACCAACTGTGATGTCAAATTCCCCCGATGTGCCTACCATTGTCCTCACCTGAGAGCATGATTTCTTATATAGGGACATAACACACATGATGAGCCTCTCTGCCACTCCCTGTCTCCCAAGTCCCTACACTCTTGGTACTCTATCAAAAGCCTTCTCCAAATCCACAAAAATGTGGTACAGTTTTCTTTTCTTCTGTGTAAAAATTTCCTGGATCTGCCTCATAATAAATAATGCATCATTAGTAGACCTTCCCGCAACAAAACAAAACTGTCTGCCATCAACTTTTACTAAATTCTTCAAACTTCCCTCCAAAACCCTCTCAAATATTTTCATGCCATGTTCAAGAAGCCTGATTCTTCTCCGTGATTGCCCGCTGGACAGCTCCATTCCACCACCATGTCTCCCTCTCCACATGTCGGTGCCCGGTTGTCTCTTCACAGACTTCCTTTGCTGCTGCCACCACACTCTTCAAGGTCTCCCATCCTCTCTCCTCGAATGTCCCAGTCTGGGTGATCTTCGCGCACGATACCTGTCCCGGTACTGGGATGGGCGGGGTTGCTACCGCCTGTCCCTTGTACTCGGGACGAGTGCGTGCACCATGACTAGTGGACTTATTGACTTTTTGGGGGAGGCTGGCCTTCTCCCTTTCATTTAACCCAGTTTAATTGTTGTTGTTTTTGTTATTGCTTTTTTATTGTTATTGTTATCTCTTTTTATTGTTTCCTGTTTAATTTTTAAAGTAGCCTAGAACTAGGCTGTTTGTTTACGGCGACTAATGCCTAAGTCGGCAGTCGCCAGATAGCCCCTTAATTAAAAAAAAATAATAAAAAAATAATCCTCTCTCCTCTGCATGTGTTACTGGTATCTTCATCCTGAAGGTCTCTATAAACTCCTCTCTTTTCTCCTCATCTTTCAACTTTCACTCCTTGATCTTTTGGCTTCTCTTAGAACTCTTTTTTTTTTTTACCTATGCATATTTTTCACATGGGTTACCACTACCAGCAGCTTATGCTGTGACAAACATGCCTCTCCTGGGATTACCTTACAGTCCCTTGCTGTCATATGACTCTCTCTCCTCATGAGTACAAAATCAATCTATGTTGCTGTCCCTCCACTTGTAGGTAATCTTCTTTTCCTCATCCTTCTTGAACATTGTATTAATGATCTTACAATCTTTTTGCCTGACAGAATTCAAGAATCTTCTTAACCCCCTCCTTCTCTGCTTCGCATTACTTGGCCATATATCCCCATAACTTTCTCAAAACCATCTCTATTGGCTCCAACATGCCCATTCAGGTCTCCAGTGATGAACAACAAATCACTCCCTCCAACCACTGCCACCTCATCATCCAGTCTCTCCCAGAATACCTCCTTTTCCTCCTCATTTCTGCCAGTTTGTGGTGCATAAACAGAAAATATATGCACCACTCTTCCTCCCCAAACCATTTTAATCTCCATAATCCTAGATGTGTCTCTCAACCGCCTTCACATCTTCCACCAACTCTTCACCAGCACCCCAACTCCAGCTAATCCATCTACTCCCCCAGACCACCATAACTTATATTTCTCTCCAGCATCTCCCAAAACTCTGCAGCCTGCATACCTTACTTCCTGCACACAGCAGACATCCACCGATCTTCTCACCAGCATCTTCATTATCTCTCGGCTCCACCCCACCATCGTCCAAACATTTACAGTGCAATGTCGTACCACTCCTCCATCTCCTCATTCTAGTGCACGAGGATTTTTAGCACCCCCTGCTTATTAAAAGGCTACTGGGGACTAGGGGCTGTTCTTAGTGGCAGAGTCATCTTGGTCTTGTTTGGAGCATTTGTTTTATTGGCCGCAAAGCCCTTGCTAGCCTTTGCCTGAAAAGGCACAACCTACAAGGCAGTAGGTGAATTTGGAGTCAGTTTTCTCTCCTAGATTTTGTCACATATGACTCCCTGCAAGGCAGCAGGCTCGAGTCTTCTCACCAACTTGTTTAATCATACAGAGCACAATCCTGTAATTGGATGCTCCCATACTGATTCCTCTTACAGTTAATCCCTCATCATATTCTCTCTCACTATGCACAGATCAATCAGGTTCTCAACTTTCCCCCCTCTCCTTTCCCCAACCCATGTCTATTTATGCACATTCTTATGCTGAAAGAATGTTTGCCACACTTCTTTTTTTTCTTCAGATTATTGTTTTCTTGTCATTGGGTAATTCTTTCCAGACATAATAATCAAGATCAATTTACTCAAGCAAAGGATCTTGTGGTCAATCTTGCCCAAACAATACTGACACAGATTCATCAGGAGCAAGCTCAGGAGCACATTGCATCCCCTCAAGCAGTTCCACAATCAGGATTTCAGCAAACGCACCATCCCCAGATATCAATCAGTAAGTTTTGAGGCTGGAAAGTATGCATATGTTCAGCTGACACACAACTGGTGGATGAAACTTTTAAGTAATGGAGTTGCACCTCATAACCTTAAGTTATCCTTTTGAATTTCTTTTTTGTAAATCTTACCATCTATTCAGTTCTCCCCTACATCCTCTGTACATTTCCTCTAGCTATTAACCTCTACCCATTCCTTACAATAACATTAGCCTGAGGGCAAATTAGGGAAGCTGTGTCACTGGATTGACTTCAACTCTATGATGCTGCCTGGGAAAGTTGTTGGTGCACTTTTTCCTCGCCTCCACTCAGCACTATGTTACCTTTTTAGTAGTTATTATTATTAGGATTATTGTTGTTATCCTTCTTATTATTAATTTTATTAGTATGAATTTTATATTATATATATGTTATTTATTATGATTAGTATTAATTATTATTCATGTTATTTATTTTAAGTATTATTTATTTTATCATTACAGCTATGAACTTGACCTTTTCTCTGCACACTTTGTACCAGGAGGAGTGTTTCAACCTGTACAGAGTTTGGTCCGGTAGCCATGGTGCCATGCCATCCTGGGATCACCTAGCACCAGAGTATGATAATAAAAAGTGATCACCCACCCTACTTGTCAGTGGACCCACCTATCTCTACTTCTCTTTATTACATACCCTCCTATCCCTTTCCACACTTGCTCTCTATCCATTGAGTTTCTGGTTACCTGACACACACTCATCCTCTTATGAGTCTTATTTGAGTAGCAGTCAGGTTTCTACCTGCTGTGATGTCCAAAGCCTGCTAGCTAGGGCAAGTATTAGGTACAATGTCTGCTGAGATGTTGACTCTGCTCACCTTCCTCCACTACACATATAAGGGCTACACTGACACCATCCTTTATGGTTAAAGCTCAAGGTAAATGTCGCTTGGGTTGGCAATGTCCATCAACGCCGCAGCAGGATGATTATTTGCAAGTCATCACATTCTGGAATTTCTGATCCTAAGCAGACTTTTCTCTTAACCTCCTAACTCATATGGAGGTCATAGTATCCACTTTCCATGAAGCCCTTTTTTTTTTTTTTACTCTGATCATGGTGATAACTAAAGTCAAGAGTGGGAAAGTGCATGGAGATCCACTTACAAGGGCAGTCTCACCCTCCCTAGATGTTGAGGCACCCCTTCGACTAAAAAGACTTTGGGCTCCTCTCGATCCACGGGGGCAGCGGGGACGGATGGGTCTGCTGCCGTTTCGGTAAGCGACCAAGCCAAGATCGGTATGTCTGGCCCCAGTGCTCCCCCGGATGGGGAGTCCAAGACTAAGACCAAAAGTGTGCAGAGCGGAAATTCGATTATGTCAGGACCCCTCATTCAGAGACTACCCTGCATTTTCGAGCCTGCTGGCTTCAAAGGCTTCTTGTTATTCACTCCACTGATTGCAGCATGTTGGCTAAGGGCAAACATGATTCATCAGAGGAGAACTCTAGCTAGCTAGAGAGCCTAAGGTGACCCATTTCTTAGATGGGAGCCTTATGGTGAATGCATCAAATCCCTCCAAAGTTGCTATGATTAGTGCCCTTCGGACACTTGATGGTATGCCAGTGAATGTGATGTCGCACTCTACCATGAACTTTGTGAAAAGATTGGTTTATGAGAGGGAACTCATAAACTACTCTATAGATGGCATCACCTTAGAGTTAACCAACCATTGAGCTGTCAAAGTCTAATGTGTAATGAGAAAACAGGGAGATGCCTCGAGACCCACTCCTACACTCTTCATCACGTTCGACTGTGACAAGCTCCCTGAGTCAGTGCATGCCGATTGGTATCGCTACTGCATTCAGGCATTTGTACCACTGCCGCGGAGGTGCTAATACTGCCACCACTTCAACTATATGAATCTATCCTCTAGATGTGCAAAGTCGAGGTTCCCCAAAGTCTGTGTAAGTTGCTCCAAGGGCGCACACAGTAAGTCGGAATTGTATGTAGCCAAGTGTGTTAATTGTGGAGAGTCGCATCCCGCTTCTTCGAAGCAATGTGGTGCATATCTCCTTGAGAAGGAAATCCTGGTCATTCAGGCCCAGTATTGTCTCTCATTTCATGAGGCTAAGGGCTTAATCCTGGCGCTGCCTGGGGTGTCATGCCTCAATGTTAAAAAAACACACCCTCTGCTCCTAGCACCTACAGGTCTACGAGCACAGTCGTTCCCGCGCCCAATCGGAACCCTTTTGTGGGTTCTACCCACCCCGGTTGAGCTGGCGGCATAAAGGGTTCACACCCATACCCAGCTAAAACCAGGGTTCCCCCTCTTTTCCCCAGTGTGACCATTTCCTTGTAAGGTGAAGCGAGTCATTAGACTCACAGGAGGCAACACCCCCGAAGTTGGTCATGAGGCTATCTTCTGAGGTTTCTAATGCTGCCTCCCGAAAGGAGGAGACCACTAAAGGAGTTTCCGCTCCTACACCCACACTGGTTGCTAGGCTGTGTTATTCAAAGGCAGTTGATCCTCCAAAGGAGGGACCCCCGCTTCTTTAATCCGCCCTGCCTGCCTAAGATTTTGAGACAGAAGGTAGAAAAGACTCGGATGGTGAGCCCAACCTCCCTTGATAAGTCCTTGAAGGCGACAGCGCCTACATTGCATTGTCCAGCCAACAGCCTCTGGGAAGTGTATGACTATTCCCCTGAGGGTCTTCTCTTCGAATAGGGCCCTGCATCTCTAAGCTAGGCCTGGAGGGCATATTCCTTCAATGGAATTGCCGCGGACTCCGGGCCAACTGGGATGAGCTTTGGGGGCTCGTGTCTTCCTGTTTTCCCTTATCTATCATTTTACAGGAGACAATGCTGGTCATGTACCCCTACCCACCCTCCCGAGGTATAAGGGATTTTCAACCCTACCACCACTGGATGGGGGCGTGGCAGGAGGATGCGCAATTTACACCCAGCATGATGTCTATTCTCTTCGCTTTAGACACCTCCTCTCAGGCAGTAGCTGTGCAGCTGCACCTGGATAGGACGTATACTTCTAATTCTGTGTCCATTCCACCGTCAGCCGACTTCGACGCTGGGGAGGTCCCCCTCCCCCCGGTGCTTGCGCAGGAGACCCTCGATATTTCTTTAACCGGAGAGGAGGCTTACTCCTCTCGTACGCCTACGGGTGAAGGGGACTCTCCCTCACCCCCTTCTCTGGAGGTGCTTTCGGGCACCTCCCTATTTCCAGCGGCAGTTCCTCCTTTTCTTTCTAAAGGGACTGCCAGGAAAGCCAGCAGGCAGCCCATTGCCGACCGCCCCTTGTGTAAGCGGCTCGATAGAGCAAACCCCCTCAGGGGGGAGAGGGAAGCCAGGCCCCTTCGGTCGCTTCCCTCAAAAGACCTGCTGGCAAGAATTTTAAACCTTGCCAGGGTCAAGGCCTGTGCCTCCCCACATAAGACTGGCGACACTGCCAAGGGGACCTGCGATGTCCTGGGAGGGGATGGCCAACTGGAGGCCCCTCCTGTGATAGACATGGTCATTGAGGAAACCCAGCTTCAGACGGTAGGGCCTTCCATGGGGCGGAATCCGGGCTCGGCGCCAAGCACCGAACCCGAATCCGCCCCTATGCAAGGTCCTCCTCAAACGGCTAGGGTTTCTGAGGCAGTACAAGGAGGGGAGGGATCTCCTCCGACCGGTGCTTCTGCGACCACCAGGACCTTCTCCATTTCGGAAAAGGACCTGGCTGAGGCTGGTCCATCGGGCCTAGGGGCTTCTGCCGGCGGAGGTGAGAAGCGGATTCATTCCCTGCCCTCCTTTCCAAAAAAGGAAAAGACTTAGAAGACTCGGGGCTCCTCTCCATCCGCTGGGGCTGCGGGGACGGATGGGTCTGCAGCCACTTTGGCAAGCGACCAAGCCAAGATCGGCACATCCGGCCCCTCTGCCCCCTCAGTTTCGGAGCCCCTGACTAAGACCAAAAGTCCACAGGGCGGAGCCTCGATGACATCGGGGCCCCTGATTCAGAGGTTACCTGGCGTTTTCGAGCCTACTGGCTCAAACGCTTCCTCGTTATTCGCTCCACTGATGGCACCATGTTGGCCAAGGGCAACATCATCCATCAGAGGAGAGGATTAGCTAGTGCAATTGGTAGAGAGCCGAAGGTGAACCGTTTCTCGGACGGAAGCCTTTTGGCGAATGCGGCGAATCCCGCCGGGGTGGCCAAGATAAGTGCTCTTCGGACACTTGATGGCACCCCGCTGAGTGTGACGCCGTAGTCTACCATGAACTTTGTGAAAGGAGTAGTTTATGCTAGGAAACTCGTTGACTACTCCATTGAGGATATCACCTTAGAGCTGGCCGACCATGGGGCGGTCAAGGTCGAACGTGTGATGAGAAAACAGGGAGGGGCCTCGAGACCCACCCCTACACTCTTCGTCACGTTCGACTGTGACAAGCTCCCTGAGTTGGTGGGTGCCGGTTGGTACCGCTACCGCGTGAAGGCATTCGTGCCACTGCCGCGGCGGTACTATTACTGTCACCGCTTCGGCCATACGAATCGATCTTGTAGACGTGCAAAGTCGTGATCACCCGAAGTTTGTGTAAATTGCTCCCAGGCCCCACACGATAAGTCTAAATCATGTGTGGCCACCCTCTGCTCCTGGTCCACCCAGGCCAACGAGCACGGTTGTTTCCGCGCCCATTCGGAGCCCTTCTGCGGGCTCTACTCAACCCGAGCGCTTCCCTGGTATAGCTGGCGGCAAAACGGGTTCCTACCCAGCCCCGGCTAAAATCAGGGCTCCCCCCTCTTCCCCCAGCGTGACCGTTTCCCGTAAGGCGAAACGGCCACGCGCCTTCACCGAGTCGTTAGACTCACAGGGGGCAACACCCCTGAAGTTGGTCGCCAGGCCATCTTCCGGAGTTCCTAAAGCTGTCCCCCGAAAGGAGGACAGAAACAAAGGAGCTTCGGCTCCTTCTCCCACGCCTAGTGGTGGAGCGAGTGGCTCGGAGACGGTGTTTCCTCGAAAAGAGGGCGCCCCGCCTCCGAAGCCTCAACGCCCGCCTAAGGTTTCGAGGCGGTGGGAGGAAAAGACTCGCATGGCGAGCCCAACCTCCCCCAATAAGTCCGAATGCGACAGCGCCTTCCGCGCTTTGTCCGGCCAACAGCGCCGGGGGTTCGGCCTCCGGGAAGCGTACGGCCATTCCCGTGAGGGTCTTCTGTTCGAGGAGGGCCCCCGCGTCTCCTCCGAGCTAGGCATGGAGGGCATATTCCTTTAATGGAATTGCCGTGGACTCCGGGCCAACTGGGAGGAGCTGCGGAGGCTCGTCTCGTCCCGTTCCCCGTTAGCTATTTTTTTGCAGGAGACCATGCTAGGCGCGTGCCCCCTGCCCGCCCTCCCGGGCTATAAAGATCTTGCGACCCCACCACCACGGGATGGCCGGGCTGGGGGATGCGCGGCTTACACCCGGCATGATGTCTCCGTTCTTCCTTTCTCTTTAGATACCTCCTTTCAGGCAGTGGCTGGGCAGCTTCACCTGGATAGGAAGTATACTATCATTTCTGCGTACATTCCACCGTCAGCTGACTTCGACGAGGGGGACTAACGCCGCGTCGTGGCACGGTTGCCGAGGCCCTTTCTCTTTCTTGGAGATCTGAACGGCAGGCATCCTCTCTGGGGAGATTACTCCATAAATCCCAGGGGACAAGTCCTTGCCGATCTGATCGAAGAGCTTGAGATGGGTGTCCTAAACGTGGATGAGTTTACGAATCACTGTCCGAGAACCGCTTCATTTTCTTGCCTTGACCTATCTTTGTGCTCTTTGGATGCACAGCCTGATTTTGATTGGGGGGGTGGTCGATTACCTCCATTGTAGTGATCACTTTCCCATTCAAATATCATTTTCAGGGCAACTGCCACCTGAGAGCCCACCTCGGTGGTTCTTGGCGCGGGCGCGGCGGCCTGCATTTCAGGAAATGACTGAATTCTCTATCTCAGTCGAGGAGTTTAGGTCGCTAGATCAGGCCGTTGAGTTCTTCTCCGGCAACCTCATCGCCGTGGGCCTGACTACTATTCCTAGGACGTCTGGCCGTTTTGCACGCCGACCACTGCCATGTTGGTCGCCCGAGTGTGAGACGGCCCTCAAACAGAAGCGTTATGCTTACATGCGCTATAAGCGCCGCCCAAACGATTTTACTGTCCCTAAATTTCGTCGGGCTAGGGCTAGGTTCCGTTATATTTCGAAGCACGTCCGCCGCTCTTCTTGGTGGGCATACGTGCCTTCACTTAACGGGAAGACCCCTTTAGCAGAGGTGTGGAAGCGAGTCAAAAGGATTCGGGGCAAGTTCTCGCAGGACCCCCCTTCCGTTCTCCAAGAGATTGGGACCCCGCGTCCGTGGCGGAATCCTTCGCGACCGCTTTTTCCGCATTCTTTAGCCGGGATGCTGCTCCGCTAGCATTCAATGCACGTCGTGATGTCGCGCAATGCCGCCGGCTGGACTTTACCTCCAGAGGCGGAGAATCCTTCAACGACAAGTTTACTGTGAGTGAGTTGCGTTCCGCTCTCGCTTCGTGCGCGGACACCGCCCATGGTCCGGACGATGTCCCGTACGCTATGCTTCGACACCTGGGTGAGTGAGGCATGGTCTTTCTGTTAGATTTGTTCAATAGGATCTGGGTGGAAGGTCTTCTCCCAGATTCCTGGCAAATCGCTACTGTGCTTGCCTTTCACAAGCTGGGGAGAGATCACACTACTCCAACCGATTTCCGCCCAATCTCTCTAACCTCTTGTGTGTGCAAGTTGATGGAGAAATTGGTAAATGTTAGACTAGCCTTTTTCCTGGACAGTGGAGGCCATCTGTCTGCTGCACAGTGCGGCTTCCGCAAGTTGCACTCCACGTCGGATGCTCTGCTCCGACTGGGAAAATGCCGTCTGCGAGGACTTCCTTCGTAGACATCACGGTGTTTTTCGATCTGGAGAAGGCCTATGATACCGCATGGCGATACGGTATCATGGAGACTCTCCACACGATGGGGGTGAGGGGACGCCTGCCAGTCTTTATATCTGATTTTTTGCGAGATCGTCGATTCCGCGTACGCGTGGGGGGAGCTCTCTGTGGCCCAAAGGAGCAGGAAGAGGTTGTCCTGCAGGGAAGTGTCCTCAGTGTCACACTCTTTTCCCTGAGCATCAACGGCATCACCTCGGTTCTGCCGGAAGATGTTCTCGCTACGCTCTACGTGGACGACCTTTTGATCTCTTTTGGCGCGGCCCAGATGCCAACTCTGGAGCGTCGACTCCAACAGGCATTGAACCGCGTCTCTCGCTATGCCGAAGCGCGCAGGTTTCGGTTTTCTTTGGCCAAGACTAAGGTGGTGCACTTCTGCCGCCATCCACGGCTCCACCCCGACTCAGATTTTATTTTTTTTCGTTGTGCGCCTATATGTGGTTGAGTTGCACCGTTTCCTTGGTCTTGTATTCGACCGACGCCTCACCCGGGAGGCTCATATTCGCAGCCTTAGGGTCTGTTGTACCCGCGCCATGGATATTCTCCGTTCCGTGACGTTCAGCGCTTGGGGCGCTGACATGGCTACTGCCCTACATTTTATCGATCCTTTGTTCGTTCGAAGCTCAACTACCGATGCGAGTTTTATGCATCCGCAGCCAAGCGTTTATTGCGGAAGGTGGATTCGATCCACCACACCGGCCTTCGCCTTGCGACCGGTGCCTTCCGCACTTTCCCCATTGAGAGCCTGTTGGTCGATGCTGGGGAGCTGCCACTCGCTCTGCGCCGCGTGCAGTGCATCCTCGCTTGTACGCGCGAGCCCGGCGCCTCCCTCAGTCGCCAACAGCTTTCACTAAATCCGCAGCTAATCTCGATGGTGCCTATGCCGCCGAGAGACGCCAGTCATACCTAAGCCCTTTGGGTTAAGGGCCAGGAAACTCCTTCGAGAGCTAAGTATAGCCCTCGGGCGTGTGGCTCTGCCCAGGACGCCACCCTGGAGGGTACCACATTTGGCTATTTGTCGCCACGCCTCTGCTCCCAAAGCTTGTACATCGCTGGGAGTATTGCGTTCGATCTTTTTGGATCACACCTCGTGTCACGCTGGAACCGTGCCAGTGTATACGGATGGCTCCAAGTCCCAAAAAGGGGTCGGCTTCCACGCCGTATCCCCTCTGTTTGAAGTCAGCAGGGCTCTGCAGGCGCTGCGTCTGTCTTCACGGCCGAGCTGGTGGCAATACACCACTCGGTACGGGAGATTACGCGACGTGCCCGGTTCGGAGACCGGATTGTGATCTATAGCGACTCACAAAGCGCCCTGAGTGCTCTCGGGGCATTGGAATCTCCGCATTCCCTGTTTCGCGATAATCCGTGACGCCACGGTTTTGGCGAGCCGGGCAGATGTCGAGATTATCTTCTGCTGGGTTCCTGGACATGTAGGAATTGAGGGGAATGAGCCCGTCGATGAGTGCGCCAAAGAGTCCGCCAGGACTCTGTGACCGGACCAGCGTTTCGCTCTTCCTCACACCGACTACATGGCAGGAATACTGTCAGCTCTTCGGACTGCTTGGCAAAGAAGATGGGAGACGGTCGAAGGGAACTTAAAGTTACGTGCCATAGCGCCACGACTTTTCCCATGGACCTACCCCCCAAAGTCGCGATGGCTTCAGGCTGCTCTCTGTCGTCTCCGAATCGGACACACTCGCTGCACGCACCGCCATTTGAGGGAGCGCTCGCCTGCGCCTTATTCCAACGACTGCGTTGTGCCCTAGACTGTTCGGCACATTCTTGTTGAAAGTTCCAGTCTGAGTGATCTTTGCCAACCTTACCCTCCCGCTACCGGGACGAGCGAAGTCGCTACCGCTTGTCCCTTGTACTCGGAACGAGTTCCTTCACACAGACTTTTGGACTATACGACTTTTTAGAGGAGGCTGGCGTCCTTCCTATTATTCAAGTTTTTTTTGTAGGTCGCATGCTCCTCCGCCGGGGGCAGGCGGACCTACCCCCGACGCCGTAGCGCGCTTCCTTCTTGATTTGTTTTGTTATTTTTTAGCCTTTTTCCTTTTTTATCGTTATTTGTTATTTAAATATTATTTGTTTTTGTTTTATTTATTTTTTACTATAGCCTAGTATTAGGCTATGTTCTGTACGGCGACCTATGCCCAAGTAAGCAGTCGCCAGATGGGTTCCCAAAATGAAAAAAGTCACATTCACAGAGGACACATCACCATGCATCTTCGCACATTTTAGTTTCCCGACACAACACTTCCTTCGCTCCCACCGACCCCAGGCTGGTTGGTTATACCCTACCTTGCATACCAGCAAACTTGTGTCTTATCACCACCTCTGCCATAATGTCCACATTACTACGTTGCTTCCATGCTCATTCTTGAATAGTACCCATTCTGCCCACAATTACCACACACACACACACGCTGCATTCATACCTGTCTGTCGCTTTGGGCATTCTCTCACCATATGGCTGTTCTTACCACAACCATAACAACTAGTCCCAGATGCTCTACAATCTTTAATCATATTCACTCTTCTATCACAAACAAGGAAAAGTAGGGTAAAAGGACAGACTAAGGCATAGTGGACAAATTGGGAGAATGGCTCCCAAATATACTCTCCATTCACACATCAGCCATCCACCATACAGTCATCAAATGGGCCAAACTTTCATTCCCTCACTTCACTTATGGACCTCTGGATCCACCCAGTTGCTCTAGTGTCATTTCTTGGGGGTGCCCACCTCTGAAGAGAGGTAGAAGGGCCATAAAATAATTTTTTATATTACCCTAAAGATAAGCCTTATTGTACTTTCGATGATTGTGTCCTCATTGTGGTCTGTTTGAAGGCATCACTTAAATTTTGAAATTAAATCATCAATCCTCCCACATTTCACCTGCCTCCATTCTTTAATTCCAATATTGATACTTTTCAAATTATCTAACAGTTCATCACTCTATACCTTCATAAAACCTGCTATAATGCTTATACCTTGTAGAACCTGCCATATTACTTCCCTTTCTCCATACTCATGCTTTCTATAGATCCATAAATCCAACAGAAAGCCTACATCTCATCCCTTCCTTGTCTTTTCACCCACTCAATTTAACTACCTGCTCCTGCATATTGTTTAAATTTAATCTATCAATAATTATATTAATAATGACACGCTTTAATTGAGTACTTCTAAGCTTCCTTTTTTCTTTTTTACTAAATTGATTGATTTATCCTCAATTGAATTCATTTTGATAATGTAATTTTTGTCATTTTCAACACTGTAATGTGCTAATTTTCTTTTTCAGACGGGGGTGGAGTACTTCCTCAATCGGTAATTCCTCCCCAGATTCACACAAGCAACCAAGTTATTGTGTCTGCTGTGGGGCCACAAGTTCCCCCTGGCATCCTTCCCCCACAGTTAAATATAAATCCCCTTCAGCTTCCACAGGGTGCTTCACCTCTCCTTATGAGTCAGCAGTTGTCTGCTCCAAATAGTGTTACCAGTCAGTCCTTGCAGGATGCTTCCACCCCCCATGTGACACCTGGGACCCAGCTTCTTCAAATCTCAGTCCCTTCGTCTGTTACAGCTTCCAGTCTCATATCCCAACAATTGGTCCAGACCTCCGTTGGTCCTCAGTTGGTGCAGGTTCCCCTTGCCCAAAACACCCAATTTGTTAGCACTCCAGAGGGACCCAGACTTATCAGTTTAGCTCCTGTAACCACAGCATCTGCAGGTTATATCACACAATCAGTGTACACAAACCCAACTCTTCCTGACCCGCAGGGGACAGTGGGAATGCCGCTTCCCCAGCCTGTTCCCCAGCCTCTTGCTCAACCTGTCCCACAGTCTATACCTCAACCAGTTCCCCAACCTGTGCCTCAACCAGTGCCCCAGCCAGTACCCCAGCCTGTCCCACAGCCTGTGCCCCAGCCCGTCCCCCCAGTCTCAGCCACCAGTACTTTCGGGCAAGGAGAGACGTACATGTTTGAGACAGGAGACCAACCCAAATACCCTACCTCAACCCCAGTTCTTATGACGCCAACATCTACTTTCGCTTATCTTCCCCCATCGCATTTGGAACAAGAACAAGTTGCACCTGTGACGATTGCTCTTGAGGTTAGCCAAGCACAGTGGACGCCATCTTCCAACCCAGTTTTCCCTCATGTCAGTCTCTCAAACACTCAAGAAATGTCACTTATTCAGGATTCCCAGACCCAGGTCACGTTTACACACCCTCCTGTTGTGACCCACCCAACGGAAACCTTTCATAGTCCCTCCGTGTCCTCGTTCTCACAGGCGCCGACTAGCCTTGGGAGTGACCAGAGAAGACCACCAACCTCTAGCAACCACTTTTCTCAGGTGATTTATTCTGGTTTCCAAGATGAATTAAAAGATGCACTTTTTAGGTTTGCTTTGTTTGTTTCACGCAAGAAACCCCCTTTGTTTCCTTGTAGAACTCCAATCTCCCTGGTTGCAATCCTCTGCCCAAGGACCGTGATGTGGCTGTACAGAATTCAGAATTGGGCAGAGGATGCCCAAGTCAGAGCAGAACCCCAACTAAGGGGGCACCGTATATGTGGGCACAATACCCTCATGGTGAATCTGACCGCATCATGCCTATGGGGCCACCTTACCAAAGAGACTCTCGCCTGACCCCTCCAGGGGGCATCAGTGACAAAGGTCACTTGATCAGCAACTCAATTTATGACAAAAATGGTGGCGGGTAAGTGTATCAGTGCCATCTCGTTTTCCTCTCCGTTTGTTTTCAGTTTAAAATAGGATTTAGTAGCATAAACTTGGGGTTCCCATTTAACTTTCCCCCAATGCATTTCTGGTGATTGATAGACCTCTTATACAATTTAGTTGTTTGTGGCAGTGTGAGAGATAGTGGTTACTGCCTTGGTAAGTACCTGCCCTTAACCTTTTTTTATTTCATTGGTACTTTTTTCCACAATTTTAATAATCACTTGGAAATGTGTGGGTAATGGACTAAAATGCCAATGTATATAACTTCAAAGTTTATTGATGACTAATTACTATATTGAACCACTAACTGATATTTCAAACCATGCAAAATGCCTTGTATTTCAGTGTCCTCTGCTAAGGAAAACATATACCCTATCATTTAGTCCATTAATTCAAATATTGAATATTTAGGGGCTTTAATAAAAAATTTCAATTGAAAAATGCCTAACCTACATTTTTTTCTAGCCTATGGCATTAATACATTCTTTAACGCATACAGTGTGCACAGAATTAATAATGATGATGACTTTAGAATATTTCCTTTTCTGCATATATTGGTGTATCAGCTCCTAGCTGTAGTCATTCAACTCTGTGTTGGTAGAAGAAATATGGGGTCAACCACACTGTATCACTACTGAGTGACTAATTTTGAAAATAAAATTCTTTAGTTTCCTCATTCAGCAAAGGCATCGTTGGACTGATGCTGTCTTTTGATAAAGTTCCTGTTTTCTCTTTTGTTTTGAATTTGTGCTTAATGAAGCATAAATATGGGGGGGGGGGGTCAGGGTACATAGTTTTAGTGTTGTCAATGTTCTAGATGCTGACCCTTTTTTTTTTCTATTATCTTTTATTCATTAGAATTCTTTATCCTTATTTCTCTTCCCTCCATTGATATATAGAACATACCTTCACTGAATTGTGCCCTTCCATTTCTGAATAATTAATTTATCATTGTTAATTATTGCATGTGTGTGTTGGGGGTGGGGATATAAATCCTTAAAACATAAAAATTAATCTCATTGTTAACATTTTCATATTCCAAAAAGATTTTGTCAGACATTTAATAATTACTTAACATTTTCTGATAATCTGTAGTTGTTAGATACACATCCACAAACATAGTTATCTGTACAATAATCTAATTGTTGTAATGAGCTAATTAAAGTAATAATTATATCAATGGAAGATAAACTTTGCCTATTAAATCATTTTATATTATTTAAACATGGCCAACTTTTTGCCCCTAATTTCATTTCCATACTAATTGTGAAATATGGGTTACTTTGAACTAAATTTAATTGACAAATTAAAATAAAATAACATATTTACTTTTCTTTAAAGAAAATTATTATCTAACTGTTTTTTAAATTTGTTTTGTTTTTAAACTTTAATTATGTTTAAATATGTTGCAAATATTAAAGGACATTGTTAATTGTTATGTATTTAACTCAGACTATTTATGTGTATTTCCATACGGTTCATTAAATCACTATGCAATTTGAAAGTACAAAGTACTCCTCTAGACCTATTGTGTCAAGTGGGGTGGTGTGTTACCTACCATTTAACATGTTAGATTTTTAAACTTTTTCCCTTTGATTCTTATTTTTCCGCAAATTTACCTCTGAAAAATGCAAACAAAATCTATCTATCCTCCACCAGGATTCAATATAAAACTTTTCCTTTGAAAAATGGGTACACTGAAAGGAAACAAATTAAATTCTGAAAAGAGAGAAACAACATCAGTCTCTTATGCCCTACATTTTCACTCAAGTAGTGGTTGACATTTAAATTATAACAATCTAGCATAACATGAGGACTTTCTATGACTTCTACTAGATTCTTATTAATGCAAGTTCTACTTACTAAGAAGAGGAGAACATGTTAAAATACCTCTAGTTGTTGAATTTACATGTTCTCCACTGAGACATGACAAAATCATGTTCTTTAATGCTTGCAATTCTTGTATAAAATATTACAAGTCTTAAAATTATCTTCATTGTTTTAAGTATAACTACCACTACACAAAGAAACTTTTTATTTTATTTTTGTCTATCCTACATTTTCTTTTCTTTCTTTATACAGTGCTCGACAAAAGTTTAGGCTGGGTGAGTGGGGTGGACTAAACTTAAGTTTAAAAAAGAATGGTATAGATGAGGGTGATTTAATTTAGTCAGAAGTTTGGGCCGGCTGCATGACGTCACTACATCCCTCAGTTTCCACGCTCAGCCTGCCAGCACATGCTCAGTGTCAGCTTGTCCACGGTAGTGAGAGGACTGTGCTGTTGTGTTCTGACCAATGCCATTTTGTGACTGGGTCTTTGTAGTTTGGGAGTGTTTGTGGCCATATTATGGGAAAAGCGAGGCAGTTACAAGGGAAGGACGTCAACACACTCCCCAAGCTGGAGAAGGAAATTAGGGCTGGTTGAGATGCTATACCTACCCAGAAGCTACACGATCTTTTTATGTCCATGCCACGACGCCTGAGGGATGTCAAGAAACGCACAGGATGCCCAACAAAGTATTACGGGTAAGATTAATATTTTTATGACACTTTTATCATGCTGCAACTTGTCTGACACGCACCCGACCTAAACTTTTATCGAGTACTGTATATACATATATTTTGGGATGACATTGTATTCCTTTGTCTCATCTTTTATTAACCCATTTCCACTTAAGGTTCTTTGTTACAATTATAGCTGGGATGATTTGATTTAGCAACCTGTTGTGTTAGAAGTGGCTCTGTTACCACTGTCTCAATAGGCTAAAAAGAAACAGCCTGACTGTGCTATATTTTGGTGTTAACCTATTTATGTTCAAGTCAACTCTCTGGCTGTCCTCTTTTCAGTGAGGTTGCTGCTGGCTAACCTTTGCATTGTATTGGAGGAGGTGGAGCTACTGAGAGCCCCACTATGTTAGGTCTTGCTGGTTTTGTCTAGATCTTGTGTGTTCCTCTGTGGAGGCTGAATTGCAAGAATATGCACCACTTCTTACCATTTGTCAACTCCTTGAAGCTGGCTGATGTTCTCCAGCCATGTATCCATTCACCCTCAGGGCATGACTATCTTTACTGATGGTTCCTGTTTCCTCCACAGCTCACCTGCTGCTTTTCTGGTATATATATAAATATATATATATATATATATATATATATATATATATATGTATATATATATATATATATATATATATATATATATATATATATATATATATATATATATATATATATATATATATATATATATATATATATATATATATATATTTTCCTTCAGTGCCCATCTGGCGACTGCCTACTAGGGCATAAGTTGCTGTGCTTTCCTGGTAGAGATGGTGCCTCATTGCTCTTGATCTTTCCACCTTCTCCCATGGATGCTTTTCATACTCAGCAATGCTACACACTATTCAGAATCTCTTATCACCTGCCTACATCTTTCCACTGAATTTTTGTTCTGGGATTTCCAAAGGATGAGTTCTGCACTATCCAATTACTCTCATTCACATCCTTTGATCCCTAATATCTAACTGCTCTTATATGAGCTTTTGTTCTGTCCCAATAAGCTTGTCACTTTCTGCCGGGTGTCTTCCTACAATTGTGGTACCTAGTAATGAAATGGCTTACCAAGCTGCTCAGTCAGCCTCTCTCCCAGCATCCCCCCCATCCTCCCCTTCAATTCACTGATCTTCCACATGAAAGTGAAGATCTCTATTGTACATTGGCTTGCTGCTTGGCAATCTTAATCTCTCACCAAATTTCACCTCATTAAACCACTGAGCCTCATCTTTCAACCACTCTCCCCATTAAAGAGGTGGTTTTCACCCACCTCCACCTTTGCCATACCAGGTAAGCCCACAAACACCTTATGACCCATGATTTATTTCCCTTTCACCTGTAACCTTTGCCATACCAGACTTACTCTCCCAAATACCAATTCAGTGCCCCCTGTATTCCTTGACTCATTTCTCTTGTCTAATCCTGGCTGACTTCCCCTGGTACTCTAAATATTCTTTTCTCCTTCCTCTCTGTGCCTCATCTTTTTATGATGTAGTTGCACATACATTCTCCCATTTTTCATTTTCTTCTCTTTATAATAATCCACCTCACTTATGGGAAGCACTTAGGTCAATTGATAGTCACTCTCTTCTCCCATTAAAACAAAACCACTCAAGTAGCAATTGCCATTTTAAATCAAACGCATTCAATGTAACACTGGCCTTAATGTGAGCTCATTAAGGCTTAAGCACTTGTGAAGTATCAGCCTTCAGCAAGATTCGATCCACTGACTTGGTTTATGACAAGTTTGCGGGTATTACTTTCAGCCATGAAGCACTAAAATGGTGGCTAAGGTATTAATTACATTTCCTACCTTTATTTCTCAGTGGGGCCCTTCTGATTAAATGTGAGATCCGAACCCTGCTTATCTAGAGTATAGCAGCCACCAGGAAGGTGACCCGAATTTGGATTGCATCTAGTAACTAACCACACCTGATGTGGCCTAACTTTGCTAAAATCAGAAGCAGTGTTTCTACTTGGCTAAGACATAGCCCCCATGAGCTTAAATGTACTGTACAAACTTTTCTACCTTTCATCCTTTCTAAAAATATTGATATATTTAGCATTTTTGCATGATACATATATTTAAAAACCAGATAAGAATTATTTAATCATCAATGTATGTGATGTTTATCATGTGTAAGGTTTACTTTTTTTTATATTATCACAGGATGCAATTGTGATACATTGACCAATCCCTGGGCTAAAAGGAAACAGCCTGAATGTTTTAAATTTTCAAGAGAGAGAGAGAGGCCAAATTCTTTGGGAACAGGTCTCTTACTACATGTTTGCTCATCCATACATTTAAATTGAAATGATCCATTTTAATACTGAAATTCTCATATTTATTCCCCAGTCCCTTTTGTGGCAAACCTCTTCATTGAGAAATGGTTCAGAGTGTGAATCACACTTAAAACTAGTACAAAGGCCAATTGATACAAAAACTTTTCAAAATGCCCATGTTGGGTTTTGCTTTTTATAAGGAAATTGTAGCTCATGGTCATCTAAACAATTAATCAATTATCCTTTCAACTTATTTAGCAATTTTTAAGAAATTTTGGATATATTTCTTGCCTTTTGAATGTTAGAAGTGATGCAATCAGTCCCAAAATTCAGGCTTGATAGGTTTTGTTTTTCATTTCTCTTCACTTTTATTGAGTAAAGGTTCAGAACCCAATTCTCAGTCCTGGTATTATAGTCTTTATGCATAGAAAAATAGCTTTTATTTTTTTTTTACCTAAATCTTGGAAAACTATTACCAGCTAACCAAGTTTTCTGTACCCCTACCTTCCTCTTTTTTAAATGACAAAAGTTAGCAGCCCATATCTTGTGCCTGTGGATAAATCCATCTATATCTCAATTCTTGTGTTGGCTCGGTAGGCCTTTGAAGTTTGTTGTTGTCACCAGTCCACTTGAATTGGCTATTCTGAAAATTCTACTCCAGCCCCTTGCTTTAGCACTGAAGATATCAGACCCCCCACCCCCCAAAGTGTAGTAAATGATTGTATTTTATGTGAGACATTTTTACCCTATCCCTCAAAGTGGTTGATCCTCATGGCCTGTTTCTTCCAACTTCTCTTTGCAAACCTTTTTAAGAAGTTTCAAATATGGTGTGTTTGGGTCTGTTGGAGGGGGGGGGGGGTCCTTCCTTCCCTGACCTTAGTACTTCATTTAATCTCATTTTCTGATGATGGACCAACTTTCTTGATTAAAAAAACAACAACTTTGTTTCCTTGTTAATTGACAGTTATTTATACAAATAATTATTGTCTCAACCCAGTGGTGGCTTTGTACTACCTTCAACCCAAGTATGTTCTATGAGTAAACTCAGGGCAGGCAATTGGTCCAATTTTTATATTCATATTTCAAAATGAACTGAAATAAATGTTTCCTGAAGCTGGGGAACTGTTGTAGTTAATTTTAACAATTCCTGCTTTCATTAGTAATTTATTTTATATTAGAGGACTGACTATGTACCCTGAGCTTACTCACAGCATGTTCCTGTTTTAGGTAATACATAAACAATACACATGTATCTTTCCAGTTTACTCTTTATTATTGCCATTGCTCTAAACATTTTCTGCAAGCATTTTTTACCTTTCTACTTTAGAATTCTTTAAGCTCATATTAGTAAAGTGATGCCTACAACAATTCCGACGCTATACTTGGTATCTGCGTTTAAGTTATGTATTTTTTACATATTCCCACTTCCCCAAACTATGGGAACTTTTACAAACCTTTCTGGTGAAGATGTGCTCATTGAAGTTGGTTGGAACAATCTTTGGTATCCAATTTGTTCTTTATTTTCTTTCTTCTGGCTAGTTTCCTTCACATTCTTTAAACACTTATTCACATCTCTAATTATAGTAATGGTTTTGTCTTCTCTTATTGGAGATTTCCCGCCATCTGCCTCAGTTTTGTTTCCTTTCATCTCACAAGACCCTAAGCTGTTTGTTTCCTTGTAAATACTTTTTGTCAAAAGTTATTCTATTTTCCAGTTTCCAACATGCTTGCTTTTATTATTATATCTTTTAATAATCCTCTATCTGTTTTAGCTTTTCTACTGCTAATTGATGGAAAGTTTCAGTATTCTTATGAAAATTAATCATCCTATATTTTTATCTTGAATGACAAACTTAACACTGGAATTAGTTGAGGACATAAAAAATTTGCTTCAAAAATGACAAAAAAATTAGTAATATTTACTGAAATGATGTGCAAATTGGTACTAGTACTCACCAAAGCCTCTACTTATTGATGGGAAACCCCTAGTGGTATTTGACTTCAATAAGGTGGTTCAGATGTTATCCACCAGGTATGACAGTTCACAGCAGGAATTTCATCCCACATGGTCCAGAGTACAGCCTAGTTTCAAAACTGTCTTTATTCATAAATGTGCTTTAACTATGGCCCACAGGTTCCTTATGAGTGAAAGAATGCCTGCCCAGTCTGGAATATAGAGTATTTCATTTACCTTTAACCACTTTAACCACCATCCTGCTGGAACACCTTGCAAAGCATTTGGATAAATTACTATCAAAGACTCAAATACACACTGGCAGTCCCTGTCTTCCCTTTGGGTAAGATGACAAGGTCAGCTAAAAACCCATACCATAAGAGATGCAGGGTGCTTAACAGACTTAGCTGTGTACTTGGGAGTACACAGGTCTGACCAAAACCCTCCTCTACTTACTAAGATCACTCCTTATAATCCTTAGCAAATTTGACCTCATTTGCAGTGATGGTCAGTAACAAAAAGGTTTTTTTTGCAACTGCTTTCTTCTTATTGAATGCATTTTACACTCAATTCTCAAGCACTTGAGTGTTTTTTCTTCCAATTGATATTCCATAAGGGTTGGCTGAATATCTAATTATTGATGCTTGATAAACTTTAAGTGCTGACAGCAAGGAATTACAATCAATACAAGATGGCTAACAGTTTTCTCATTTACTCCCATCCGAATACTTATTTCTTGATTATTTTTACCAATTTTATGCAATTCAATTACGCTAACAATTTTACAATGTGAGGTACACTTAAAAATTATAATCCAACCTCGAAAAGAAAAAAATTAGCAAGCATATCAAATACAAAAAGGGAGACCACCATGAAAAAAAAGAGCAAAAAGACATTTCATTGTGCCAGAAAAATAAAGACTGAATAGAACTTCAGAGTATATTTATATATATATGAATGGATAAGGTTGGCATATAGTAATTTTTTCAAGTGATTTTTATAATTTTATTTTTGTTTACTTTCAAATTGTGTGAAATTAGTTGAGGGATAAGTTCTCAACTAATTCTGCACAAAGTATGATCTTATTCATTCTTTTCTTGGGGCTTATATCCATGAAGTAATTCAAATAATATTAATAAAAAAATCATTAATGCAGGAAAATCTACAAGGTGGTGTTTATGATAAAATTGAATGCTAATCACTGGCATTTCATTTTGATCTCAAACGAAAGTTTTGTATGTGATTATACAGTCATATCATATCAAACCTTGTACATTGTTCTTTTCCACATATTTTTTCAGTTGACATTCTTTTAAGGTAAAACATTTGTAGTATACTTTGATTTTAATACTTGATCATTTTGATAATGTGATTTATTAATAGTTTTGATTAGTGATAGCTAACTTTCAGCAATTTTACTAGAAGACAGATTTCACAGTTTTTCTAAAGTATTTCAAGATGCTTACAATTCCTTTGTAAGCATCCTGTGCAATTGTTAATGGTGCATTCCATCTCAGATCAACCAAGGTTTTACCCTTATCTTGTATTCTCTTGAAAATTGCTGCAGAAATCTCAAGAAAAAAAGAAAAGTATGGTAGTTATTTCACTGCTGTATCTCAAATAGTTAAGGAGATGTTGACTTTTGAAATCTGGAGGAAAGGGTAATTTTGGAAAAAAAATAATCTTAAAACTAAACATAGATATATAGAATTCTGGTGCCTACATTAGTCATTTAACTGCCATTTTAAAGCCTTTGAACCAATATACAGCTTTTATTCTCAAAACATCCGATTCTTTGGGGTTTTCTTTCAAAGCATTACTAAAGAAAATTCTAAATAAAATATATATATATTTTTCAGATATACTATGCATATATATATGAAAAAAAAACAAATATTGAAAATCATATACCACTACTAAGTTTAAAAGAATCTTATTTATGATGCCATTCCTTGTTCAGCGCTGCATAAGCATGTATTTTCTGGGCATCCCTTGCAACATTTTGCTTCTCAGTATTTTGGGGTGCCCTCTGCATTGCTTTTTTTGGGTGCATTTGTTAACTACCAGGCAATGATTGTTCAGTAAGAGTGAGAGCGTGAACAGTTTTGGGGTCTTTCTCTTATGACCTGCATGAGTATTGCTCGCCAAAAAATTATTGTAAGTGACAACTCCATCTGGATTAATTGACATCACATCATTGAACAACATTGCAAACATATCAGATAATCCTCTTATGAGCATTATGACATATTTACATTCTAATATGAAAAGTAAATGTAAGGATGCCAACAATAGCGTCATTGTGTAGAAGAGTTAATGGCATCTTATATTTCATAACCATGGGGCTCAAATCATAACTAAATAAGTATGATGGGGTTGATGGTACTGCAAATTAACATAGCTCACAATTAAAAATAAAAACAAGGATAGAGTAATTGGTAGAAGTGTGCATATACTGACGGATGGTTCAGGTCACTCAAGAGTTGCCCCCAGTGCAAGATGTTAATTTAACATATTGAAGGGGACATGACACACACTAACACAGACCCCAATAGGATAAATGGTCCTTGGCTCACCATTCTACCTCAAATGGTTTCAGAGATATGGCTTCTGGAATTTACATTTACTCAAAATTTCAGCTTATTCCACATTTTCTTTTACAAATAAGGTGTACAGAAATAGATGTTGCTTCTAAACTAAGCTAATCATCACCAAAAATTGTATTGTATATTAAGGTATAAATATATACTAATTAGTAGCAGGAGATAAAATTGGTATATACATACATCAAATGTCCTTCTTGTTCAAGGTCAAAGATCATAAATGTCAACTTATTTTTAATCTCCAAAGAATAAAAGTGTAAATCTGTTCAAAGGCTTTAAAATAGCAGTTAAATGAATACTGTAGGCACCATAAGTTTATATATCTATTAGGGTACATCATGTCAATAGGGGTGGAATTTCAAAATGAAATGATGTTAACGCAGAACTCTTTATTCCTTTCCTTTTCCAATAGAAACAAAATGAGAGAAATTTCCTTTTGATTGGACGATATCTTCTTGTTGCGCAGTCACCATACTTATATTCATGGATGGGAGAAATTGCATCTTATTACACAAATCAGTAATCAGTGCTTCAACTTCATCAGGGTTCCTTTTTTGGCCATCAGATACATTTTCCGATGCTCTTCGGCAATGTGCAGGAGGCATTGCAGCTGGTCCTCGGAATTAGTGCAAGGGTTCTTAGTGAACTCCTGCACAAGAGTGACCCCTCATTCTGCGGTGCAGTTGGTGATGAGAAGGCCACCTACTCGCCTTGCCCCGGCTTGGATAGGTTTTGTCACCCACAGGGCAGGATCGATGTTGAGGAACCCTTTGTCAATTTCTAACAGATCCAGGAATTTGTCAGTGTTTTTCGTTATAGAGGCAATGGTCTTGTTGTCTAAGTCAGCCTCCTTGACAGGAACCTTGGATAGAGGTTCATCTGATGCCTCCACTCTTCGTAGGTTGACAATGGCAAAAACATTCCGCTTCTCCTCCAGGGACAGCTCATCATCAAAAAGTGCAAGACTAACTGTCACTTCTGACAGGTACCACATGTGATGTCCCAATGCTTTCAGTTCTGACTCTCTGTTCACCTTGTTAGTCTCTTTTGTGAGGGCTTTGTAAAGGTCAAGGTCTTTTCTTGGGGCTTTTGCTTAAACCACGCTCAAATGTAGTAGCATACGATGAAGATACAGAACTTTCCCAGCTTTGGAGGAACTGCCGCCTTGACTGCCTGTGAAGTGGATGGCTGCCTTTTGTTGTATTCTGCGAACTGAAGTGCGAAGATCCACATTTTCAGAGCTTAAATCGCTTTTGCCATCCATCGAGCCTGATGGACTGCTCCCGGCTTGTGGAAACAGATCTCTTGCATCCATGAGGGATTCCACCAAGGAACACAATAGCTAGTTCTAGCAGTTCCTGGTAGTTGTCACATGGGTGGTACTGTCGGAGGTAGCCTTGACAGAGTTTGAGGATGTACTGGTCTTGATCAACAAACTGCCACAACTCTCGGAAACGGACAAAAGCATCGATATCTGGACTTTGAGATGCTTCCGGGATGAGGGTCGAGAAAACAGCTTCCAGCAAAATTTCCAGCACATGATGGTGACAGGCTAGATGCAGCAGATCTCGACCAAGGATTTGCTGCAGTTGAACCCACACTCCACCCTTGGATCCCGTATTCGTCGCCGTTGTGTCAAAGCACAGTGCTCATATTCAATTGAAAATAGACCACTCAAATATAACAGAATGGATGGTGTTTGCCATAGGCTCTGCTTTTCCATCAGTGATGGGAACTGTGAGGATCTTCTCCAGAAACGAGGACCGGCAGTCAGTCCACAATGCCTTTGTTTGTGAGGGAGGGCATAAGTTTTCCATCCCAGTGGAGTGTGAGCGGTACATCAGGAGCAAAGTTTTCTATCAGCTCTGCAGACTTTTCCTGGCGATGACATCTTCACTGCAGATTGCTCATGCTCACGCTCAATGACAATTCTCCAGCATTCGCTCCTAGCTCCTCCGCGAATAGAAGCAGCACCTATGCAGCTTGACGGTCACTTATGTTACTCCGGTCCAGAGCAGCAGAAAGTTGCGATGGTTCACAGCAGGATCGTTTTGGTGGAGGAGTCACTATCACTTCTTCAGACGAAGCAGGCGAGGTCGAAGACTGCAGTTCAATGATGGCCTGCCTTTCTGCAAATACTAGACTTTGCTTTGCAGCTTGACTTCTTTCATCATCCCCCAACTGCTGTATCCATTTCTCTTTTTCCACCCAGGCTGGATTCACAATGCCCATCTTCCCCTGCCTGTCCAGCTTCCTCTGAGCTTCAAGGAACTCGCGATCCTCCTTGATCTTGATCAAGTACATGGTGTCGCGATGTGCTACATTGAACATATTTTTCAGGGAAACAAAGAAATTGGCTCCATTTTCCTCAGCATGTCCTGTTGTCTGGGATTTTAATTTCTTCAATCAGTTGTACTCCTTGTGCAGACGCCGTACTTTCTTGAGGATATCACACGGATCAATGGTCATAATATTCACCTTGAAGTACTGATGTTGAACAAGTGACATCTGCCAAACTGAGAACATCAAATCACACAGGTTTAGCTTTGTGTGGTACTGCAAAACACACACAACTTCCTCACGGTTCGGGAGAACACTCGATGGCAGCTGTTGAGTTGCTGGGAGCCATGACTTGTCAGCAGATCTTGTGGAAGACATCTGTAAAAAAGAAAAACAAGTCAATAAACACAAGAATAAGATGGAGATCTCTCCATACCATAAAACAATACTGAAACCACTTCTTGCACTGCAAAACTGTATGAGGTGGGACCATGCCTTTGTTGTATGTGGTGGTGCAATAGGGACAAACTTCAAAGCATCTGCGCAACATGAATATGTCATGCTACAAGACTTAGATTTTGTTTGTAGTTTTTCCTCATCAATACACATGAACTGCCGGGTTCCCCATTATAGTCTGAACAATTTTGATTTTTTTACTCACTCTAATATCTAAGTTTAGTTTTAAGATTTTTTTCCCAAATTACTTTTTCCTACCAAGTTCCAAGTTCCCATATCTCCTTAACCATTTGAGATACAGCAGTGAGATAACTACCATTCAAATTTTCTCTCTAAGATCTATATGTCCCAATTTTCAAGACAACCCAGAGTTGGGGAGGGTAAATTTTTGTCAAATCTGGTTGAGACATGGAATGACCCTATTTGCTTTCTCATTTATTATTCTTCTATTCACCTATATTTGTCTTTCACAGTTTAATATACAAGTTTGGATTAAGACCTGAATAATATTGCTTTCTTTTTAACTTCAGGCCTTAAAATATTCATAAAATGGCTTTGAACCTTTGTTGAGGGGGATTTGATCAAAGTCTTCAAAATAATTTTTTCAAGCCCTTTTCTTTTAGATGAAGTAAAATGCTAAGTTGCCCTACACTTTCCAAGCTAAAACTCATAAGCCAAAAATTATCCTATTCATAGTATCACAACCCTCAAAAGTATTCTAAGATATTTTATCCTTTTCTGGTACCTTTAGAAGAATACCACTGTTAAAATTTCATTTCCTGCTATAACCATTCCTATAGTATATATACTCTAAACTCATATGGGTATAGGGTTGAGGAATAAGTTCTTGCTGTTTTATCAAATTTATTCATTACCATTAACAATTTTAGAAAAACTTCATTTTTAATTGATAACAATATGCAATTTAATCAATAATGTATTCTCCGTTGTTATTTATGACTTCTTCCCAACGTTCAACTAGTTTTTTGATGCCTCTGCAATAAAAATCTCTGGATTTTGACTCAAAGAATTCGTCTAACCAGGTTCTTAATTCCCCATCAGTATTGAATGAAACGCCGCGCAAATTGTTGGAGAGCGATCGGAACAGATGGAAATCCGATTGAGACAAGTCTGGCGAATATGGAGGATGCCTCAGGATTTCCCAATTAAGCGTTTGGATGGCGTCTTTTGTCATATTGGCAATGTGAGGATGAGCATTGCCGTGTTCCCGAAGGACTCCATAAGGTCGATGAGGTCGCTTTTCATGAACAGCTTCAGCGAGTCGATACATTTGTTGAACATAGAGTTCTGCATTGACAATCTCATTGTTCACAAGGCGTTCATAAAGAATGGTGCCTTCACAATCCGACCACACACACAGCATCGTCTTTCGGGGATGAAGTCCTTGCTTTAATCGCGGAAGTGTTTTTTTTTTATTTTGGCTAAGCCATTGTTTTCGATGGTTCATGTTGACATAAACACACCACTTTTCGTCGCTAGTGATGATGCGGTGAAGAAATCTGTCCTTATATCCACGAGTAGCCTTGTGATGAGCAAGCAAACCTGTGGCAATCGTGGAGCGTTGAAGTTTGTTGCTTTCATTCAAAGCGTCCGGAACCCATGCAACAAGTTTTTTAACTTTCCCCATCAATAAAGGTGATTCACTACAGTTTTCTCATCACACGCCAATTGTACAGCTAATTCTCTAGTCGATTGATGAGGATTTTCATGAAGAAGGTCATTCAATCGATCTTCATCCAACTTAATGGAGCAACCAGAACGTTCTTCGTCATTAAGATTGAAATAACCGTTTTTGAAACGTGAAAACCACCAATGAGCTGTCCTTTCTGATAAAGTATTTTCTCTGTACACAGCACAAATATCACGTCTAGCTTTAGCTGCGTTTGCATTGTTCCCGTCTCAATTGAAAATAAATAACAAGTGTCAAATATGCACCTTGCTTTCAACTTGACATTCCATTTTGAGGGAGAGAACAAAAATTAAATTAACACAACTTTTAAATTAACCGCAATGACTTATTACTCAACTTCAAGACGTAGCCTAAGCAAAAGCCTAATAGTCTATGCTGTTAAGAGACGTAGCCTAACCTTTGCAAATTTTGCTCTCATTATTTATTATTGTTTCTTAATATGTGCACCAATCATGTCAACAAAACTTAAATCAACACAAAATTAAAAAAAAAAATGCAAGAACTTATTCCTCAACCTAATATATCAATTTTTCTCTTCCTTTCAGTAGAATACAAAGTAAGTTTGGAATTCCAGGGTGAAAACTAATTTGATAGTTTTCATCAGTTGGCTTATTAATACTGCTAGATGTTAGCTAATTGGTGCAGTCATCATTTTATCTAAAATGATTTCCACAGTACTTTCCACAAGTATTTTTATCAGTTGTCCTTCTTAATTAATCTCATGCATACTATCTCAAGAGTGAGAGGTTTCATTATAACTTCATCATACAGTTGCCAATATTCTTCTTTCTCTAAAAGAGATGGTTAGCCTTTTTACACACCATTTTTTTAACTTTCTAATTGGTAGTGACTAGTATTGGCCTCAATTAGAAAGTCATTGGTTGTGTTAGTTAGATTTTTTTTTTTGTTTTCCAATCTCTTTAGTGTTCAGCAGAGGATCTTTCATAAAACGAATGTTAAGCGCTGAGAGAAGACTGCTGGAATGCATCTTCCACCACATCGACCTCCTCTTCGCCCGTCCATGCGACAGGGCTCATCTAACCTCTCTTTTTTCATACCAGGACCCAACAGGACGAAAGAATATTATCCAAGCATCCTGGAGAATTCTACAACAAGGATTTAGGCCCCCAGGGCCCTAGGCATGTGCTGAGGAAGACTCTCTCATCTGGAGGCTTTACTGGGGAGTCCAAGAGACGCAGGTCATTTAATCCCAAAGGTTTGTACCTCTCATGGCCTTCTCTTCCTCCAGATTCCTGCAGAAGTCATTGATGGAGAGTGCTTTTCAATCATTTATCTTCCAACTATAGTTCCTGAAGAAGAGTTGGTCTGATATATCTATGTATAAACATGCATTTTATGCAGGTGTATTTAGTATACATTTTTTCTTAGTTCTGGGGTCTTGTTGGACATCGAATGCTGGAGTGTTTCAAGGGAAGTTTAGAAGTCTGCTAAATCTGCTCTCCCATAAATATATCAGTTTGCTTGCTTGAAAACACCTCTTTAAATTTTCTTTATCACCTGAAAAAGAACGTAACTCCCCTTCCCTTTGCTACATTTTCACTTTGATAAAATAAGTTTATTCCTTATTAACAGGTAAAAGTAGATGTTTTTGATTCTATTCTTCATTGAGAATTAGTTAGTTAATTAGATAGTCATTAAAAGAATTTTTAAGGTAAGCAATAACACTGATGCAGAAGTGTGTTTGCGTGTGTGCTAGATGCAGTGTAGGGATGTGATTTGTATGAGTTTTTGGTATGCTTGTTAAGTTTTAGGTATGCATTAGTTAACCTAAATCATAGGTTCAATTTGGAAAGTGATGTTCCAGGCCCATGGAGGTTTTTCTCTCAAATCTCAGGGTTGTTCACCCTCAATTCCTTTTCTAATTTGATTCTTGTTTTTTTGTAGGTGAATTTCGTGGGATGATCCGTGGCATAAAAAGAGACCATGGTAAGTAATTATATACTCTCTGTATGTGTGTGTGTGTGTGTATATATATATATATATATATATATATATATATATATATATATATATATATATATATATATATATATATATAAATGTGTAGGATTGGCCGCCCCAAAATTGGACTGTTTTGAGAAGCAATATCTCAATAATAATTTCAGCTAGAGACAACATGCAAGAAAAACAAATGAAAGATGAATCCTTTATTTATAAATACTTATTCATTGTAAAAATCATATTTAGATCATTTAATGAGTCAATTAACCTTTAAAAAAATAATGTAAAAAAATGGGGGGCGGGTTATTGATCTGCTCGGAAACAGAAAGAAAGAACAAAATTTTGAGATCATTGGCTACATTAGGTTAGCTTACTGGCTGTGGTTGACCATAAAGGAGGGCATATTGAACCATTCATCAAAATTTTGAACTTTTTTAAAGGTTGCAATTTAGAAAAAAAGAAGAATTTTTTTACATTATTTTTTTAAAGGCTAATAGACTCATTAAAATACTTTAATATGATTTTTACAAAGAAAAGGTATTTATAGATAAAATATTCATCTTTCATTTGTTTTTATTTCATTCCCTAGCTACAATGGTTATTGAGATATTGCTTCTCAAAAACAAAGCAGTCTAATTTTCAGGGGGTGGGCGCACCATATGTGTGTGTGCGTGTGTGTATATATATATACAGACACAGTAAACCCTTGATATAACAAACTATATGGGGCAGGGGGGGTTATTCTTTAGGGCTGAAAGTTTGTTAAACCCAATGGAAATAACAAACTAAGTTTGTTATGGATATGTAATACCTATGTAATTACTAATAAAGTTAAGTGGACTACACAACATAGCATTGATACAAACCTTACGATTTAGGAGACATGTGACACACCAACACTCACTCAGGCTGATCATAACGCTTGCCTGTTAAACCCGATGGAGTTTGGCCAGGAAATTTAGTTTGTTATATCAAGGGTTTACTGTATATATATATATATATATATATATATATATATATATATATATATATATATATATATATATATATATATATATATATAATTGTATTGTAGTTTATATTAAAAAATATATCATTATATGAGAGCAATGGGCAGTAAGTCAAATTTAGTTACCTTCTTTGATTTACACCACATCTGCTGTGCTTAGTCATTGGATTCCCAATTCGGGTTGACTTCTCTGCAGTTACCATATGCTGTAGCTACCTGTAGCTTGGATCTTCCCTTCCATTAATCAGTAGTCCTCCTCTGGAAAATAAAAGAAAGAAGCTTAATAAGTGCAGATTATTGGTAAAATTCCTGTCATTAAAAAAATATCAACACTTGTGAGGTAATGTGTTGTATGTAGATTTGAAATGATGTTAGAAGTAGTCAGTGTGTGTAAGACAAAATATAAACAAACTTTAAATAGTTTTTTTGCACTTAATCAGATATAAAAAAAAATGGCTGGAAAGAGATTAAATTAAGCTATGAATGAATGAAAATTGTATTTGGAGTAATAGAAAAGCTAAAAGTGTGTAGTAATTAGACAGAATAAAAAAATTAATGGTTTTGTACTTATAAATATGAATATGTTTATTGAAATCGCATTTTGAGTATCAGTATATAATGCTAATGCAGGTGAGATGGAAGCAAAATGTGAATGATAGAGTTTGTTAACATGATAAGGGTTGGTTACCACTTTGGCACTACCATTTTTTTTAATGGAAGTAAAGTTTGCATTGAAAAAGTTGAAAGCAATTCAAACTGTTGTTGAAGTTTTGAAGGTTGAAAAAGTGATGAAGTAGGTGTAGATGATGTATTGTAAGGCATTTTGAGTGTAGAACAGCAACTGATGATTGGAGAAGAGCATCGATTATACATTTGTACAAAGGTAGAGGATTAAAAGTATAGGAACGATTGTAAATCTATATAAAAGGTAAAAGTCTAGTGCACTTAATATGTTCACTGTGATTGCAAGGGCTTGTTATATATATAGCAGTAATTTACAAACTTTTTATGATAGTGGCACCCTAATTGCTATCTAAAAGTAGCCTCAGAACCTCAATATGATATAATTACATGGAAAGCACCTCAAAATTAACCATGATTGACATTTACCCAAAATAAGACATAAAAATTTCAAGATAAATAAATCTTTAAAAGTTTAGTAGAAAGTTTTGCGCTTGATGAGTATCACATAATTCTTCAATAATGGAATATATAATTGACAAGGCAAATCTTATTTCTTCATTCACTGTCTGCAATCTTTTTCTTTTTGTTGTTTTTTATGTTGCACAATGCAGTGAAGTTCGTTTCAAAATACTTCCAAGTATCATTAGATTTTTTAATAAATGTTTGAAATACATTTTTTGAGGTAATTTAGGTATTTTAAAAATGATTTCTTGATCATTCGGGGCACTCTTATTTGGCTCTCGCAGCACCCCAGCTGAAAACCAATGTTGTAAAATATCAATTGAGCATGCCTAGCATATTCAAGGAGAGCAGTTATTTGGAAAGCGCCTTGTGAGTAAACATTGTGTATGCTCATTTTATGATTGATTAAAAGGGATGTATGTGATGGAAGATTTATTCAGTGGGGAGGGCTTTTGAGATATGCCTTTGAATGTGAAAAATTCAAATTAACTATTATTTTTGTGATTGTGCAGCATTTAGCTTGGTAATATTAAAGTTAATTAAAAAATATATCAATTGCTTTTGGAAAATATTATTTTTACTTTCTCAAGGGAGATAATGCTAAGCTTCTGCATAAAACATAAGTTAGTAATCATAAAATGTATTAAACACAATGTAATAACATCAGTTGAGAGTATCTAATCAACAATTTTAATCAAATCTTGCTTTGATTTGTTCCGGGATATCAGCAGACTTGTCTCTCATATAGCTGTCACATTTCTCATCTCCATACACCCAGCTGTTGGCATGTTTTACACACACCTTTGTTGAGTAAATATGACAGTGCCACTTATATAGGCTCATCATTTGACTTCTTTACCCCAATTGTAGCCTGTTTAAATATCAAAGGAGGTTCGTAAACCCCATCAGACCAGTCTATCAACTTAATCAGGGAAGATGCACTAGAGTTAATGGAAAGTGTCATGTCAATCTTTCTGACACAGCTTTCTTCCACTCACTGTCATCTGAGTGCAAGAGCTCTTCAATGGGGTACCCAATATAGTCTACTAAACCTTATACCAAGAGGACAAGTACATCCTCCCAGTACGAGTACCTACAGTTAAACACTGGCATGGCCTACAGGCCACAATGCATGCAGCAGTACACCTTCCCTGTTTGCAGGACCAGCATCTTTATCTCTTCCACTATTTTCAAACTCTTCTACATTCACCACCTTTGTCTCTGATCTCTCCTTACTGACTTTTAACCAGCAGAGGGGGGGTGGGGGTATAGACTGCAAAACCTGGTACTGGAGGAGCAGCAGCAGCTTGTCGAACCCAACCAAGTGTCCATAGGGAAGGCTTGGCTCACTTAGTTAAGTAAACTCTTTCACAGGGCTTGGGGGAGCTGGTGCATTCCCACTGTCATACCCACTCCTTATTTCTCCTATCTAGGTTCCCTACAAGGGGTACCTTGTGTATACTGCTAGACCTGGTATCTACTGGACAGGCTCAGTTTTTTTTTCAGCTTGCTTTATTTTTTCTTGTTCATTTTAATATAGCCTATAAACTGTTACATTTGATTGTGACAGGCTCCCTGAGTCATTGCAAGCTGGTTTGTATCTCTACTACATCAAAACATTCATGCCTTTGCTGTGGAGGTATTAACACTGCCACCATTTCAGTCATACAAATCGAACATGCAGACTTACTAAGTTGGCTTAACCCCAAATCTGTCTAAACTGCTCTAAGGCCTTTCATGATAAGTCTGTATTGTGTAAAGCCAAGTGTGTCATTTGCATGAGCGGCATCTTGAATGAATGTGACTCGTATCTCTTTAAGAAAAAGAGATTTTGGCTATTCCTGGTGAAGAGTAAATCTTTTCAGGAGTCTAGGAAATTGGTCTTGTTGTAAGCTGCGACTTCCTATCCCTCTCAGATTAAAAAAAAAACATAAAAAAAACTCTGCTCCTGACCCCTCCAAGCTTATGATGATGGTAGCCACTGCACCCATTTGCAACCCTTCTCCAGGTTTTTTCTCTCACAGGTGCCACAATGGTAAAACTGATAACAGCAGAGGATCGCAGCCTGTACCAATTAAAACCATGCCCTTCCCACCACTTCACAGAAAACAAATTGGCTTCATACCCCAAATGGAGGGCAGCAACAAAGCTAGGCCCCTTTGGTGAGAGGCCCAGCCTCAGTCACCCTGCCTGACAGGTTTTGAGGTAGAAGGATTAGGAGGCTCTTACGCTGTGTCGAAACACCCACTCTACAGCCAACAGCTCCCAGAGTTCTGCTATATATCTAGAGGGACTATGCAAACCTTTGCCAACCTGATCGAAAAGATAGATCAGTGTCTTAAATGTGGATGCATTTATGTCTCATGGTCTGAGAAGCCCTTCATTTTCTTGCCTAGATCTATCCTTGGGATGCTGCACAGCCTGATTTGGGGTGGGAGGTGGTCAATTACCACAGTAGTGATCATTTTCTGATTCAAATCTTTTTCTGGGTCTCTTAATTAAGCAAATTAATTTTAAATTCTGGCAGCTGTCTATGTTGGCTGCCTTGATGGTGCTTGGAGCCAGCATAGTGGCCTTCCTCTCAGAAAATGATTGATTTGTTTAGCCCACTCCATTTAGCACCCACTATAATTCACTTCACCTTGCCATGAGCAGTATAGCCATTGTTTATGCTGTTCACAGTCAGTGTTTGCACTGACCCTGAAAAGATGTCATCATAACTGATAAAGGTCTGGGAATTTCCATAAGATCATAGTATGGTGGTGATATCCCATGACTTTTGACACAAATATATATCATTTCACAGAATACTCGATGGTTGACCAAACAACATCCACTACAGCCCTCCTTTGTAGCCTAACTAGCTGCAGCTGAAACATGAAGTAGCTTAGATCTTCCACCCAGTATTTTACTTTTATGTTCAATTAGTAGAGTTAGTATACATCAACATTGTATTCTACTATCAGTATTAAGTTGTTGAAGCTTTTACTTTTAAGGTCCTGTTCTGAACTCCATATACAACAAACCCTGTTTGCTATTGTCAATCAACTTGAATGGCAGACTAGATCATTTTCAAAAATGGGCAGATCTTTGAGAAGTTCTATCCTTATGGCCTCAGTTATCCTTTCTTTCTTGAGCATTAGCTATTTGTATTTCATTTTTATCATCAAAGAAAATTATTTCATTTTATGGTACAGGAGGACCTTGTAGTATATGCAGGATAAGTTCCAGAAGTTGAGAACTCAAGGCAACATAGTGCCTAGTACCATGCTTCAATTTTCTTTTTAAATTTCATAGATGACTAAAATAAATTAAAGTGCCCTTTAGATATATTAGATAATTAGAAAAATCTTGTAATAGACTTATTTGGGGATAGAAAGTAGGGTGTAAAATAAATGATGTAAGAAAAAGTTAAATTTATTTAGATATTAAGATATCCATTGAAAAATATGAAAAAAAACCCCAACATATTTAGAAAATATATCAAACCTTAAATTTTTTAAATATAAGGTCAAAACCTTTTCCAATGTTTTAGTACTCAATACTTTTGGTCATTTTCCTATAGAAACTCATAAGCCCATCAATTGATAAAGAAAATGCATTGCTTCAATCAGGATCAGCTTCTATTTCAGAGTTTAATTTTTTAAATTCCTCTTGTTTATAAACATTTAGATAATTTTTCAACCTTTTTTTTCTTTCTTTTGCAAATGTCCAAGAATTGCTGTAAAGATCCTTACTTGTATTATCAATAAGGGTGGGTTATATTCAATTTGCAAGAGTTCTTTATTGGTAAGTTCACTTGCTCAACTCTCAAGAGCATCAGTTATATCAAAATCAGCTTATTTATAGTTCTGTACACTTTTGTCTGTACAATTCATATAAATACTTTCCGTCCATTTTTTCCAAATTCTGTTCACTAGTGATCAAGTGCTATTTTTATGTTGCATTTCTTCCAATATAATTTTCCATTTTGTTCACCTGAAGTTGCATTTACAAGTTTCCTCATGTTACAAATAATATTCCTTAAATATAGCAATAACCCCTTGATCTTTGTATTGGAGAAGAGAGGTTTGGTTTCATGGAAGAAATGCAACTGCTGTGAGGATAAAGATTATCAAGATGAGGAGGATGGCCAGGATCATTATTTAGGATGAGCAGGGCTTTAATATCTAGATTTTGATCCTTATCGTATTGTTTAATAAGTGGTACGAAATAATTGGATTGTTTTAAGCTTCATATCACTGCTTATGATGCAACCTAATAATGTTAATTGATCTTTGTGTGCCTTGAACCCCAATGATTCCTTTTCCTTTTTTGTGCCATACATGTGTGATAATACATTTTTTCAGTTGAGTTGTTGTTTGAAAGTATCAAATAATTCTCTACTAGCAAAAAAGATGACACATCTGGTTCTGCCATTCTTTGTGTTTTTCTGTCTTTGTATACTGACATTGCTTTGCATTGAAATACACAGATGCTAAGTGGTGCACCTTTTTTTCCTTTGGTCTGTGATCCACGAGAAGAAAAGTGTTTATCCAATGTGGATCACTGAATCACAATGTCATGCGATCTTCTCAGCAATGTCCAATTAAACATATTTAGCACATTCTCTTTCCTTCCTAACGGGACTCTCAATAAATTCAATTAAGTTACTTAAGTTACTGCAAAACTTTTCAATCCCAGCCACTCTTTACAAAAGGCAGTAATAATAATCTATATATATATATATATTTAACAGAGTGACTTCTGGAAAGAAAAAAACATTTAAAAAAAACATGAAATCCATTATATATTTATATAAAAAAAATCATCTCCCTATTCACACACACATTCTTACATAGGGAGGGAGAGGTCCACTAGAAAATGGGTGGGAGAATGGCCCTACAAACACTCACATTCGCTCCATCACACCCCTCCTTCCTTAGGCCATTTGACCACAGTCACTCACAATTTATACACTCAATCATTACTCATGGTACCATTTATACTCAAATGCACCTTTCTGCACCCATTCACACTTGTCTACCAGTTCCTGGCTACACGTAGCAATTTGTCGGGGTCATTCATCAGTCTTCCTCTCAGTCTCCTCATCACTATCGATCATGTTGTCCACCATATTCTTCCAGTCAGCACCTTCACTCTTCATACCCCCATTCATCTGCTCCTCACTTACAGCACTCATCCAACTCAAGGTACACTCTTGCAACAGATAAATCACTCACATGCCCTCTACTCACAGCAGATATACCCGAAACCCAATCAACTGGTTCCCACCAGAAGCCAGAAAAGTCGGTTACTTCCTCATTCTCCACATCGAACTCACCTCTACCCTTACCATTTGCAAAACCAGAAAAATCAGCCACACTAGGTTCATTCTGCCCAAACACAATATCATTCATACTGTTCACAAAACCAGAAAAATCAACAACAGGCAGCTCATTCACTTGTCTACTTACATCAGCCAAATCACCTACCTGCTTATGCAAACACTCAATCTTTCTCTCAAGTTCCCCCATACCAGAAAGACTGCTCAGACTTACTTTCATTCATACTTGCATTCTTCCTTTCACTCTTCTTTGTACTCTTTCTACTCAAGACCAAGACAAGCTCTTTCCCAGACAGATCCATACTATCACACTCCACCTCATCATCATGCATCTTATCCCTCTCTCTGCACAGTTCTTACACCTGATGACTCACCAGGTAGTTAGGAGGTTCTCTCCACCTCCTCAACTGACTCTGATGAGCCTGCACTCTCTCAGTCACACCTTCATTCAAACTCTCCAAAACATACATCACACCATTCTCCCAGACTTTCACAACTCTATACTGTCCTTCAAACTTTTCACTCATCTTCGACACATTCAACCTACCTTTTAATTTTACCTTCAATACTTTTGCACCTATTTCAAACAAACAAAACCTTTCATGTGCCTCACGCCATACACTCTGCCCACTTTCACTCTCCTTTCAAAATTCGTAACAAACTGACGCATGGACATCACAATTACACTATGCACCATTGAATTGTTGAATTATACACCCATAACACTACCCAACCATACATCCCAGTCATTCAAAGTTGTACTCATTATTCTCAACATCTCACACAAGGATCATAATTGTATGTTCAGCCAACCCATTCGAAGATGGGACATACAGAGTCATTCTTACATGCTCCACACCATTCTCTCTAAACATTCACTCAAACACTTCACTTGCAAACTCAGGCCCATTATCACTCAGACATCTCCTCGGCTTCCATACACACATAAGAAAAAATAACTGCTCAACCACACGCGCAATAGTCACACTACTTTTATCTCTCACAGGTGCCGCATACACAAAAACTTACTTTTATGATCAACCATAACAATATTCCCAGCACTCATACATGGTAGAGAGACACAATCAATCACTACCAACTCATACGGTTCTTTCGCATCAACTTTCAATATCGGCGGTTTTACTCGCACACCTTGCACTTTTTGCCCTTTTGCTTCTGACACCTTTCATATGTAGTCGCAACATCATTCACAACAGTTCTCAGAAACGGGTGGAATGCATGCTCCTTCATACGTTCCCGCAACTTAAAGTTACCCATATGCCTATGATTATCATGCACAACTTTCACCAGACCATTCATACCAACCAAGGACATCAAAGGTACATACATATCTGCCCCATCCTTCATATTCCTCACAAAATATACATCTATACAAACAACAACATCCTTAGCATACCTTTTAAATTCACTTAAACACTCAGGCCATTCATTCAAATCAACACATCATCACACACCTCTTCAACTCACTGACAAAAGGACACATCTCTTGCATCTCTAGAATATCATCATTACTTAAAACCTCATTTTCATCATCCATGACCAGCTTATTCATACCACAAAACTTGACAACATTCTTCACACACTCATTCAACCTCATCACCTCACATTCACCTTTCATGACACAATCCTTATCAGCATCCAAAGACATCATTCAATCTCATAAAGTCCACACCAAGCAAGAAACAACACAGCATTTGCTCATCTTTCAGAATCACAAAGTCATGCTTCACATTCACACTACTGCCCAAACTCACTCTCAGACTAACCTGTTCCCATGCCACTATTACTCCATTTCCCAATCCACTTATCCATAATTTCACAGGCTTACATTCTCAACATCTAAACTCATTGTACTTACTCAGAATCTTCTCATTCACTAATGACACTTGTGCTTCAGTATCAATCAAACCACATAAGAACCTTTCACCAACTTTCACTCTCGCTTCCATCATATCAGGTACTCCATTTTTGCAATACACAGAAGTTACAACCACACCAACATCAGCACTGTTATCCACACCATCATCACTCACCACATACTCATCTTCATCCAGACAATCATTCTTCTCTCTCATATACAAACACTTTTTAATCACCCAATTGTAATGCACACCGCTCAAACACTGCAGGTGCACCACATTAGCATTTGAACCCTTCACTTTCTCATCCTTGTACACAATCGGCCTCTCACCACCAAAGTGCACATAAACAATCACTCCATACAAATGACTCACTACAATCAACACTTCCTGAAATGGCAGGACCCCTTGCATACACATCACTCTCAATTCTTTCATAAAGTTCCGCACCCTCACCATACCAATACTCTCAGGCTTCCTACATACTTCACTCATTATCTTATTCCTTAAGTCATCCATACTATCGGGCACTCACATCTACTCCACTCTTCAAATCTTGCAAACCATTCCATACGCTCTCAAATAAGGGATCACCACCACCCTTACTCTCCTTTCTATTCATGATCCCTTTTTCAATACTCAAGATCACTCACTCCACACACATTTCATCATTTGTACCAGGATACCCTGACATCAAATCAGCCATTCCATTCCATTCACCAGGCACATAGTCAAAATCAATAAAATCTTCCAAAGTCCTTGCAATCCTACTATCAGCCCATTTCATACATTGCAAATACACAAGAGGTTGGTGATCTGTTTTAATCACGAACCTCACACCATACAAAAATGGACACAACACTTTCAAACAATAACTTATCTCAACCAACTCTCGCACTACAGTCGAATACTTTCGTTCTGCTGCATTCATAGCCTTGGATACATAATTAATTATTTGCCTGACATTCTCTCCATTCAAATGATGCTCTTTCATCAGAAAACCTTGCATACAGTACCCACTCGCATCTGTATACAATTCAAGCATGTTAGCATTCACACTATAGTCCAGGTATGCCAATTCAACATCTTTAGCCGCTGCTTCTTTCAGTCTCTCATACGCTTCATTCATCTTATCATCCCACCTGACAATTGTACTACCTTTCTTGCCCATCCATGCAGTCAGAGGCTTACTCACACCCAAACAATCATGTATAAACTTTCGTTAAAACTCAATCAAACCCAGAAATGACTTCAACTGCTTTGCAGTCACCGGTTTTGGAAACATTCACACCTCAACATACTTCGGTGACTTTTGTAACCCATTCCACTTCTTTCACAAACCATTCACACTTTGCTACTTTCCCTTTTACACCAACACTCTCCAACGTTCTCAACACATCATTCACCAATCTCATATGCTCCCCAAAACTCTCATTCATAATCAAAATATCATCTATAAACACGAATCACATTCTTACTCGCAAACTTACACAACACAACATTCCTAGCATGCTGGAAGGCACTGGGAGTGTTGGCCAACCCAAAGCTGAGGTTCCAGAACTGGTAATGCCTCTTCATTGAGGAAAAGGCAGTCATAGGTCAGCTCAAAATATCATCAATAAACACGAATCACATTCTTACTCGCAAACTTACACAACACAACATTCCTAGCATGCTGGAAGGCACTGGGAGCGTTGGCCAACCCAAAGCTGAGGTTCCAGAACTGGTACTGCCTCTTCATTGAAGAAAAGGCAGTCATAGGTCAGCTCTCCTCAGCAATGGGCATCTGGTAATACCCCCAAACCAAATCCAGCTTAGTACACCATGTCATCCCATGCATACTATACACACACTCAGATACCACACACATCGGAAACCTTTCCTTCACAGTTCTTTCATTCACTTTTCTATAATCTACACACAGGCACAATCTTCCATCCAGCTTACGTACAGGCACAATTGGACTATTCCATGCACTCTCACTTTCTTCAATCACCCCAATCGTTCTAATTCCAACACACTTCTCCTCACTCCCATCAGCAACCGGACGCGGAAATGTCTTGGCCGCTGATAGATTGGGGTGTCCTCCTTCAGGACAATTTTGAATTCCAGAAACTTCACAACCCTGAAATCCAGATTGCCTTTACCTAGGACCCTCTTTCGTTCAAACAGTATTCAATACACATCCTCCCTTTCATACTCAGTCAAACATTAATACAATTTCACCATTCTTTTCACTTTATCATACATCCACTCACAAGTTTTTTCATTCACAACATTCACCCTGACATCAGTACAATCATCCACACCTGCCTCACTGACAGTTGGGAGGTGACCCAGCACATCGCCAACCTGGATCCCTCTCACCTGCACTTTCACTCTGGGGTTCGCCTGCACACATACAAAAGGATCATTCATTCTCATCAAGCCATCAAACACATAAGCAACACACCTTACCTTATAACACGCACCCTTTCCATCCAATAACAGTGTTCTTACCCATATCCAAACTCAAATCTTCACTCTAACAGACACCCTTTCACCCTTCACAAGCCTTACACTCTCAATAGCAGTCACCTCAATACCACTAAACACACACCTCAAAACATACCATCTTTCCCTACATACATCTTATACACTCCATTTCTACCAATCTTTCTCTCAATCTGATCACTTGCAGGATGCACAATCATTACGGTTCACTTTCATAAAATCATACCCCAAAATCACGCCATACTCACTATTCACCTTATCAATCACAGAGAATTCACATTCATTCATCAACATACCAGGCATTCGAAAAGCTGACCTTATCATTGCAATCACAGGTACTTTCACTCCACCAATTCCTACCAAACTACCTTTACACTGACAGGAGGGCTTTATCACTAAGCTTTTCATCCATGTCCTTATATACCAAGCTCATCTTGCATCCAGAATCTATCAAAGCCAAACATTCAATCCCTTTCAATTTAACCTTCACACTCAGACACTCCTACCTCCTACCAGACAGCACTTTCACACTATACAGATTTACCAACACATTACTCGCTCATGCACCCAGAGGATACTTCACCAGGTACCCTCTTACAATTTAGTTTCCCACCAGGCTTTCCTTGCGCTCTCAGTCTAATCTAACACCTTTCACTCAAATGTCCTTCCATCGCACAATAGCTACATACATTCCTCTGGTCATAACACATCCTCGCATAATGACCAGCCTTTCCGCAATTACCATAAACATACTCCTTCTCCCCCAGCAGTAGCTCCACCATTCAACTTTGGGCAGTCTCTCTTCAAATGTCCCCTCTCTTTACATTCAAAACATTCTTTCACACTTTCTTGACTGTCCTTTACCATATGCCCTTTCTTTCCACACCCAAAATATGCACCAGATGTCTATCTGCATTCCGTCAACACATGTCCCTTCCTTCCACACCTACGGCATTCCACAATCCTTTTCACCCCATTCAGCCTCTTATTCGCTGGGACATACCTCGGTTGCTCCCTCATATACCCATTCACGCACTTACCAGTCATCTGTCCCCTTCCATTCGCCCATCCAATCTGCCAACCCAGGAAGCTCATCATCACCTCACCTGGCACAGCCCTCAGGGCATCCCGATAGTTGACAAACTGCTGGGATGGAGGAAAGCTCCTGGGCTTCTTACCCCCAACATTCACACTATACCATCCATCCTCATCCAAATCACTCTCTTCATCAAATCAACCATTTTCCAGAAGCTCCACCACATCCTCCCATATCAACCGTTCCCCTGTCAGCCTCATTCTCTCTTTTCTCTTTGCATTCAGCCATTCACTTATCTTTCACAGGACCGTATAAAGGAACTTTCTCATCAATTGCTTACATTCATTCACACCATCATCACCATGCCTTTTTCTCGCCATAGTCTCAAGCCTATGTGCATACATATTCACACTTTCACTCTTCCCCATGCGAGCCTTCTCAAATTCATTCACCCTTTTATACTTCACACTCTTCCATTCGTTTCACTTGCCCAATCAATCGCTTCTTCACCACCTCATACCTTGTCTTACCCACAATCGTGATCATGTGGAAAAACTCTAGCACCTTCCCTTCCAAGCACTCGCCTAAGACATTTACCCAATATCCCTTATTCTCCGGGTATGAGCTTACAATAATGCTCAAATTCCCCGAAGAATTCATCCACACTCTTCCCGCCATGCAACCTAAACTTATCAACCTATGGCACTTCCTTTATCAAAATACCTTTCCCCACATTCACTTCACTCTCACTCATGCCAATCATACATTCATTCTCTTTCATCTCACCTTCCAATCCTTCCCCTTTGACCCAGTCTTCCTTCCTCTCTTGCATTCCACTCTTCCATTCTCCATCCTTCCTATCACTGGCAACTCTAGACTCGCACACACTCATTAATCCCATTAGTCTTATCCCCTTTGGTTGGAGCAGGGGTCAGAGTTGAGGGTCCTGGGGCTGGTCCTGACCCCTTCATCATGTCATAGAGGTCCTGCATCCTTCTCTCAACCTCCTTTTGCCTCTCATCCATCTCCACCTTCATCCGATCAGTTTTTTCATTCATACCCACTATATCACTTTTCAGTCTCTCAATCACTGTCCTCAACATTGTACATTCCTCCTCTTTCTGCCTCAACTCCAGCCTCAGTCACACAATCTCATGATGGAGACCCTGCCCCACAGGAGCCATCTTCACTGGTTAGTAAGAAAGGACAGAAGGACTGCAATCCAATCCTCTCACGCTCCCGGTTTTGAGATCTCACCTCCCTATTCGGGCGCCAAATGTAGTGGGCACTGAACCTACACTCTAACCCCAATCTATCTAACCCGCATCCTACACTAAGTCTGATGTGAGAAATTGAGGAAGAAATGAAATTTGTATATACAGTCCTTTATTTACACAAATATGGCTAAATATAATTACAATCTTAGGTATATATATATATATATATATATATATATATATATATATATATATATATATATATATATATATATATATATATATATATCTAAAACAATCCTATCACCAAACAAAACTTTATATACAAAAGAAGAGATGAACGAGCAAACAAAAGGAGGCCTTTTGCTTATGTGGTACCACAGTTTTATATTTTTAGGTCCCCCAGGGGAAAGTCCTGCCGGCAGTTACTCTGGTGACCAAAATTTGGTGCACATGTCTTAAGGGCCTGCCACCTCCAAGCTCAATATAATTTAATAATGCGATCTGGTCGCCGTATTGAGGCTATAAAAAGCCCTTTCCTTCCTAACAGGACTCACAATAAATTCAATTAAGTTACTGCAAAACTTTTCAATCCCAGCCACTTTACAAAAGGCAGTAATAATAATTCTCTCTCTCTCTCTCTCTCTCTCTCTCTCTCTC